>SJYX01022385.1:237202-253542 GCA_006410675.1 Oreotragus oreotragus
GGGCTCCAAAATCACTGCAGATGGTGACTGCAGCCATGAAATTAAAAGACGCTTACTCCTTGGAAGAAAAGTTATGACCAGCCTGGATAGTATATTCAAAAGCAGAGACATTACTTTGCCAACTAAGGTCCGCCTAGTCAAGGCTATGGTTTTTCCTGTGGTCATGTATGGATGTGAGAGTTGGACTGTGAAGAAGGCTGAGCACCGAAGAATTGATGCTTTTGAACTGTGGTGTTGGAGAAGACTCTTGAGAGTCCCTTGGACTGCAAGGAGATCCAACCAGTCCATTCTGAAGGAGGTCAACCCTGGGATTTCTTTGGAAAGAATGATGCTAAAGCTGAAACTCCAGTACTTTGGCCACCTCATGCGAAGAGCTGACTCATTGGAAAAGACTCTGATGCTGGGAGGGACTGGGGGCAGGAGGAGAAGGCAACGACCAAGGATGAGATGGCTGGATGGCATCATGGACTCAATGGACGTGAGTCTGAGTGAATTCCAAGAGATGGTGATGAACAGGGAGGCCTGGCGTGCTGCGATTCACGGGGTCGCAAAGAGTCGGACACGACTGAGTGACTGAACTGAACTGAACTAGGTAGATATTAACGAGCTGTGTCTTAAGGATCATTCTCCCCCAACCAACTACTGAAAAATTCTTCAAGGTTGAAATTTGGTTGAAATTCTTCAACCAAAAGGGAAGAAGTCTAAAGATTCAAGGAGACTTGAATCTGGCGTGCATTTTCACATACATATCTCATTTATATTTATCTTATTTTTCTGGTCTGAAGCCCATGGACTCACAGAATATGTAGATAGATTTTGGGTGGGACTATGAACTTTGAATGGGAAAGGTTTTTTTGTTGTTGTTGTTGTTGTTTTACTAACCTCTTACTAAAATTCAGTATTTTCTTCAATTTTGAATCCAGGTAACAGACTGTTATCTCAAAGGTACTTATGACTTGATCACCAGATGAAATCACAGATATGTTTGTATTGCATCACTGCTGCTGCTGCTAAGTTGCTTCAGTCGTGTCTGACTCTGTGTGACCCCATAGGCGGCAGCCCACCAGGCTCCGTCGTCCCTGGGATTCTCCAAGCGAGAACACTGCTGCACATATCTGAGCATACCTAGTCTTAGCGCTAGTCTGAAATCACAGCAGTCTTTAGACCCACTGCTTGGTCTTCTCACTGAATGTGTTATGGAAACACACTTTTTTCTTTTTTTTTTTTCTTACTTATTAATATTTGGCTGTGCTGCGTCTTTATTGCTGTGCCCGAACTTTCTCTAGTTGCCGCAGTTGGTGGCAGTTCTCTAGTTGGGATGCATAGGCTTCTCATCGTGGTGGCTTCTCTTGCTTTGGCGCATGGGCGCTAGGGCGCGTGGGCTTCAGTAGTTGTACCTTCCGAGCTCAGTAGTTGCAGCACACAGGCTTAGCTGCCTGATGGCATGTGGGATCACCAGGGAAGTCCCACACTTACTTCTAGATCGATTGATTTTAATACATTAAAATGCATTTAATACAATTTAATACTTTGATAGTTTTACTTCAACATGATTGGTTTTGTTTATAATCCTAGGTATTTTATGCATTTAAAAATGCAATTCTTTTTCAATTGAGGTTTAGTTGATTTACAGAGTTTTATTAATTTCCGCTGTACAGCAAAGTAATTCCGTTATACATATACATGCATTCTTTTTTAATGTTATTTTCCATTATGATTTACCATAGGATATTGAATATAGTTCTCTGTGCTATGCAGTAGGACCTTGTTATTTATCCATTCTGTGTATAAAAGTTTACATCTGCTAATGCCACTCTCCCACTCCATCCTCCCCTCAATCCATTCTTTCCACTTTGCAACCACCAGTCTAATCTCTATATCCACGATTCTGTAAAAATACAATTCTGATTCCACTCCTGGGTATATATCTGAAGAAAACAAAAACATTAATTTGAAAAGATACATGCACTCCATGTTCATAGCAGCATCGTTTATAATAGGCAAGACATGGAAGAAACTTAAGTGTCCATCGGCAGATGAATGGATAAAGATGTGGTATTTATATACAGTGGAATACTACTCAGCTATAAAAAGGAATGGAAATTTGTTGTTTGGACCAACATGGTTGGACTTGGGAGATATTGTGCTTGATGGAATAAGTCAGACAGAGAAAAATAAATAGTGTATGATATCACTTATATGTAGAAAAATAAACCAGTGAATATAACAAAAAATAAGCATACTCACAGATACAGAGAACAAACTAGTGATTATGAGTGGGGAGAGGAAAGAAGAGGGTGGCTAGATAGGAGTAAGGGATTCAGAGGTACAGACTACCGTGTATAAAGTAAGCCACAGGATATATTGTACAGCTCTGGAAATATATCAGATACTTTGCAATAAATATAAATGGAGTATAACCTTTCAAAATTGTGAATCACTCACTATATTGTAGCCCTGAAACTTAACTGTAACTTAACTATAAATTTTAAGCTATATTTAAAATAAAAAATAAAATCCAGACAAGGGATTTGTAGGTTTCCTGGACTGCAGATGGGATCTGTGGGGAAAAAAAATATAAAAAGGTTAATACCTGGTGAGATTATCATTATCACAATGACTCCTAGAAAATGGCAAGGTGTAGTTACTATCGTCCTCTTTCAAAGGATGAGGAAGCTTAGGGAAGTCAAGTGACATGCCCAAGATGGCAGCAGTGGGTAACAGAGCCCAAGCTCCTATGGGATGCTCAGGGTTCCCAACCGACCACAGTCATCAGTGTGGGAGGGAATACTGGCCCCTCTCTGTGCAGAAGCCAGCATGTGAGATGGAACAGTGGGAAAGAAAAAAAACTTTGAGGAATTCTTGCATCTGGGGTAGGCTTTGAATAATCACCAGAACAGCCAGAGGATGAGCAGAAGCAAAGAGCTGGGCCTGTCAGAGTGGGGTCCAGTGATTAATTGGTACAGGGAACACAGCCAAGAGCAGAGAAACCACACCAGCTCTCCATCATCTGTCCATGCCCTGGGGTCAGAGATGGAGCAACTGGAATCTTTTATAAAAGAGGAAAGTGTGGAATGTAGCCACTGGGGGGGTTCTGCAAGGAATTCACAGGTGTTTTCTTATTGTGCTTTGCCCTCCCTGAGGACCTCTGGGTGTGCTGTTCGAAATAAAGAGGGGTGGGGGTGCAGCCAGGCTTTGCTCTGCGATCTTTCATGCACCTCCCCCTACCACAGTCCTGTAATTTTTTATAGGCTACAGAGGTTTCTATTGAAATTTCAGAAGTCATGTTCACACCACAGGGATCTGGGTCACTGGGAAATCCGCTGGGCTCTTCAGCAAACATCATCAGGCAAACCCAGAGGGTCTTTGGGTCTTTCTGGGGGTCAGTCACTAGGGTCANTACCACAGTCCTGTAATTTTTTATAGGCTACAGAGGTTTCTGTTGAAATTTCAGAAGTCATGTTCACACCACAGGGATCTGGGTCACTGGGAAATCCGCTGGGCTCTTCAGCAAACATCATCAGGCAAACCCAGAGGGTCTTTGGGTCTTTCTGGGGGTCAGTCACTAGGGTCACCCCACTATAGGCCATGAAGCTGACCTCTTCATCCTTCTTTAAGTCACCCCATCATGGTTATTCTGTACATTTGGATTCAAGTGAAGATCAGCAAGCTCTTCCTCTCTTGAGGATAAAAGCTCTAGAGGTTGGTTCAGCCCATTTTTTCCTGTTGAAATGCTGGTGAGAGTGTGTTGGTAATTGATACTGAGAAGCATTTAGTGACAGGAAAACATAGCTATTGTGTGTTCAGAGGTCATATTTTCCCCTAAAACTTACTCAAATTATGAAATGATGGAAGATTTGCAAAAAGGATTTTAAAAAATAAAACAAGAATCACTTTTAACTCATCACCCAGTAAAACCAATGTTAATATTTTGGTGCCTTTTCCTCTGGCTAGAAAAGTAGACAATAGGCAATTTCTCTATGTCCATAGTGTAGAGCGTGTACTAGTACAACCAGTGGATGGATACTCCTCCATCGAGCAGTGGGGAATCTGTGTTCCTCTCCTGGAGCTGAGTGAACCATTGTAACTGTCTTGATAATAGAATGCATTGAAGTGACATTGTCTGATTTTCAAGGCCAGGTTATAAAAGGCAATACAATTTTTCCCTGCTCTTTTCCTCTCTGGGGACATTTCCTTTTAGAATTAAGTCACCATTTCATGAAAACAAAACCTTGCTGCGTGGAGAGGCCTTGTATGATGTTCTCGCTAATCGGGCAGTGAGGCCTCAGTCAAGAGCCAGCATTGACCCCCAGACACATGGGTGCATGGGACTGTAGATTAGGGAGCCCCAGACCTTCTCCTATAATTGTAGACCACGCAGAGCAGAGATGAACTATTCTCAGTCTGCTTTGTCTGAATTCCTGAGCCACACAAATTGTGAGCAACAAAAAATGATGACCATTGTTTGATACCACTAAGTTTTAGGAAATTTGCTATATAGCCAGAGTAACTGGAATATTCAGTTCAGTTCAGTCACTCAGTCGTGTCCGACTCTTTGCGACCCCGTGAATCGCAGCACGCCAGGCCTCCCTGTTCATCACCATCTCTCGGAGTTCACTCAGACTCACGTCCATCCAGTCTGTGATGCCATCCAGCCATCTCATCCTCGGTCATCCCCTTCTCCTCCTGCCCCCAATCCCTCCCAGCATCAGAGTCTTTTTCCAATAAGTCAACTCTTCACATGAGGTGGCCAAAGTACTGAAGTTTCAGCTTTAGCATCATTCCTTCCAAAGAAATCCCAGGGTTGATCTCCTTCAGAATGGACTGGTTGGATCTCCTTGCAGTCCAAGGGACTCTCAAGAGTCTTCTCCAACACCACAGTTCAANTGTGTGTGTGTGTGTTTGAGCCAAATTGTTTCTCCAATTCACTAGTCTTAAGATCAGTGAAACTTCTTCTAGAAGCTCTATTTGAGGAATCTCAGTTGCCTGTGATCATAATCTATATGGCAAGGTCCTAGACTATAAGCTAGAACTTAAAGCTATAATGGAATTAAACCTGGGAGGAGAGGGTAGCCTCTTTTTGTCTGTCTAATGAGAGGAATTTGAATTACTGCAGCCAGAGGGAAGATTGTGGGCAGTTTCAAAAATGGCCTTGGCAATATTTATGGTCCCACATATTCATTCATAACTTTACCACTTCCCATTAAGAGGTGAGGTCTATTATCCTTTGTTTGGGTATAATCTGAGAAATGTAGCATCCATATAATAGAAACTATAGAGTTGTTAAAACATTGAAAAGGAATGAAAATAAAAGGGGATATGTTTATGGATAGGAAGACTCCATGTCATAAAAAGTATTAATTATGTGTAATCTGCACATTCAAAAAATTGTAATTACCTTTTTAATATATGGCACTTTTCAATGAACTGGCTAAGCTGGTTCTAAAATTCATACATGGGAGGAAATGACCACAAAAAACTAAAGAAATTATGAATAAGAATAGAGTAAGATTTAGAGGGAAATATTTATACTGGGGTATATTAACATTATAAAGCTATGGCAGTTAAATATTGTGGAATTGGTACATGGATAGTTGGATACCAACAAAACAGACTAGAGAATAAAGAGATACATACTCATGTACATATGCTGCTTGACTTATAATAAGGTAGCCAGACAGAGCAGTGGGGAAATGAAGTGCTTTCAGTAAGCAGCCCTGATACATTCAGTTATCTATAAAGGAAAAATTACATCAGAATTCTCCATTCCAGTATCAGGTGGATTTTAGACCTAATTGTATAGGTGAAACTAAAATTTTCAGAATAGGAGGATGTCTGAATGACCTCAGGAATTTCCTGAGATGAGAAATCAAAAGAAGGATTTTCTAAACAATACACAAAAATCACTAACTACGAAGAAAAAAATTGATAAAATTGATTATATTAAAATTCATAACTTCTCCTCATCTAAGGACACCAAAAGCAAGATGCAAAGAAAATAACCCACTAAGAGAAAATATTTGCAGTGTATATACACCCACAAAAGATTAGCATCCAAACTACATAAATAACTCCTTCCCATCACTAGTAATTGGCAAAATGCAAATTAAAATGAAATACCATTCACAAACCACAAACTGGCAAAAATTTAATCTGTTAATATCAAATATGGGTGAGAATGTGGGAAAAAGAAAAAATTCAAACATGCTAGTGAGAGTATAATAAAGTTGAACCACCCATTGTAAATAAGCAGNGCAAAATGCAAATTAAAATGAAATACCATTCACAAACCACAAATTGGCAAAAATTTAATCTGTTAATATCAAATATGGGTGAGAATGTGGGAAAAAGAAAAAATTCAAACATGCTAGTGAGAGTATAATAAAGTTGAACCACCCATTGTAAATAAGCAGCATTTCCATTTCTAGGCACATATACACAAAGAACCATATCCAGGAATATTTGTAGAGGTGTTGTTTACTATATGAAAGCATTAGAAATTATCTAAATGTTTATCAGCTGGAAGATGGAAAAACAAAATGTTGTTTGTTCATACAGTGGAATATTTTATGGCAGCTAAAATGAGTGAGTTAAATTAGACATGTAAACATGCATAAATTTCTAAAATATGATATTGAGTAAAAAAATCGTGTTGTAAAATGATCCACACAGAATGATCCACTTATGGAAAGTTTTAAAATATGTAAAATAATACTGTTGTTTATAATATTGCATGTATAACAAAATATTAAAACAGACTTAGGAATGATAAAAAACAAAATCCATCTGGGGAAGGAGGGAGATAGAAATAGGGGTACCAGGGAGTCTCAAGCATATTTGTGATGTTTCATTTCTTTAAAAAGAGAAAGAGGGCTATTTCAAATTAAGCTTTCTTTAAGTTTTGCTGTGGTTAAGTGGGCGCCCAATACATCATTCTCTATGCTTTTCTGTTGACATATATTTTTTTTAAAGCTTAATAAGAATCAGAAGCCTCAGTGTGTCCATATGGTTTATTGCCTTATTTGTGGATCTAGCTATACATTTGGTGCACAACTTTTGCTGATAATGTTCTAAAGGTATGCATGGAATTCTTTTCTTACTGTTCTCCAAAGTCACATCTACACATCATCAGCAAACTTCTTCATTTTTAAGTAAAATGAGCAATTAGGTTATTCTCCCCTTCTAGGGATAGGGTTTTCTTTTAAATTTATCATCAGAAAATCCATNGTCCAGTTCTAACTGTTGCTTCCTGACCTGCATACAGATTTCTCAAGAGGCAAGCCAGGTGGTCTGGTATTCCCATCTCTTTCAGAATTTTCCACTGTTTATTGTGATCCACACAGTCAAATTTGCCTGTTACTCCAGGTGTTTCTTCACTTCCTACTTTAGCATTCCAGTGCCCTATAATGAAAAGGACATATTTTTGGGCTGTTAGTTCTAAAAGGTCTTATAGGTCTTCATAAAACCGTTCAGCTTCAGCTTCTTCAGTATTACTGGGTGGGACATAGACTTGGATAACTGGAATACTGCTCTAACTCTTATAGCAAGACTGGAATAAGATCTCTGAGACTCTCTAAATGGAGTTGTTCAGTCGTGTCTGACTCTTTGTGACCCCATGGACTGTAGCCTACCAGCCTCCTCCACCTATGGGATTTTCTAGGCAAGAGTACTGGAGTGGGGTGCCATTTCCTTCTCCATCCCCACATTTATTCTTATCCACTCTGGTATATCACCAAGCTTGGTGTTCCTTGCATAGGTTTTTCTTTATCCAATTCTGTCAGGAGAACTTTTCCCATCAGTCTTTCTATTCTTTAACTTTTTGCATTTTCCTCAGTTGTCCCAGGTCTTTTGTTGGGAATTAAGAGGATGCCTCAGAGACTGTAAGCCAAATGCTATTTTAAGCCGGATGTTAAATTGGCCTCTTTCAGGAAAGATCTAGCCACTCCTTCAACAGTTATTGACGAAGAAATTACTCAAACCGATACTGGGCTTTGTCCAAGTGAGTTTATTAAGTGAAAAGATGCTGTATGAAAGTTTTCTTGAAAAGAAAAACAAGGAAAAGAAAAAAAAGAAATGCCCCCTGTGCTTGAAGTTGAGACCCTTTGAGCCTCTCTGTAATGCTCTTCTCCAGAAAAAGAAAGGGAGGTGGGGAGACCAACAAACCAAGAGAAAGATATAATGGCTTAAATACTAGGTGAAAAAATAGGCTCATGTTGTCTGATGAGAGATTCAGGATGTTTAAAATTTGCGAACCTAGGGTACCAAGCTAATCTCCGACACCAGCGCTTTTGTACCTGTTTTTTGACATTTTTTTCTCAGATATGAACCTGGCTCACTTCTTTTAGCCCTCTGCTCAAGCATCCTTATAAAAGGTCCATAAGGTGGTGATATAGTTTAGTTTGGTGTGGGGAATGGGGAAAAGACATAAGAACAACTTTCCCATTTGTATAAGGAAAATGTATGTGCCCAAACTGGCCCTTTTAGGGGGACATCTATTTTTATTACATTGTGTAACTTAAATGTTACACCAGACTACCTCCTGAAACTCTATATATGTTTTTTTTTCATATTCCCATACTTACAGGCCATAGGGCTAGGAGGAAAAAAGAAAGCACAAATAGAGGAGAAAAATGGATAAAAATTGAATATATGGATACTNCCCTTTTAGGGGGACATCTATTTTTATTACATTGTGTAACTTAAATGTTACACCAGACTACCTCCTGAAACTCTATATATGTTTTTTTTTCATATTCCCATACTTACAGGCCATAGGGCTAGGAGGAAAAAAGAAAGCACAAATAGAGGAGAAAAATGGATAAAAATTGAATATATGGATACTCAGGTTTTAATTATAAGAGATTAAATATTGCTGAGGTAGCTCAGAGTCCCAATCAGAACAGATGACACATGCTAAATAAAATCATTTGGTAAGTTTTTATTTACCAAGGGTCTACTTAACGGTGGTGTGGGTGGAGGGTACCACAGGGGATGGGGCAGAAACCGGGGCATATCTGGAGTGAAGTTGTCACTATCATGGCCTAAAAGGGAGGGTAAGGTTGCTGGAACTGAAAAAGAGAGACTGTCGCATAGAACAGCTACCTTGAGAGCACTGTGACTTTCTGTTGAGACACAGTTGAGGAACTTTCAAAGGGGGCTGGAGAAATTAACAGCCAAATCTCACTCCTTCCTTTTTACCTGCTGGAAATTTCCACTGGCTCTACCTCCCTGGACCCCAGAGTTATCAGAGGCTATTACACAAGTCCACATAGGTCAGCTCCTGCGCAAACAGCAGAGTAAAGAGAGTAATGGGTCTGGAGAGCAAAAGAGAGGTCTCCAGCACACTTGCCACCCTACACATGTAAAAGTTTTCAAATTTGAGAAAATGCCTGCTTGAACTGCTAAGTATTATTGTTGTATTTAGTTGCTAAGTAATACCGACTCTTTTGCTACCCCATGGACTGCAGCCTACCGGGCTCCTCTGTCCATGGGATTTCCCAGGCAAGAATATTGGGGTGGGTTGCCATTTCCTACTACAGGGTATCATCCAGATCCAGGGATCTAATCGTTGTCTCCTGCATTGCAGGCAGATTCTTTACCCTGAGCCACCGGGGAAGCCCGCTAAGTATTATTAGTAATGCCTATAATGTACAAATTCAATGTTAAACCAAATAAAGATTTCAGAAAGACATTTACAAGAGCCTAAGATTTATCACTCATCTTCTTGGCTCAAATGTAATTGAGTACTCTGAGTGTGCAGCAATAAACTCCATTCCTATTTATCTTTAGGTGACTGGTCTTCACAGTCAGACTCTTGGGTAGTGAGCCTCGATGAGTGACCCTTTTAAAACATGAGTCTGTCAGCTGTTAAAAAGAATACATTTGAATCAGTTCTAATAAGATGGATGAAACTGGAACCGATTATACAGAGTGAAGTAAGCCAGAAAGAAAAACACCAATACAGTATGCTGCTGCTGCTGCTAAGTCACTTCAGTCGTGTCCGACTCTGTGTGACCCCATAGACGGCAGCCCACCAGGCTCCCCCATCCCTGGGATTCTCCAGGCAAGAATACTGGAGTGGGTTGCCATTTCCTTCTCCAATGCATGAAAGAGAAAAGTGAAAGTGAAGTCGCTCAGTCTGTCCGACTGTTAGCAACCCCATGGACTGCAGCCCACCAGGCTACTCCATCCATTGGATTTTCCAGGCAGGAGTACTGGGGTGGGGTGNTAATAGTTTAAAGACCCTGAGCATGTCAGAGACATCTGAGTTTCTTTCCACTCTATTTTCTATGAAGGGAACAGACCACAGGTTCTTACCTGTGGAACTCAGTAAGATTACAGATGCTGAGGCCATATGTAGAACAACGAAATCAGACTGTTCAAAGCTGGGAGTTATAGGTTTGTCTTTGCAAAAGACCTGAATTTTGTTCACACCTACAATGAGAACCACAGTCTAGGGGATCTCCATGATTCCTTACAGATCTAACAGTCTATGATTCTGAGACTCAAAATTCAAATTCTCCAAAGGGAAACTGCAGCACAGAGAATGTAAGTTAAAAATAATAGCTCAATTTTTAAAATATATAAAAATGTGGTCATTTTTAAAAAATCAAAGTATAATTGATTTACAATATTTTATTGGTTTCAGGTATATAGCAAAGTGATTCAGTTATAAATACATTTTTTCACATTGTATTTCACTATAGAGTATTACAAGATGTTGAATTCTCTGTACAATACAGCAGGTCTTTGTTGCTTATCTATGTATACTAGAAATTTGTGTTTTTTGTATTTATTAAACTCATGCTCCTAATACGTCCCTCTCTCCCCCTCCCATTTTTGGTGACTATAAGTTTCTTTTCCTATGTCTGTGATTCTGTTTCTAGATGAATACAGCCTCATTTGTGTTATTCTGGGGATTGCACGTATAAGCGGTCTCACATAGCAGTTGTCTTTGACTCATTTACTAAATATAACATTCTCTAGGTCCAGCCATGCTGTTGTAAATGCTAACATTTCATTCTTTTTCATGGTTGAGTAGTAGTCCATTGTATAGACATACCAGTGTGTGGTCACTTTTAATAACAAAGCAGAAATACTATCAGGAACATATTTATAATAATCCATGGAGGAAGAACCAATAAACTTGTTTTTCCAGTTTATTTAAATACATAGGCCTTCTTAGCCTCTTCAGCTTCCTTCAACTGTCTCTCATTCTGGGCTCAAATACAAAAAATGTTCCAAAGCTAAAAACTATTGCTGATTATGTACCTTGTAATTACTAGACTATTTAAATGAATTAGCTCTCTAATTTATGTAGTCATAATTTATGTTGATCCTCCCAAGATCAGTGAGCTTTAACATTCTGTAGTATCAATAATGTAATAAGAAATATAATCCTCATTTATACAACAATCCCTCCTGTAAAATTTCAATGATCAAAAAGGAAATATTTTTTATATATTTACCCACCTGCATCATTTAGCCACTTCTCCAAAAGTGGCTTTAATTTGCACATGTTCTTAAAGCTGAGGTTCAAGGCTTCAAAACGAGAGATGGTAGTTTGGCTGAAGTCATTTCCATACAGTTTACCCATAGCAAGCCCAACATCGCCCTGTATAATAATATAGAATAGGAAAGGAGAGAGAAGATTCATGTAATGTTTATGGTCTTCACTCGAGGGGGCTGCTCCAGTAACTGTTCTAGACAAAGAATCAACAATCATTCCATTTACCGGGTTCCACAAAAACACCCATCCCTAAGCTGAGCACAGTATTCCAGTGAAGGTTCTTGTTAATTAGGCCTCAGTGGTGACAACATTCAAAACTGTCCCATATTCTCTCCATATTGAATCTCTTCTTAATAATTGAAACATCAAGTATTTCTGCTAACTCTCAAAAGGTAGTGCTGATATTCTAACTGATGCAACCAAAGTGATCTAAGTAATCTTTAAAAATCAGTTAACTTGTATCACCTACAGGGTTAATAGATGTAACTGTCTGGATAACCTTAGATATTTCTGAACTAATCCAACTTCACATATATCACTTTAAATCTTAGAAATTATGCTTCATTCTGTAATTTTTTCCCTGTAAAGTATTTCTGGAAGCTGTGAAAAAAAAATCTCTTTTGCACTCTTAGTTTGGATTTCAAAGTTTGTTATAAAAACCAGGTATTCTAAAAAGACTACTTCTGTAACCATTATAGAAATTCACAGTAGAGAGTTTTGACCCATTTAGTCAAAACCTTATGGGCACTGGAAACTTGGTAACCTTATTGCAATAGAACAATGATCCCCTGAATATACTGTAAAAAATATCTTTCTCTATAAGCCTTTGAAATGTATGGAGGGCTTTTCCTCCAGCTGAAACCTCTCTTATTGTACATATATAGGTAATACAAAGTGTCAGTCGCTCAATTGTGTCTGACTCTTTGTGATTCCATGGACAGTAGCCTCTGTCCTTTGGATTCTCCAGGCAAGAATACTGGAGTGGGCAGCCATTCCTTTCTCATGGGATCTTTCTGACCCAGGGATCGAACTTGGTCTCCTGTATCACAGGCGGATTCTTTACTGTCTGAGCCACCAGTTACATAGTAGAAATAATTCACACTCTCATTTAAAATAGTTTAGTGACAAGACAGAAAGGCAACATTTCTGGTCCAAAATACTACATAGCTAATTCTACTAAGACAGTCAACTCCCAACTATCTTGGCAACACTCGTTTTGATTTATCTCCTCTCTAAACCACCTTTTGGATAAAATATTGTCTATTAGCACTTACACAAGGGGTTAGTCAGTGAAAAGAAAGAATATTTCTTTTTAAACTCCATTTTCTTACTGATGAGCAAACTATCAAAAAGTTTAACAGAGGAGAAATGTCTAAAGATAAAACTAGACTTTGAGAATACTTGAACTGGGGGCAGGAGGAGAAGGGGATGACAGAGGACGAGATGGCTGGATGGCATCACTGACTCGATGGACGTGAGTTTGGGTGAACTCCGGGGGTTGGTGATGGACAGGGAGACCTGGCGTGCTGCGATTCATGAGGTCGCAAAGAGTCGGACACGACTGAGTGACTGAACTGAACTCCAACTGATCTATATTCTAATCCTTCCCACAGAATAGCTACCAGCTGCGCGTGTGATTTCAATTAATTCAAAGCAGATAAATTAAACTTTAGTTCCTTAGCTCCACTAGCCGCCTTCCGAGTACTCAAGAGGCACATGTGGACAGTGACTATCCTACTGGACAGCACAGACGCAAAATCATAAAAGGTTTCACAGACAGCTCCAAATATACCGCCTCACAGAAGCAGAGCAGAAGTAGACCATCACACATAAATGCCTTCATTGTCTGAACAGCAACAGATGCCTCAGTGACTATACTAATTTTCACTAATTTGATATAAGCTGGCTTAGTGCTTCCGTAATACACAACCACCTGGGGCTCTCCCGCACAGGATCAATGTTTGAACAGTCAACTCATACATAATCTGAACTAAATAATATCACTTTGGTTTTTTTATCTTAAAAGCAGAGAAAAAGAGGAATGAAGATTGAGATTAAGAAATAATGAATGTATCACATGTGAGGGAGGGTGTTAGAATATGGCATGCCTTCTAATTATGTAATAACATCTACAGCAATCCTTTAATAACAAATTATGTAGTTAGAAAATACTGTATAAAACACCTAATAATGTGTATATTTACTCAGAGAACAGGAATTTGTTTCAACTAATAACTTGAATGTCTATCTTGCCCTCTGAGTGAATGTGTATAGACTGCATACAAAGCAATGTTTAAAAAAACTACAATTGAGGTATCTGACATAAAACCTGTTGATCTTCCCATCCTGCATCAGTAATGTGCGCCTTAATCCACACAGTCAAGGTCTGTGAAATGTTGCCACTGCTAAGTCAAAGTCATTTGCAAAATAAGGAAGCGATGTGTCAAATAACAGGAGAAAACCATAAGCAGAACACCAGATCACAGGGAAGCTCCTTTATCAAGAAAAGAGAGAGGGACTTTCCTGCTAGTGCCGTGGTTAAGAACCCGCCTCGCGATACGGGGGATGTGGGTGTGATCCCTGACTGGGCAACGAGGCCCCATATGAGGCCAAGTAACGAAGCCCACGCATCACGATGAGAGCCTGCGTGCCTCTGTGAAAGTTCCTGCATGAGGTGACAAAGGCCTGTGTGCCACAGTCAAGACCCCACACAGCCAAATACATAAATACTAAAAAAAAAAAGCAAGAGAGAGAGAAAGAGAAAAAGAGAGAGAAACAGCCCTGCCAGTGTGTTGGGTCAAAGGCCACAGAAAGGCAAACCACTATTTGGTATATAAGTTAAAGGCTTTTAAAAGCCTTAACAAAAAAAAATAAAAAAAAAATAAAAAAAAATAAAAGCCTTAACAGTCTTGCCATATCACTCGGACAACAATCTCCTAGGAAACGAAGAGTATTCTATGCTAATAGCTTAAGAGTTGAAGCACTGCTAAACATGCCAACCTGATACTTATTTAAGCTTATTAATTTATTTCTACCAATCTAGTTCTATATTATCTTAGCTTTCTTTTTAAAAGCCAGTCAGATGGTTTAGATAGTTCAAAAGTACTAAAATTGTGAATTACAATTTGTTTGTTCATAACTGAGACTTCTCACAAATATGTATTTTCTCTAAAATTATCTATTAAAAAACATGTTATGCTCTCAATATATAATGTTTCTTTGAGCAAAAATAAATTAGCAAAGAAATATAAGGAAAAAAACAGGGATGTCATCCTTGATTTTTTATCTACCAGAGTAGGTGGTATGTTACAACACTTTCAACATAAAAGAATTTGGATAATACTTTAGTGCTGGCTTAAATTTCAAACAGCAATTATATTCTCTGGGGAAAATACCATCAGGCTTTTCCTGATTCTATTGAAATACCCAATCTAATCTATACTTCAGTAATTTTATTTCACCTAATGATCTTGCTATGGCCAGTGTGTTCTCTTGGCTGAACTCTATTAAATAGCCTTTGCTGTTCTATACTCCAAGGCCGAATTTGCCTGTTACTCCAGGTGTTTCTTGACTTCCTACTTTTGCATTCCAACAACACAAGGGAAGACTCTACACCTGGACATCACCAGATGGTCAACACCAAAAGCAGACTGATTATATTCTTTGCAGCCAAAGATGAAGAAGCTCGATACAGTCAGCAAAAACAAGACTGGGAGGTGACTGTAGCTCAGATCATGAACTCCTTATGGCCAAATTCAGATTTAAATTGAAGAAAGTAGAGAAAACTACTAGACCATTCAGGTATGACCTAAATCAAATCCCTTATGACTATACACTGGAAGTGAGAAATAGATTTAAGGGATTCGATCTGATAGACAGAGTGCTTGATGCACTATGGACAGAGATTTGTGACACTGTACAGGAGACAGGGATCAAGACCATCCCCACGGAAAAGAAATGCAAAAGAGCAAAATGGCTGTCTGAGGAGGCCTTACAAATACCTGTGAAAAGAAGGGAAGTGAAAAGCAAAGGAGAAAAGGAAAGATATATCCATTTGAATGCAGAGTTCCCAAGAATAGCAAGGAGAGACAAAAAGCCTTTCTAAGTGATCAATGCAAAGAAATAGAAGAAAACAATAGAATGGGAAAGAACAGAGATCTCTTCAAGAAAATTAGAGATACCTAGGGAACTTTTCATGCAAAGATGGGCTCGATAAAGGACAGAAATGGTGTGGACCTAACAGAAGCAGAAGATATTAAGAAGAGGTGGCAAGAATACACAGAGGAACTGTACAAAAAAGATCTTCACGACCCAGATAATCATGATGGTATGATCGCTCACCTAGAGCCAGACATCCTGGAAAGTGAAGTCAAATAGGCCTTAGGAAGTATCACTACGAACAAAGCTACTGGAGGTGATGGAATTCCAGTAGAGCTATTTCAAATCCTAAAAGATGATGCTGTGAAAGTGGTGCACTCAATATGCCAGCAAATTTGGAAAACTCAGCAGTGGCCACAGGATTGGAAAAGGTCCCTTTTCATTGCAATTCCAAAGAAAGGCAATGCCAAAGAATGCTCAAACTACCGCACAATTGCACTCATCTCACATGCTAGTAAAGTAATGCTCAAAATTCTCCAAGCCAGGCTTCAGCAATATGTGAACCGTGAACTCCCTGATGTTCAAGCTGGTTTTAGAACAGGCAGAGGAACCAGAGATCAAATTGCCAACATCCGCTGGATCATGGAAAAAGCAAGAGAGTTCCAGAAAAACATCTATTTCTGCTTTATTGACTATGCCAAAGCCTTTGACTGTGTGGATCACAATAAACTGC
>SJYX01022386.1:0-91538 GCA_006410675.1 Oreotragus oreotragus
GTCCCCTATAATGAAAAGGACATCTTTTTTGGGTGTTAGTTCTAAAAAGTCTTGTAGGTCTTCATAAAACCATTCAACTTCAGCTTCTTCAGCATTACTGGTTGGGGCATAGACTTGGATAACTGTGATATTGAATGGTTTGCCTTGGAAACGAACAGAGATCATTCTGTCGTTTTTGAGATTGCATCCAAGTACTGCATTTCAGACTCTTCTGTTGACCATGATGGCTACTCCATTTCTTCTAAGGGATTCCTGCCCACAGTAGTAGATATAATGGTCATCTGAGTTAAATTCACCCATTCCAGTCCATTTTAGTTCGCTGATTCCTAGAATGTCGACATTCAGTCTTGCCATCTCCTGTTTGACCACTTCCAATTTGCCTTGATTCATAGACCTGACATTCCAGGTTCCTATGCAATATTGCTCTTTACAGCATAAGATCTTGCTTCTATCACCAGTCACATCCACAGCTGGGTATTGTTTTTGCTTTGTCTTCACCCCTTCTTTCTTTCCGGAGTTATTTCTCCACTGATCTCCAGTACCATATTGGGCACCTACTGACCCGGGGAGTTCTTCTTTCAGTATCCTATCATTTTGCCTTTTCATACTGTTCATGGGGTTCTCAAGGCAAGAACACTGAAGTGGTTTGCCATTCTTTTCTCCAGTGGACCACATTCTGTCAGACCTCCCCACCATGACCCGCCCGTCTTGGGTTGCCCCACAGGCATGGCTGAGTTTCATTGAGTTAGACAAGGCTGTGGCCCATGTGATCATATTGGCTAGCTTTCTGTGATTATGATTTCAGTGTGTCTGCCCTCTGATGCCTTTTGCAACACCCATCGTCTTACTTGGGTTTCTCTTATCCTGGACATGGAGTATCTCTTCACAGCTGCTCCGGCAAAGCACAGCCGCTGCTCCTTACGTTGGACGAGGGGTATCTCCTGACCTTCAGCGTGGGATAGCTCCTCTCAGCCTTCCTGTGCCCACGAAGCCTCTGCTCCTTGGACGTGGGGTTGTTCCTCTTGGCTGCTGCCCCTGACCTCGGGTGTCATCAGGGAAATGCAAATCGAAACCACTATGAGATACCACTTCACACTCACTGGGCTGGCTAGAATAAAAAAGACAGATAATAACAAGTCTTGGCAAAGATGTGGAGAAATTGGAGTCTTCATACATTGCTGGTGGGAAGACAAAATGTTGCAGCCCCTTTGGAAGACAGTCTGGCAACTCATAAGACTTACCTTATGATTGACTCAGCAAGGCCAGTTCTACCTAGGTACCCAAGAGAAATGAAAACACACATTTGCATAAAAAGTTACACGTGAATGTTCACACCAATATTAATCATATAAACCCCTCCAAATAGAAGTAACCATCAACTGCTGAATGGATATATAAAACGTAGTATATTCATATAAGGGAACATCAATGGGCAACGGAAAGGAATGAAGGGCTGAGACATGCTACATACAACCTAGACGAACCTTGAAATCATCTGCTAAGTGAAAAAAGTCAGTTATAAAGGACCGCTTCATGACTCCATTTATAGTTTCAGAACAGGCAAATCTTCAGGGACAGAGAGATGAAGGAACAAGAACTAAAGAGCATAGTTCTTTTTGGGGTGATAAAAAGTTCTTTTTGTAGTGATGGTTGCATAATCTGTGACTATACTAAGAACCACTGAACTGTTTGATTTAAATTGGTGATCTGTAGCTGCTCGGTGGTAAAGAATCTGCCTGCAGTGCAGGAGACCCAGGTTCCATCCCTGGTTGGAAAGATCCCCTGGAGGAGGGCATGGCAACCCACTCCAGTATTCTTGCCTGGAGAATCCCATGGACTGAGGAGGCTGGTGGGCTGCAGTACATGGGGTCGCAAAGAGTTGGACACGACTGAGCGACTGACCCTTTCACTTTCCCTTTCATAGTATGTGAATAAAGCTTCTAGTGTTAATAAGGCTGTTGAAAAAATTCAGTGATATCCCAGGTGTTTTGCGAAACGAAAGAAGTATAATAACAAATTAAGTATCACACTAATCAGAAGACGCGGTATGATTTCAGAAATGTTGCAAAGTGCCATCTTTGAATTGAGAAAAGTTAGTTTTATACTCATTTTGTAAAGTAAGTAAGTAAGTAAAGTCACTCAGTCGTGTCCGACTCTTTGTGACCCCGTGGACTGCAGCCCACCAACAGTACATGGGGTCGCAAAGAGTTGGACACGACTGAGCGACTGACCCTTTCACTTTCCCTTTCATAGTATGTGAATAAAGCTTCTAGTGTTAATAAGGCTGTTGAAAAAATTCAGTGATATCCCAGGTGTTTTGGGAAACGAAAGAAGTATAATAACAAATTAAGTATCACACTAATCAGAAGACGCGGTATGATTTCAGAAATGTTGCAAAGTGCCATCTTTGAATTGAGAAAAGTTAGTTTTATACTCATTTTGTAAAGTAAGTAAGTAAGTAAAGTCACTCAGTCGTGTCCGACTCTTTGTGACCCCGTGGACTGCAGCCCACCAAGCTCCTCAGTGCATGGGATTCTCCAAGCAAGAATACTGGAGTGGGTTGCCAGCTGAGGAAATTGTGTTAGAGAGTTTCAGAACTTGCTCGTGGTTATCTAGTTAGTAAATATAGAAACCGGGACTTGGGTGAGTGAATTCTGCATCTCAGATTTAGTCTAAAGAAACCGCACAGCGTGTATCTTTTTAAACATTCGGTGGAGTGCCATTTTGGATATGCACGGTGGATACAGGGAGTGAGGAGATGCTGTCTCCCTTCGGCACCCGGCCACACCTCTGCCCGCCTTGGCACTGCGTGCAGGGTGGGTACGGAGCGTGGTGATGAGAGGTCGCATCCCAGTGAGGTGCGTGCCCAGATGACTCGCGCCCGGCCTCGGGGGCCTGGGAAGCTCTGAGCACCCCCCCAGGCCTGGGGCCGGGCGGCTTTGCCTCCCGCGGCTGCGGCTTTCCTCCTGACTCGCTTCCCCAGCCCCTCGGCCCGTCAGCCAGGCTGGTTTCTGCCCCTCACGACTGTTTTTCGTATTTGCTTCCCCTCTGACTGCGGGTTCGATGTGTCCCAGTGGCTCACTGTGTGAGCGGAGAACAGCGGGCTTTGTTTGCGTTGCAGCAAGACTGTTGGCTCAGTATCATAGTCAAGAGGCCCTGGATTTCGAACAGACTTTTCTCTGTTTAATTTAAAGAGGTTCTCAATGTACCCCCAAGGGTAATTAAACTGTGAGCTGCCTTGTCTGTTAACTTTGTGTTTTACGAACTAGAAACCCAGGCGCTACAGGCCACATGCCTTGTTCTGGGGAACATGCAGCCACGTGCTCTCGAGACTCGGCACTATTAACCCTGCAGAGCTACGCGCTGTAGATTCCGGTGGCTCCCAGTCTTCCACCTCCTTCCACCCTGTGACTGTGAGGTCAGGAGCACCCCCAAGCGGGGTACCTGCTTGAGAAGCACCACCGATGACATTCTCACTTTCCATTCCAATTCTCACTTCAATCCTGTGCTTACAATGCTGTTCCTATCTCTCAGATGAGGAAACAGTTCAGAGTGCTCCTGTGGCTTGTCCAAGATCGCATAAGCAGGGTTTGAATCCTGTGGAGGGTAGCCTCCAGGTTGAGACGCTTTTCCTGGATCCCTGCCCAGCTTTGATTTGTGGCCAGGACGCATTACTAATGTTCCCCTACTCCCATCCTCAGCGGCCCCCCTACCTCCCCATTTGTCACCTGGTGAAAATAATTGGTGTTGGAGAAGATTCTTGAGAGTCCCTTGGACTGCAAGGAGATCCAACCAGTCCATCGTAAAGGAGATCAGTCTTGAGTGTTCTTTGGAAGGAATGATGCTAAAGCTGAAACTCCAGTACTTTGGCCACCTCATGCAAAGAGTTTACTCAATGGAAAAGACTCTAATGCTGGGAGGGATTGGGGGCAGGAGGAGAAGGGGACGACAGAGGATGAGATGGCTGGATGGCGTCACTGACCCGATGGACGTGAGTCTGAGTGAACTCCGGGAGTTGGTGATGGACAGGGAGGCCCGGCGTGCTGCGATCATGGGGTCGCAAAGAGTCGTACACAACTGAGCGACTGAACTGAACTGAACTGAACTGAACTGAAAATAATTTGACTGCAAAGGACACCGGAGAAAGGAGACAAGAATGGCAATGCAGGCCTGTGAGGCGTGTGGGGACGAGAAAGGCAGGACCTTGGCTTTGGTGATGGGGGTGTGGGAGTTGCGGGGGCAAGACCAAAATGTGCAAGTGCCGCGGGCAGGCTGAAACAATTGCCAAAGCTCCCACACCGATGGTCTCCCTCTCTTTTTCATTAACTGTCTTTTTTTCTAATTGAAAACTAATAAATGTTCATAGTTTTTAAAAAAATCAAATCTATTCTATTTCATACCTCCAACCTCCCAGTCACCCTCCAAGGAAGGACAAACTGTCTTCTTTCTCCTTCAGGGATATTCAGATATTCTAGAGACACACACACATTTCTCCCTTTCATTTTCACAGATAGGAACATAATCCGCACAATGTCTTGTACCTGATTTTGTCCTCCTGAAGACTCTTCCACACCAGCTCACATAGGTCTGTCTCATCCTCTTCCTTCTCTCTCACGACTCACAGATTCCATGCTAGGGATGGTCCTTCATTTATCCAGTGAGGCCCTATTGCTGGGGTCACTTGGGGCTAAGGCTGTTATACACAATGCCGGGGAAAGCATCCTTGCCCATTCATTTCCGAGTACATCTCTACAGTGAATTCCTAGAGGCTGAACTGATGCAGAAACTGCTGAACCCATGAGAAAGAATGTTTCACTCTGTGTCAGAGACGCCGAGCTGTCTTGCATCAAGCTGAACTCCTGCTTCCAGGGAGGAGTACTTGCTCCCTCTTAGTGACCTAATTTTTCAGTCTATATTAGAAGGCGCCATAGGCTGAATCCTGACGCCTAAATATGTAATCCCTGGATCCTGCACATGTTACATAATGCGAGATAAGCGTCTTCGCAGGTATGACTAAGCTAGAAACTTTGAGAGGGAGAAATTAGCCTGGAAATTACCCAAGTGGGCCCAGGGTCCTTATAAGAGGGAGAGGGACGTCTGATTTCAGACAGAACGGGAGAAGACCCTGCGTTGGAAGCAGAGGCAAGCAGCAGGGATGTTACACCCTGGCTTTGAAGATGGAGAAAGCGGTGAAGAGCCCGTGAACACAGCTGGAGAATTGGGAAATGCAGTCTTCCCCGGCACCTGTGTAAGGACACACTCTGAAACACCTTGGTATTAGCTCAGTAAAACCGTTTTGGATTTCTGGCCTCTTAAACAGTAAGAGAATAAATTTCTGTTGCGTGAAGCCACTTGCTGCTGCTGCTGCTGCTGCTAAGTCACTTCAGTCGTGTCCGACTCTGTGTGACCCCATAGACTNACTCTGAAACACCTTGGTATTAGCTCAGTAAAACCGTTTTGGATTTCTGGCCTCTTAAACAGTAAGAGAATAAATTTCTGTTGCGTGAAGCCACTTGCTGCTGCTGCTGCTGCTGCTAAGTCACTTCAGTCGTGTCCGACTCTGTGTGACCCCATAGACTGCAGCCCACCAGGCTCCCCCGTCCCTGGGATTCTCCAGGCAAGAACACTGGAATGGGTTGCCATTTCCTTCTCCAATGCATGAAAGTGAAAAGCGAAACTGAAGTCACTCAGTCGTGTCCGACCCTCAGCGACCCCATGGACTGCAGCCCACCAGGCTCCTCCGTCCATGGGATTTTCCAGGCAAGAAAATTTTCCACCCCACTGGAGTGGGGTGCCATTGCCTTCTCCACGTGAAGCCGCTTAGTTTGTGGTTATTTGTTACAGCGGCCGTAGATCACTAATACCAGGGAGGAGGCTGAGTGTGCTGGTGGGGGTTTGGCAGAGCGCTGCCGTCTCCCCTCACCTCCACGCTGGGCTCAGTCGACCAAAGCGTCTCCCCTTAGCCTGGGCCCGGGCCTCTCACCCAGCAGAGCAAGGTCTTGCTTACCAGCCCCACTCTCGGGAAGGGGCTTAAGCAAACAGCTGTCAAGCACCATGTGAAAATATTTCCTTCAGCCACCCACACATCTCATTGACAAGATATGGACAAATAACATTTTCTTTGACTTCGTGTCTTTCCAGCGCTGTTTGGTTACCCCTGTAGATTACCCAGAGGGGACATCACTTGTTCATAAACGTGGAAGTTTTTCAGCAGTAGCTTTGTGACTCCTTGCCGCAAAGCGTTGCGATGGTCAGAGGGGTCCAATTCAACGTCATGTCAGGACCCCAAGGCCAGCTGATTTTTGGAAGGTGAACAGTCCGTTTCAGATGGGGCTCTCTTGGTTTCTGGAGTGAAGAAAGCAGTATTCATAGCAATTTCTGTCTGGGAAGAGGTGTGAATTGGGAGGAATTATCTGAAAGTTGATACATGCTTCCAAAGGTTCAAATCTGGCTGTGGGGTTCTTGAGGAAAAGGAAGGAAGAAAACTGCTGAGCAAATAAACTCCATCTCATATAAAGCCTTTTGAGGCAAATGAGTTATGGAAGGTGCCTGCAGTTTACACATAGATGCTTGATTAAAGCCCACCTTGACCAATTTTTGCACTGTTTTCTCATCTATTTCCCATGCAGAGACATTACTTTGCCGACTAAGGTCCACCTAGTCAAGGCTATGGTTTTTCCTGTGGTCATGTATGGATGTGAGAGTTGGACTGTAAAGAAAGCTGAGTGCCGAAGAATTGATGCTTTCGAACTGTGGTGTTGGAGAAGACTCTTGAGAGTCCCCTGGACTGCAAGGAGATCCAACCAGTTCATTCTGAAGGAGATCAGCCCTGGGATTTCTTTGGAGGGAATGATGCTGAAGCTGAAACTCCAGTACTTTGGCCACCTCATGCAAAGAGTTGACTCATTGGAAAAGACTGATGCTGGGAGGGATTGGAGGCAAGAGGAGAAGGGGACGACAGAAGATGAGATGGCTGGATGGCATCACTGACTCGATGGACGCGAGTCTGACTGAACTTCGTGGTGCGATTCATGGGGTCACAAAGAGTCAAACACGACTGAGCAACTGAACTGAACTGAACTGACCATTTTTAGATGCCGGGAATATCTCTCCGCCTTACCCTTCCTCTTAAGCAGTCTCCTGCTTCTGAAGTACCAATCTCTGCTCAGCACCAAGCCCTTGAGACTTACGGGTGGGGTCTGCTCCCCAAACCACCTGCTAGAGTAATCCAAGGATCCTCGACCTCCCCCTCCAAGGCAAGTGGATCAGGCCATGCAGCAGGCTGACAGTCTAATTATTCCAGCCATCAGGGGCGTCTTCTGTGTCTCTAATCTACCTTGACAAGACGGTGGTTTGTCACTTGAGGCCTCTTTAATTGGCTGCGTGATTGACACAAGTGTAGGGGGCTCTTTATTTTAAGAATTGAGGAGAGCTTTTGCCTTCAAAATTAGCTCAGTCACATGATGCCAAAGACCTAGCTTGCACCCTCCAGAGGCTAGAATCTGAGTCTTGCATTCCGCCTCTCGGTAACTAGCAAGAATGACTAGAAGAGACACCCAAGCAGTTTTCTGTCTATTGTTTACCTTTCACCGAAGGTCTCCTCAGCCCTAGGTTGACCTGCCATCCACTTTCAGTAGCGTTACGAAACAAGCTGCTACAATCTTAATGTAGGCGGCACCTCAACAAATGCACGATGTTTTGGTTACAAGTGACAGAAATTTTTTTTTTTAAAATCAGAGTTCATATAAATTAAAAGTCCAACAGCTGAGCTTTGCCTGGGTTTGGGCGCTTAAACAGTATGGACAAGGCTCTGTTACTATATTTGCAGCTCTCAGTTCTGCCTTCCTGCTGGGAGAATCTCCTCACACAGGAGGAGAGATGACCTGCGGCAGTGCCTTACCGGCTGTGAATGGTCCTCTCTCCCAGAGAATAAGCCCCCTCACAGAGCCCGTGTTAGCACTGATGGAGGGCTCGGACTGGCCCAGCCTGTGTGACACGCTCTCCTCCTAGATCAATCACCGAACACAGGAATATGAAGCTCTGTGATTGGCCAAGCACCAGTCATGTGACCAGGAGGCTGCCCAATGGGCTGTGCCTGGCAGAACCTCCTGAAATAGGGAAAATTCCCTTTCTCGATGGCCAGCCAGAGCGTGAGAACAAATCCTGCACAGACTGTAGAACTGAAACTTTCAAACCCAATGCCCTGGTAAGTTCCGCGTCTCCACTGTTTCCTCTGACTAGCCTCTCCTTGTCCAACAGGATAGCCTGTCAGGAAAACCAGCCTGGAGTTGTCAGGAGGGAGGGTTCTGAATGGTCGGAAAGCTGGCTGGGTTTCTCCACCCTCAGGAGGCTGTGCTAGTAAATGGGAATGGATCGCTCTGCCTCTGGTCACGGAGACTTAACTGATCAGAAGCGATTCTTGCCTCCTCCAGAGGATGGCAAAAGCAGGGGGCTCCTTGGACGGGTGTTGATAAACCCAGGAAGGAAGCAGCAGTCACCTTGATGGTTCCCTCGTAGACCTGCACCCCCTGTCAGGCCAGCTTTCCCCATACCCTTGTCTCCCTTGGAAGGTTGGCTGGCACTGGCCCAACCTCAGCTAGAACGTCTGTTCTAAGGCTGGGAAACTGGGATATTTTCTCTGGTCTGGCCTCTTCTAAGTTTCAAAGATAGCCTTTCCTCATTGGACTTTCTTTGACTGTTTCATGGGTTTTTAAGCACTAGTCCTGATGTGGTCATTTCCTGCTGCAGTTCTAAAGACTTTAAAGAACATTTGGTTATCGATCATTTAAGGCTTCTTAGTGTGTCTTATCCGTGAAATTAAAAGACGCTTTCTCCTGGGACAAAAAGCTATGACTAAGCTAGAGATCATATTAAAAAGCAGAGACATTACTTTGCCAACTAAGGTCCGTCTAGTCAAGGCTATGATTTTTCCAGTGGTCATGTATGGATGTGAGAGTTGGACTGTGAAGAAAGCTGAGCACCGAAGAACTGATGCTTTTGAACTGTGGTGTTGGAGAAGACTCTTGAGAGTCCTTTGGACTGCAAGGAAATCCAACCAGTCCATCTTAAAGGAGATCAGTCCTGGGATTTCTTTGGAAGGAATAATGCTAAAGCTGAAACTCCGGTAGTTTGGCCACCTCATGTGAAGAGTTAACTCATTGGAAAAGACTCTGATGTTGGGAGGGATTGGGGGCAGGAGGAGAAGGAGACGACAGAGGATGAGATGGCTGGATGGCATCACAGACTCGATGAACGTGAGTCTGAGTGAACTCTGGGAGATGGTGATGGACAGGGAGGCCTGGCGTGCTGCAATTCATGGGGTTGCAAAGAGTCGGACACGACTGAGTGACTGAACCGAACTGAACTGAAGAACATACGTGCTCAAGTGAGCATGGGAGATGGCTGATCTACCTCTTGTAGATCTAGAACGCATATTAGCGCATTAAAGGTTCTGAGAAATCCTGTGATAAAAAAGGCCGTTTAATTTTGTTGAACAAGCTCATTTACTCAGAGGAGGGCCTTTTTGCCTCAGCACACCGTTAACTTGCCCAGGAAGGTTTTCCCTAAACACCCTTGGAAAGCTCGGTCTTAAAGAAAAGTGAGGCTGAAATGCACACACAGCTGGAATAAGCATTGCTCTTGGTCTGAGCCACCAGGGAAGTCTGATCTAATAAAGCTCACCTTTATTTTTTGTCTCCCACATTCCTGATGCTTTATTCAGTGGAGGTAATTTGTCCAACCTACTCTAGCAGGTCATTTGACTTTTCTGCTCACTTTGGGATAATAAAGTACTACAGTAAGTCTCAGACAGAGTCCAAGTTCAGGAATTTGAATGCTCTAAGATACGCAACTCGACTTCGATCTTAACTTAGCTCAAGCCTGCCATGGGAATGTGGGGTCACTGCTGGCTCCTCCCTCTGGCTCTCTGCATTCCTCCTTGCCCACTCTTTCCATTTATCTATTTATTTTTTCTTTTGGCAGTGCTGGGCTGAGTCTTCACTGCATCCCTCAAGCTTTCTCTTGTTGTGGAGTGTGGGCTCTGGAGCTTGTGGGCTGTCTCATAATGGCACAGGGGCTAAGTTACCCTGTGGCATGTGGGATCTTGGTTCCCTGATTCAGGGACTGAAACTCTCCGCTACATTGGAAGGCAGATTCCTAACTACAGGACCACAGGGAGGTCCATCCTCCTCAGCAACTCTTTACTGCAGTTTGAACTTTTCCTCGGGGGAGAGAGGAGACTTATGAGAGAGGGCAGCCCACACTCTTCTCTGCGATTCTGCTTGTTCTAAGCTCACTCTGCTCACTGCACAACAGGCAAATCCGTCTGAGAGACGAGGCATTGAGGCAGGGAATAAGACTTTATTAGAAAGCCAACAGACCAAGAAGATGGCAGACTAATGTCTCAAAATAACCATCTTATGGAGTCTGGGTACCAGGTTCTTTTATAGAACAGGGATGGGAGGGAAGTGAGGAAATAAAATAAAAAGGCCATTAGTCTGATAAATATTCCCTAGAATGGCAAGCCTTGGGCAGAGGATGTGTTAATTTCTTCCTTCCTGCCATCCACAGGTGAACAGGGTCCTGAACAAAGGCACTTTAGTTTAACAGTCAGGCAGAGGGCAAGGTTCTCTGAGGCAGGCGGTTATGAATGAGTCTAATAACAAAAACGGTGAAAAGCAAGTCAGAGTTCGAACATGTTTGCTGACTCAGTGGTAAAGCATCCACCTGCAATGCAGGAAACACAAGTTCAATTCCTGGGTCGGGAAGATCCCCTGGAGGAGGGCACGGCAACCCACTCCAGCATTCTTGCCTGGAGAGTCCCATGGACAGCAGAGTCTGCCGGCCTAGAGCCCTTGGGGTCGAAAAGAGTTGGACACAACTTAGCGACTGAACTGCCACCACCATAATCAGAATTGGCTCTTCCCCGCAAGATGCTCTCTCTGGGCTTGCGGATGGTCAGGGCTGGCTCTTACTGGCAGGCATCGTTCTGGAGAAGCCCGGCTGAGCCCTGTCTCCTGTATCCCGTGGCTCAGGTGGGAGCACCTCTGTTCTGAAGGGACCCTCCTCAGCCCGTAGGTATGCAGCAGGCAGTTCCATCTTGTATCTTCTCTTCAGAAGACAGTAGAGCTTCTGAGACCAACTGATCCACTCTCCTTTACAGACGCAGCCTCTGAGGGCCCTGCCCCTGTGCTCTGAGGTTACTGTGACTTTCTGGCTCAGCCACCTCTGGTTGGGGGGGAAGCGCTTCCTCAACCCTGCTCTGACCATCCCTGTAGGAGCAGAAAATCCCATGTGTCAGCCTTGCCCTGGGGCCCCAGAGCAGTTAGTCAGCATTCCGTGTGCCCAGTACTCCCTGGGTGGCACAAACGCCTCATCTTCCATCCAAGTCCATGTAAGATTCCTCAGTCACATGTCAGGCCCCATTCCTCTGAGGCTTCAGCATTTCAAAGTCCTGGACTTGCAATCAGAAGCTGGCATCTGTATCCCTACCTCTAGAGGCTCAGCGAGGTCACAAAGAAGTCATCTCACTTCAGTTCCTTGGTCTGCCAAGGGATCCAGGAACAGAATATTGTGGTAGCTTATCACATCTGCATATGGAAAGTATCATTCTCATTGTCCCTGTGGGATCTTGACCTTGTCACATGGGTTCACCAGTTGAAATTCATGCTAGAATAGTGTTGTTTTAACATTCGGTCACAGAGGGTAAACCTCTAGCATTGCCTAACATGATAGGTGCTCAGGATCTGACCTTTGTTTTGTCTTCTCTCTTCCTCTAAATCAAAGCCTCCTCATTTTTCTAAAGCCAGCTCCAATAATTCTCCTCTGCACGTCCTCTAAACAACGTAAAGAAATAAAGGAAAACAATAGAATGGGAAAGACTAGAGATCACTTAAAGAACATTAGAGATACCAAGGGAACATTTCATGCAAAGATGGGCACAATAAAGGACAAAAATGGTATGGACCTAACAGAAGCAGAAGATATTAAGAGGTGGCAAGAATACACAGAAGTGTACAAAAATATGTTAATGACCTGGATAGCCACAATGGTATGATCACTCACCTAGAGCCAGACATCCTAGAATGCGAAGTCAAGTGGGCCTTAGGAAGCATCATGACAAAGCTAGTGGAGGTGATGGAATTCCAGTTGAGCTGTTTCAAATCCTAAAAGAAGATCCTGTGAAAGTGCTGCACTCAATATGCCAGCAAATTTGGAAAACTCAGCAGTGGCCACAGGACTGGAAAAGGTCAGTTTTCATTCCAATCCCAAAGAAAGGCAATGCCAAAGAATGTTCAACTACTGCACAATTGTCCTCATTTCACATATTAGCAAGGTAATGCTCAAAATCCTTCAAGCTAGGCTTCAGTAGCATCTGAACTGAGAACTTCCAGATGTACAAACTGGATTTAGAAAAGGCGAAGGAACCAAAGATCAAATTGCCAACATCCATTGGATCATAGAAAAAGCAAAGGAACTTTAAAAAAAAGTCTACTTCTGCTTCACTGGCTATGCTAAAGGTTTTGACTGTGTAGATCACAACAAAATGTGGAAAATTCTTCGAGAGATGGGAATACCAGGCCACCTTATTTGCCTCCTGAGAAACCCGTACGCAGGTCAAGAAGCAACAGTTAGAACCAGACATGGAACAATGGACTGGCTCCAAACTGGGAAACGAGTACGTCAAGGCTGTATATTTTCACCCTGCTTATTTAACATACATGCAGAGCACAGCATGTGAAATGCCTGGCTGGATGAAGCGCAAGCTGGAATCAAGATTGCTGGGAGAAGTATCAATAACCTCAGATATGCACATGACACCACCCTTATGGCTGAAAGTGAAGAGAAACTAAAAGCCTCTTGATGAAAGTGAAAGAGGAGAGTGGAAAAGGTGGCTTCAAACTCAACACTCAGAAAACTAAGATCATGGCATCTGGCCCCATCACTTCATGGCAAATATAGGGAGGAATAGTGACAGGTTTTATTTTCTTGGGCTCCAAAATCACTGCAGATGGTGACTGCAGCCATGAATTAAAAGATGCATGCTCCTTGGAAGGAAAGCTATGACAGACCTAGATATTGTATTAAAAAGCAGAGACATCACTTTGGCGACCACAATCCATGACTATAAGGTTCGTATAGTCAAAGCTATGGATTTTCCAGTAGTCCTGTATGGATGCGAGAGTTGGACCATAAAGAAGGCTGAGTGCTGAAGAACTGATGTTTTCAAATTGTGGAGCTGGAGAAGACTCTTGAGAGTCCCTTGGACAGCAAGGAGATCAAACCAGTCAATCCTAAAAGAAGTCAATCCTGATTATTCACTGGAAGGACTGATGCTGAAGCTCTAATACTTTGGCCACCTGATGCAAAAAACCAACTCACTGGAAAAGATCCTGATGCTGGGAAAGATTGAAGGCAGGAGAAGGGGATGACAGAGGATGGGATGGTTGGATGGCATCACCGACTCAATGGACATGAGTTTGGGTAAACTCTGGGAGCTGGTGATGGACAGGGAGGACTGGCCTGCTGCAGTCCATGGGGTTGTAAAGAGTCGAATACAACGTAGAAACTGAACAACAACAAGTCTTCCGAAGAATCACCCAAGAGTGATTATAGTTAATGGAGTCTCAAATCCCTGTCACCAGCAGGCAGCTGTGAGACGTGGCTTAGGTACTGGCTAACCTCTTGAGTTTGTAAAATTCCCTACTTGGGCCGGTCTTTCTTCCCCCAACTCTGTTTAGATAGAGTTGGTGTTTGACATTGTGGAAGCTTAAGCAGTACAACATGTTGAGATGATGCAATCACATATCGCAAAAGAGCTACCGCAGTAGTGGCACCTAACCCTCGCTCTCCTCAGCCAATCATTATGTCCTTTTTGTGGCAAGGATATTTAAAATCTTAGTTTTTATGTATGTAATAGAGTATCTTTAGCTATAATCACCACGATGCACATTAGATCCCCAGAACTTACTGAGCTTTTAACTGCAGTCGAGCACTTTGACCTGTCCGCCCCCAGCCCCCGGTAACCGCTACTGTGCTTTGCGTCTCTCTGAGTTCAGCTTCTTTGGCTTTCATATATAAGTGAGGTTGTGCAGTGTTTGTCTTTCTCTGGCTTATTTCGCTTAACGTAGCGTGTTGGGGGGGAGGTCTTGGGGACCGGGCCGGGTCTCAGCTTCAGCACCGGGGTCCTCACTGAGTTCTGTGGGATCTTCTGTGCGGTGAGAGGACTTTCATGCAGTTCTGGAGTTTGATCTCAGGATTTGCAGTATGGAGGCTCTCGAGCTGTGGCCCACGGGCTCAGGAGTTGCAGCGCGTACGCTTAGCTGCTCCAGGGCATGTGGGATCTTAGTTCCCCGATCAGGGATGGAACTCATGTCCCCTGCATTGCAGGGTGGACTTACTGCACCACCAGGGAAGTCCCTAAATGTCCTTTTAATAAATGAACAAGCTGATTATATAAAGCAAAGAGCGAAGGTGAAGAGAAATGAGGGTGTGCATGCAGGCCCAAAATTACTGTAATAAAGGTATGTGATGTCATTTCCTGGAAAAAGCTCAGGTTCTAGAGTTATACCGACTCTACCATTAATGACCCTATGACCTTGGGGACATTTTTTATATTAGTTAACGTACCGTTTTAACTAATACGACAAAGAGTCGCAGTAGCAACAAATTAAATTTGTTTCTCTCACTTAAAAGGCCAGAAAGGTAACCTGGGGCTGGTGAGGTGGCTCCGTGATCATCAGGGACGCAGGCTGCTCCTGTCTCGGTGCTCTGCCATCCTTCAGTGGGGCTTCCGACTTGTGACTCAGAAGAGTGTTTGGCTTCTCATGTCTGCATCCGGGCTGACAGAGAAGGGGATGAGTGAAGAGGAAAACCAGCCCCTCCTTTAAGGGCTGGGGGCCCACTAGTTGCACCCAACACCCCCATTCACACCCCATTGGGGAAAACTTAGTCATATGGCTACATGTGACTGCAAAGGAGTCTGGGAAATTCATTTTGGGCTGGAGGGTAATATTCTAAGCCAAGAAATCCTATCACCCTAGAAGGAAACATGCACAAATAGCAGTCTCTGCTTTATTCTTTTGTTGCTCTTAATTTTCAGGTTGATTGATTGATTGTTTGGCTGCCCTCGGGCTTTCTCTCATTGCAGGGAGTGGGGGCTACTCTTCGCTGAGGTGCACGGCAATGAGAAGCCGTGGTTTCGCTTGTTGTGAACCTTAAACTCTAGATATGCTGGCTCAGTAGTTCCAGTTCTCAGACTCTAGAGTGCTGGCTCAGTCATCGTGGAGCACAGGCTTAGATATCTCATGGCATATGGGATCTTTCTCGACCTCGGATCAAACCCGTGTCCCCTGCATTGGCAGGCAGATTCTTAACCACTAGACCACGAGGGAAGCCCTCTGCCTTATTTATTTACTTTTGCCACCATTCCACTCCCAGTCCTCCACCCCATCCTGTTCTTCATTTATAAAACATGTGCCTCACTGTGTTACAATCAAATGAGGTGAGTTATTTGGAAGTATCTTGTAATCCCCAAAGTTCCATCCAAACACAAGTTAACTGACAGTAAATGCGCAAAGAACACCAACAAAGGAATCACAGAACAAGGGGAGATTCATTCTGGGTGAAATGACAGCAGCTTATGGAGCGGGTAGGTTTTAAGCTGCATATTGAAATATTGACGGGTACTTTTAAGGAGGAAAACAAAGGAGGTTGTGGGGGAAGTGTAGAAAACATCCCAGGTGATGGGCAAAGTAAGATAAAGGCGGTGGGTGAGAATTTGCAGTCATGTTTGAGATGCTTCGTGGGGTACAGTTTGGCGAGTGCAAGGGCAAGAAAAGGAATTGGACCAGAGCAGGCAGAACCCTTTGGGTGAAGTCTGGGAGCTGGTGATGGACAGGGAGGCCTGGCCTGTTGCAATTCATGGGGTCGCAAAGAGTCGGACACGACTGAGCGACAACTGAACTGAGGCAGAACCCCGATGCCACACAGCAGCTGGAGGTCTCTGGGTGGGAAGTGGGAAGCTAGTGCCAGCCTCTGCTAAGGGCTGGATGTGATTTTCTTCACGGAGGGCCCGTGCCTGGAGGAGGATGGTCTTGGAGACTGGGAGTCCACTTAGGAGGCTGGGATGAGAGTCCCCATGAGATGGGAAGGGGCCTGAACCGGAGCCATGAGAATGGAAGGGTGGGAATGGGCTTGGGAACCATTCCACAGGGAGCGGAATGGATGGAGTGAAGACTAGGTGCCAAACAGGGTTTTACCAGTGACCACTGACCAAGAGGGAGACCCCAGAGAGCGGGGCAAATTCAGGAGGAAGAAAGTAAATTCAGAGCCTGCAGATGTGAGTCTGAGCACCTCCCAGCAATGGGAAATTTGAAGTGTACTGATAAAACTGATGTCAGAGAACTAAAGAATTTACCAAAATGATAAAGATTCTTAATCAAATGTACTGTTGCCTCTTAGAGGATGATCTAATGTCTAAAATTTCAGACAGCCTAATTAAAATTCAGTCTTGGGGAATAACTTCTTTTCCCTTCCTGGAGCCTGAGCTGTTGTGACTCACTCTTTACATGCAAGCAAGCCGGGCTGTGTCCCACTTGATACACAAAGGGCATTTCCAGAAGCCCTGCAGGGTTAGGGGTGCCTCTCACCAGAGGGTGGGGAAACATTTGACCGTTTCTTTTCCTTTCCTCCCCAATGTCCTCCTTTGGTCTGGAGATATCCAGACCTTAGTCTTCAGTCCAGCTGTGAGAAAACCTTTCCAATTTGTGTTCACAGTGGCAGGAAGAGGTTAAAAGTATCATCTTGAGCTGAATCGCAGATCCAAAATGAAAACTGAACAGGAGATGGCGAGTGATTTTTTTCCCTTTCAAAATTTTCCATCGTTGTCATAAATTGATTATGCAAAAAGCGTAAACCATTTAAACATCACCTTGAGAGTTCACAAGGACAGTGAAAGGTGCCGGGTGGAGGTGGAGCCTGGAGATCTTCCCCAGCCATGCACGGTCATTGGCCGCACCACCCTGCAGAGCTTGGAGTGACTGTCACCTGGTCCTGAGGAATTCGCTCATCATGCTGTAGGTTTGACCTTGAACATCCTGAGCTGGGAGGCAGAATTTATCAAACGCTCTAGCTATTATTATGATTATTTTCCTTACATATTTGGAGACCCAAGTGGTCCAGGCTAAGAACAGTGTTACATTCATCATTCAACAAAATGGAGTAATTAGAATGTAACTAAAATCCCACAATGCATTTTGTAGAGAAGATCAATGGTTTAGCTCAAACATAATCTCTCATATTGCTTTGTCCAAGTTCTGTGGCCACAGGGGCCTCAATAACACCGCCGAGGACTTACTGTCCCCACACTGGGTGTGGCTTCAGATGCTCTGCTTCTTGGCGATCTGAGAGTGCTGCCAGTGGGTCTGTAGCTAACTTATCACTGGGCTGCCGGGCTGGGACTAGGGAGTCACAAGGTAGGACTACAGAGCTTCCCAGGTGGCTTAGTGGTAAAGAATCCACCTGCCAATGCAGAAGATGCAGGAGTTCAGTTCAGTCACTCAGGCATATCCAACTCTTTGCGACCCCATGGACTGCAGCAGGCCAGGCTCCCTGTCCATCACCAACTTCCAGAGTTTACCCAAACCCATGTCCATTGAGTCAGTGATGCCATCCAGCCATATCATTCTCTGCCATCCCCTTCTCCCTCCTTCAATCTTTCCCAGCATCAAGGTCTTTTCCAGTGAGTTGGCTCTTCACATAAGGTGGCCAAAGTATTGGAGTTTCAGCCTCAGCATCAGTCCTTCCAGTGAACACCCAGGACTGATCTCCTTCAGGATGGACTGGTTGGATCTCCTTGCAGTCCAAGGGACTCTCAAGAGTCTTCTCCAACACCACAGTTCAAAGGCATCAATTCTTCGGTGCTCAGCCTTCTTCACAGTCCAACTCTCACATCCATACAGGACATGGTTTGGACTAGAGACTGTCTCTTATACACATCTAGATGTGTATAAGAGACAGGGCTTAGATATAAATGAACACCCAGGACTGATCTCCTTCAGGATGGACTGGTTGGATCTCCTTGCAGTCCAAGGGACTCTCAAGAGTCTTCTCCAACACCACAGTTCAAAGGCATCAATTCTTCGGTGCTCAGCCTTCTTCACAGTCCAACTCTCACATCCATACAGGACATGGTTTGGGCTAGAGATAGTCAGTAGACATTGTCAGTAGCCATGGGATGCTTCCTGATGCGCTGCTCCAGGCGGCCATTGTTAAATGGTTGGCGCTACATGTGAACTGACAGCAGAGTGGTGTGGTGGCAGGTGTTAACCACTGGCTCTCTGGGAAAAGCCCTGGTTTGTCACGTTTGCCAATTTCTATGGTGTGAACTCTCCTCTGAGGCTGATTTCAAGTTTCCATCACAAAGTCACTGACCACACCATTGGGAACAGACGATCTCCAAAGAGGTTTTCAGTTTCAGTCATCTCTGATTCTGAATCAGACTGTGATCTGTAACACCTCTTAGAAAGTTGCATTCCCTTAGGTTATTGCTTTTCGAGTTCCTCTCAAAGCAGATACGCGTGAGGACTTTGTTGGGAAAGTGAGAGTCCGGGGAGCAGAAGCGGAGAGCAGGGGAGTGATCATCAGGGAGGAGGGAGGCGCAAGGCCAGGGTGCATTCAGCGGGACGGGCTGCCTGGCCCTGTTGGACTGGCTGAGAAGTCACCCCGAAGCCATGCCCCTCAGACTGGGACCTGAGCTCTTGCACCAGGACTGGAACCCAGCCAAAACGCAGGTTGGGACTTGAACCCATGGTCTTGTAACTGAGATCACACCACTGGTCTCTGGACTTAATGAAGCTCAGGTTCTTGATGTCCCATCACAGAAAGAATTCAGTGAGAGACAAAGTGATAGGTAAGAGGTGGGTGTATCTAGAGAGATACACATTCCATAGACAGAAAGGCGAGAGTGGCCTCAAGGCAGGGGTTGTCTCGGAAAGTGAGAGCGGTCATGAGAGAATAGTGCTCTGCAGACAGAGGGTGGTCCATCTCAGACGAAAGCGACTTTGAAATAGGCTGTGGTTAGTTTTTATGGGTTGGGTAATTTCATAGGCTGATGAGTGGGAGGAGTATTCCACCATTTGGGGGAAGGTTGGAGGTCCCCAGGGAGTGGACCACCTCTCACTTTTTGGTCTTGAATGATCGCCCTTGGAGCTGTCATGGCGCTGGTGGGTGTGTCCCTTAGCTCAAGCTAATGTCTTCCAAGGAGCATGTGATGAGGCTCAAGGTCCACTGGGAGTCAGATATGCCACCATCTGGGACCTGATTGGTGCTAACCCATCATATCCATCTTTTAAAAGCTGTGCCCTGCCCCCGTGCCTCCTGTTGCAGTGTGAAATGCATCTGTGGGACTGGTTGAAGGGAGGAGAGATGATGCCTGTATCCATTCCTGCTCTGTTTCAAAACGGGCACAACTTTGACCTTGCATTGGTCTCTTTCTTTCTCTGCCTCTATCTCTGTCTCTCTCTCTCTCTCTCCTGGAAATACTTGTCCTGTCAACCCAGCCAGCATGTTGTAAGAAAGCCCAAGCCACTTGCATAAGCCATAAGTAAGTATTCCAGCCAATTGCCCCAGCTAAGTTCTCCACCAACAGCCAGCACCAACCTCCAGCTACGTGAGTAAACAAGCCTTCAGATGATTCCTGTCACCATCTTTGAAGTTTTCCAATGGGGCCAGCTGTCATGAGTTGTGAACAAGCTAGCCCATTCTGCCCTGACCACATTTTGGCCACCAACACACACCATCCCACAGAGAGATAATAAATATTATTGTTGTCTTAAATCATCCACTTTTGGAGTAGTTTCTCAGCAACAGATAGTTATGAACCCATCTTCCTTTCATACAAATCCCTTTTTAGCCTTTGATTTCCAAATTGAAGAGTCCTTTCTTGTGGTCCTTGGACAGCAAGTAAATCAAGCCAGTCGATCCTAAAGGAAATCAACCCTGAATATTCATTGGAATGACTGATGCTGAAGCTGAAACTCCAATATTTTGGCCACCTGATGTGAAGAGTTGACTCATTGGAAAAGACCCTGATGCTGGGAAAGATTGAGGGCAGGAGGAGAAGGGGACGACAGAGGATGAGATGGTTGGATGGCATCACCGACTCAATGGACATGAGTTTGAGCAAGCTCCAGGAAATAGTGAAGTTACAGGGGAGCGTGGCGTGCTGCAGTCCATGGGGTCGCAGAGAGTCAGGCACAATCCAGTGACTGAACAGAAACTCTTGTGAAATCTGTCTTCAACCAGCTTAGTGCCTGCTTGGAGTTCCTGTGTCTTGACTTGTGGGGCGACGCTGGCTCTAGCATAGACTGGGGACCACTGCAAGGGTACGCAAGGCCTCTGGGTGCACCCCCTGCTTAAGGTAAGGCATGGAGTGGGGAATCTTGGAAAGGAGAAAGAAAAGAGGTGAAGGAAGAGGAGGAGAGGACACTAGGCAGGGACGGGGCAGGGCGGGGGGCGGGTGATGGAGGAGAGGGGCATGTTGCTGAGGAGGCTGGTGGTCCACACCATGTGGCCCAGTCTTGCTGACTCCCTTCCAGGGAGGCCTTGGATGGCCCTCTCCCTGCAGGAATCTGATGAGTCACACACATGCAGTCAGGTAGGGCGCCGGAGGGTGTCTGCCTTCCTCCTTCATGGCAGGAGACGCCAGCTGGATGTTGCCACGTCTGACTTTGACTGGACCACCACTTGCTGTCAGGTTCTGTGCTAGACTCTGGGAACACGGGACACTCCAGGTCCTTGCCCTCAAGGAGTCAGAGCCCATTTGAGAAGAGAGTTTGAATCAGCTCAGCCTTAGTTATGCTTTCCAAGGGAGGTTTCAGCTAAAATTTAGGAAGAAGCTTCTGAGATAATTAAATATGTGAGTGGGGTAATGGTGGGGCTTGGGGGCAGAGGAGGGGAGGGAGGAACCTGACTGCATGGATTTCATTAAAAGGAAACACAGTGCCATTGATTTTGAAAGCCCTTGGCTGATGATCATTAATCATCTGGGACTGATGTGACGGTTGACTATAGAGACTTTGGTAAATAAAATGAAAACAAAAATTTCCAAATTGAGCATATTTTGAGTCTGATGATTGGACTTCAGTTAGAATACTTCTGAAGAGATTGAAATCAACTCAAACTGACTTAAGTAAAAAGGGAATTTATCGGCAGAGGTAACTGAGGAGTCCAGGTCTGGGCTGAGAATACAGATAGATTTCAGACTCAGATACATTCAATGAAGATTCAGTCTTTCTTCATCTCTGTGCCCTGCCTTCCACCGTATTGATTTCACCCTCATGTTTCCCATATGCTGCTGACTTTGCTCAGCTCTCCCCTCATGGTGGCAAGGTGGCTGCATGGCTCCAGCCCTCATCCTCTCAGAGTCGTCTTCCTCTAGCCTAGCATGCCTTTCAGATGTCTCTGGTTAGGCCATGTGCCCAACTCTGAAACTTTCACTGTGGCTGTTGGAGGACTGATCAACTGGCTCAGGCCTACAGCATGTGGAGCTAGGGTGGTGGAGATAGGGAGGCTTGACCCAACCACACGGACTAAGAGGGGAGGTTTGGATCATCACACAAAAACTGGGGATTTTCATCAGAAAAGGGATGAATGCTGGGGAATACAATTAAGTGGCCCCACAGTGGCCCAGAAATGAGACAATAGGAAGTCCTGAGCGCAGTGGAAGGCAGCTCAGCACGTACAGGGAGTCAGGCTAAAGTGGTTGGGGTCAGGGTCAAGTTGGCCTCATTGCTAGGGCAGCGAGGCGTGCAGACCACCATACGTATCTTTGTGTGTGTGTGTTTGCCCCGCCCCCCCTGGTAGAGGGTGACAGCCGTGGAGGGGCCCCATTCTCGTCTTTTTTCAAGAGATAGTTGCCATTCAGCTCCAAACAGCGCGATTAGTTTGAAGCTAAAGCCGTGTTTTCCCCGGGCACCCTTGCTAACGACTGAGCTTGGCAGGGGCACAAGAGCTGGTACCAGTCCTGCCCCGTGTGGGACTCCTCTAACGGCAGTCTTTGCTCTGGATCTCCCTGCTCTGTTGGCTGAGACCCTTGGATCTGCTTTCTTTGATCCCTGAATCACTGTATGGAAGGTCTCCCACCAATCAGGAAGACCACACTCAACTGTTCAGTAAGCAAAAAATACTTTTGATGGGACTCTTTTACTAGGGCACAAATCCCATTCAGGAGGGCTCCACCCCTTCCAAAGTCCCCACCTCCAGAAACCATCCCACTGGGGATTGAGTTTCAATATACAGGATTTGGAGGGTGGGGATCCCACTGGGGGTTGAGTTTCAAATATACGGATTTGGTGGGTGGGGATCACACTGGGGACTGAGTTTCAATATACGGATTTGGAGGGTGGGGAGATGGAGATACAAATGCTCTGTCTATTGCCTCTGTCTTTAAAAGGCTGCCCTTAACAACAGCACAAAGCCCTCTGTTAACCCAGCTGTCGGTTCAGTGTTTCCAATAATATTTTTATAGAAATGTGACATATATAGAAAGGTGCACAAAATGTAAATTCCTCAAGATCAATGAATTATCACAAAGCAAAACACCCCTGCACTCACCATCCAGTTCAAGGGAAAAATCATTTCCTCACCCTAGCTGTCTCCAGCCCCACCACACATCCATTCTCAAAATTCTCACAAGTTTCTCATTCTAAGTTTAATAGAGGAAGCAGATTCACCCAACCTCTTCAGTCAATGGAGTGGCAGACTGGAAAAAGTACAGACTCCATTTGGTTTTCTTGGCTCTAACCTTAAAAAGCAAGTTTTATCTTTAAGATGTTTTCAAGACCCGAATATTTTCCAGATTTTGCATAAGGAAACAGGGAGGTGGGGAGGCAGGAGTTCAATTTTGTTCTATCCTTGTTCAGAAGTCTGATCTTGATACGCAAAGAATATAATTAAAATGGATTACAGACTATTAAACGCAAACAAGAACAAAATGATTGCAGTGTGTGTAAGCCAGTAATTAAAGCTTTAAAAGAGGAAAAAGTCACCATCACTTAAAACGTTTATTTGTCGAGGCTAGTAACAAATATTGACATGAGAGCTTTTTTTCTTTTATTTTCTTCTTAGCATCAGGCTCTCAGCAATTAGTGGTGCATATTCCAGGATCAATACAGCCTCAGGTCTGAAGCAGTAAGATGCACACATTTTAAAATTAGGTGGTATAATAGCAGACTGGCTCCATAAAACAGACTTCCTGGCAGTGTATTTCAATTAGTGCTTATTAGATGACAAACAGAAAGAAGTCAGGAGCAGCATCTCCTTAAACTGGTTTTATCGCAAAGATACCCTTATGATGACGATCAGGGAGAGAGGTTTTTTGGTCCCCCTTTAATTTTTTAAATTTCTTTTTAACTGTTGTAAAATTGAAGTATGGTTGATGGAAATATTATGTAATTTGCGGGTGTACGATATATTGAGTCACAGTTTTTAAAGGTTACACTGCATTCATAGTTACTATAAAATACCAGCTATATTCCCCGTGCTGTTCATATATCCTTGCAGCTAATTTTATACCTAGTAGTTTGTGCCTCCTAATACCCTCCCCCTATTTTTGTCTCCTCCTTCCTTCTTTATGGGCTTCCCTGGTGGCTCAGATGGTAAAGAATCTGCCTGCCTTGTGGGAGACCTGGGTTCGGTCCCTGGGTCAGGAAGATCCCCTGGAGAAGGGAATGGCAATCCACTCCAGGATTCTTGCCTGGAGAACTCCATGGACAGAGAGGAGCCTGGCGGGCTGAAGTCCATGGGGCTGCAAAGAGTTGGACATAACTTATTGAATTAGTCTATAATATCCCTCTTTCCACTGTGGACCACCAATTTGTTATTTATATCTGAATCTACTCCTTTTTTGTTAGATTTACTGGTTGGATAGTATTTTTAGATTTCACAAGAAGTGATAACCTACAGTATTTGTGTTTTTCTGCCTGGCTTATTTCCCTTAGCATAATGCCTTCCAAGTCCATACATGTTGGCAAAATTTCATTCTTTTTTATGACTGAGTAGTGTTTTACTGTGTGTGTGGTATATATATATACACACCACCTCTGCTTTATATATATATATGTGATATAAGTACATATTTATATATGTGTGTGTGTATCACCTCTTTATCCATTAATTTGTTGATGGACACTTAGATTGCTTCCATATTCTGGCAACTGTGAATAATGCCTATGCCATGCTTAGTCACTCAGTCATGCCCAACTCTTTAAGACCCCATGGACTGTAGCCCATCATGTTCTTCTGTCCATGGGATTCTCCAGGCCAGAATACTGGAGTGGGTTGCCATACCTTCCTCCAAGGGATCCTCCCAACCCGGGGATTGAACCCAGATCTCCCATGTTGCAGGCGGATTCTTTACCATCTGAGCCACCAGGGACGCCCAGGAATACTGGACTGGGTAGCCTGTCCCTTCTCCAGGGGATCTTCCCTTCCCAGGAATGGAACCGGAGTCTCCTGCACTGCAGGCAGACTCTTTACCAGCTGAGCTGCCCGGGAAGCCCAGCTCACACCTAAGAGCCTCTAAATTCACTTGCTTGCACTCCAGGAGCGTTAGCCATGAAAGCTGCGTGTGGAGTAGAGCCTCCTTGAACGCAAATGCCTCCTGTAGGTTTCCAGCCTGCCCAGTGGAGGCTGGGCCTTACCACGTGTGGAGACCAGCACCCAGGCAGGCCCATGACCCCGGTGGCCAGGAGACAACGGGCCCCGCTCTTACCCGCCCTCAGGCTTGAACAGTGTCCCTGTCTCCCCTGGGACAGTTCAGGCCCCAGATATCATCAAGCGCCAGGCACAGGGCCTGTGGAGATGCATGAAGCCGAAGTTCTTGACCTCAAGTTGTCTTTGAGGAGTTGGCATAAATAATCCTTAGCGTTCTTCCTACTTCTGTTTCCCTGATACTGTGAAATCCCCTTTATCTGGCTTTGTAAGAGGTGATGGATGGCGCCTGGAGCTCCCTGCCTGCCTGTTTACAGACCTGGACTCTGGCTCTCACCGGCGGTTTGCCCATCCAAGCAGTAAAGTACTTGTGGGACCAGTGTGTCTGTGAGTTTGAACCCATGCAGGGTTATGAATAAGTCCCTCTCTCCAGGGCTGTAATGAGAATTAATGAGGTTTAATTCTACCAGGTCTTGCCGAGCAGGGGTCAGGCCATCCGGGGTTTCTGTGAATCACAGAACAGATTGTGTTTATCAGGACTGATCTCCCTGGAGCATCGGGACAAAGGGAAGCAGCCTGGTTCTGCCACGAACCAAGAAGGCTGAGGTGCTGATGGCCAAAGCCCGGAGTCATTGGGTAAACAGAGGCGATTGCTGGCAAGGCTGAGCCCCGGCCACTGGGCAAACCAAGGCCAGGCCCAGAGTGGGCTCAGAGCAAGAGAGAAGTCAGCGCCCTCCCAGAGGCCTGGCGTGGGCGCTGGTGCAAGCCAGCAGAGTGTGAACACTTGGGGATGGGGAACAGACCGGGCCCAAGGCAGGGTCTGGAGGGCATCCGAATGAGAGCTCTGTACCATCTGTAGAGTGGGGGCTTTAGGTAGTCGTCCCTGGGTCCTCATGGGGATTAAAGGAATGCTGACTGCCTCTGGCTACAAGCAGCAGAATTTGAAGTCGTTCATTCAACCATCTTTGACCTGATCTGCTTTATACTGTGTGGGATGTTTTGCAAAGACCTTGTCACAATTTTTGTCTGAGGACCTGTGGGAGGTCTCTGAGAGGTAGAAGGGTAAACCCACTACAGGAGCATCATCTGTTTCCATGGCCACACAAGGACACAGAGTACCAATGCATCCTTGGCTTAGAAGATCCAGGCACTGGACGATGAGGGGGATCCTTGTGAATCCAACTCCATTATCAGCCCACTCTGCCTCTAAAATGTACCCCGATCTGAGCACTTCCCAAGACACACGATTGCATCAGGCAAGAACAGCCCTAACCCAGCGCTAAGACATCCCTGCCTCAGCTTTGGCTGGAGGGAATCTCTGGGCTGCTAGAGCCAGAGGGACCAGCACATGCAGAGATGGCAACGTCTGGGGAAAGAGACACTTCTTTCCATTTGTCACATTTTACTGCGGAGGGAAACCCTTCCGAGAAGCTCCCTACAGTGTTCCCCTTGGGGATCATTGGCTAAGATGGGAGTCACGTGTTCTAACTGCAGGGGAGCCTGAGGAAGCGAGTTTCTGCTTTTTCAACCCTTGGTTGGCTACACAACCAAAGAAGGAGATGGGAAAGAACTGTTGATGAGGCTGCAGAGAAGTCTACTAAGGGGCCCTGAGCCGTGCTTGCCACACAGAGCTCAGTATCTGTTCGTAGCTCTCGCCTTTCATCCTCTCATCCCACCGTTAGCAACCACCATCTCATCCTGTTACCTTCGGTGATTCTAATTTCCGTCCTAGAACTGGTCTCTCTCCTAAGACAAAAGATACAGCATGTCTGATCAGCTAGTGAACACCCATGGGTACACGGCTTTCTTCAGACCCAGGGAGGCCGTGACAGTGGGCCGCAAATACCCACAGGGGGTTGGCTTTCTCTCTCCCCTTGCGTGAAGTTAAGAACCAGAGAATGAAAGGGAGAGGAAAGGAAAAGTCGCCCAGTGGTGTCCGACTCTTGGCAACCCCATGGACGACGCAGTCCATGGAGTTCTCCAGGCCAGAATACTGGAGTGGGGAGCCTCTCCCTTCTCCAGGGTCTCTTCCCCACCCAGGGATCAAACCCAGGTGTCCCACATTACAAGCAGACTCTTTACCATCTGAATCACCAGGGCAGCCCCAACTACAGAATAAGGCCAGGAAACTTCACCTCAGTGAAAGCACTCAAGCCTCGCTGGCCTTTAACATTCAGGCTGTAGGTCCTCTCAGTAACGCAGGTCTCCAGGCAAGCTCCCGCCCGAATTCCCGCCTGCCGAGGGGACTGTGTGCTCCTTACCGAAGCCCCACAGAGAGCATTCTCCAGGGAGGTCATGCCCTCCAATTAATAACGTATATGTCAAAGCCCATTAGGGGCGACTCCAAGACACCCTTCCAAATGTTTTGTTTCAGGGAACTCAGTTCCCTTGGAATACAGCCTGAAACAAGCCAGCTTCAGGCTGAGAATTAAAACGCTTGCTGTGTGTACTATCAAAAAATACTTTTACAAGTTGCAAAAACTATAATCACATTATAGAAGATGTAGAGGATAAGAGGAAAGACAAATAAAAGCCCCAATAATTCCACCACGCAAATAAAGCCAGTGTTGTAATACCTTCTCAACATTTTTCCTTTGCTTGTGGTTTTAAATAGTTGTAAGCATGGCATACGTGCTATTTTTATAGTCGTTTTTCAGCTTATAGCCAAGAAGTATTTACTGTGTGTTATGGCACTTGTCTCCAGGTTGGATGACAAGGGTTCAACGAGTTCAAGACGAGCAATGGAAAGACACCCTGCAGCACAACAAGTGAGTGGAAGAGGGTGGCAGGGCTTATGGAGGTGCTCAAGGAAGGCTTCCTGGAGGAGGTGCTCTGTAATCTGAGGCCCAAAGATAAGAATGAGCTCAATGAAGAGGAAATGGGAGGAGTGGTCTCTGCAGAAGGAAGTGTTTTCCAGAGCATGGGGAAGACCCAGCTGAGCAAATACATGGTGTTTGGAGGACATGATGTGAGAGTAAGTCAGAATGATGGGAGCTTGGACTCTGTTACATACTGAGTCTCCCCAAATTTCATATGTTGAAGCATCAACCCCAGAGTGTGAGCTTATTTGGAGACAGGGCCTTTAGAAATAATTAAGAGTAAATGTGGTCATAAGAATGGTGCCTTAATCCAATAAATCTGGAAGAAAGAAAAAGAGGAAGGGATTGATTATAAAGAATTAACTTGCATGGTCATGAAGGCTGATAAGTCCAAAATCTGCAGAGCTGATGTCCCAGTTCAAGTTCAAAGGCTGGAAGCTGCTGTGGAACCACAAGGAAGCCGCCCTGCGTTCTGAAGACTGTCAGGAGGGAGGATTCTCTCTTCTTTCGTTCTAGTCAAGCCTTCAGCTGACTGGGCAGGACCCCCCCACAGTACGGAGAGTCTGCTTCACTCGGCCCACTGCTGTAAATGTTAGTGTCATCCAAAAAAAGAGTTCTCCCAGAGTCACCGAAAATAATGTCTGACCAACGGCATGGGCACCTCCAGTCGAGTTGATACACACAAGGAACCGTCACAGGCTCTATGGTGAGGATGACAAGGGGAGAGGCTGAGAAGTTTGCCAGGGCCACCTCACTCCAGTACTGTTGCCTGGAGAATCCCATGGACGGAGGAGCCTGGGGGGCTGCAGTCCATGGGGTCGCTAAGAGTCGGACACTACTGAGCGACTTCACATTCACTTTTCACCTTCATGCATTGGAGAAGGAAATGGCAACCCACTCCAGTACTCTTGCCTGGAGAATCCCAGGGATGGAGGAGACTGGTGGGCTGCTGTCTGTGGGGTCACACAGAGTTGGACACGACTGAAGTGACTTAGCAGCAGCAGTAGCAGAGATCATAGGCCCGTTAGCTAAAATCAGGAGTTGGTTCTGAAGCCAACTGAAGCTCGATTCTGAAGCCAAAAGAAAGTTACTGAATAGTTTTAGCCAGTGAATGTCGTGTTCAGTGTTATCCATTTTAAGAAAAAAGCATTGAGGCTGCAGTGTGGGAAACACGCTCATGACCGCCCTGTACAGTTGGGCAGGTTGGGTATGACACAACTCTCGGGAAATCCCTGCCTCCATTCCAGTCCATGGGAACAGCACCTCCTGGAGCTGTGCAGGGTACCATCCGAGCCATTGTCTGTCATGGTTCTGAATGCATTAGAGACTGGAGACAGGCAGGGGAGCACCGCAGCACCGTGGGTCTGCGGCGTCTTCAGATCTTGTATGTAGCCGTGATTTGTTGGCTTTCTCCTTACTGATAAGCCATGATTTGCTTAACCTTCTTCTCATTGTGTAAAAGTGTCATTTTACCGTGGTGATGTTAGACGCAAATAAATTTTCTCTGTATCCTCCCACGTGGCCCTATAACACATCATCTCACTGAGCTGCTGTCATGCGTGAAGGTGTAGTGAGTGTCTACACTGGGAAAGCAGCCATACTCTGCAGGTGTCCTGGGCACACCAGGATGGAGGACCACCTTTCTTCTCTGGATTTCAAGTCTGTCCTCCAGGGAGTTTCATCTGTGAGAATCAGGAGCTAAAGGCACAAAGTGTGCTTGCCTACTGTCAGAAAACTTCAGTCTTTTCCTGTAGATTGAAACCCTGTAATTTTTGTGTTTCAGTAAAGCAAACTGTACTGTCTACATTTACGTTCCCTTCACATCTTCAGTAGCAAGAGATAGCTGAGAACATTTCGTTCTCCTCCCACTAAGCTGCTGTGACTTCACAAAGGCTCGTTGCTTTTGTCTTGAGGTGAGAGTGTCTCCTGAAGGTCTGCAGCAGGGCCTCCAAGCCTGAGAGAGCAAAGGAGAAAGAATGATGACCATTTCTCTCTCGCACTTGGAGGAAGAGAAGAGGAAGGAGGAAGAGGTTGAACTATCAAAATGATGTCACTTCCATAAGTAATTTTATTTTAACTGGGGGTGGCAGAGGATGAGGTGGTTGGATGGCATCACTGACTCAGTGGACATGAATCTGAGCAAACCCTAGGAGATGGCGAAGGACAGGGGAGCCTGGCGTGCTGCAGTCCACGGGGTTGCAGGGTCAGACATGACGTAGCGGCCAAACAGCAAGAGCAACTGGGGATGACTTACAGGTCCTCCGTCTAACGTGCGGAGATTTGCTCCCCGGCTGCACCTTTGCCTCTGACTCCAGTAGAGTTATTTGAGAAAAGATTCAAGAGGCTTCAGTTGTGTGGCTGGTATCATATCAATAAAAGATGCTGGGGGTTTCTTTGTAGATTTGAATGGACCACTTAAAGAAGCTCCACTCGGCATAAAGGGAAGCTACCCCTGAAAGAATGTGGCAGAGGCTGCTAGAGCTCACCAACATTGTTTTTTTTTTTTAATTTACTTGCTTGGCTGTGCCAGGTCTTAGCTGCAGCACATGAGGTCTTTTCAGTAGCGGCATGCAGAACCTTTAGTTGGCAGCTTGAGAACGCTTAGTCCCCTGCTGAACCAAGTGGGGCCTGCTTCCCTGACCGGGGGTCACAGCTGGGCCTTCTGCATTTCAGGCATGGAGTCTTAGCCACTGGCTCACCGCGCAAGTCCCAACATTCATGCCCTAAACTTCTCTCTGGCAGCTGTGCTGTGTTCCCATCCTCTCCTAGACTTGCATGTGGGCCTCTCACTGAATTCTGGTCGGTGCTATGTGAGCTGGAACGATGACCACCACTTTCAGGCATGGTCCGTGTAAACACCCTGCGTGCAACCCTTGCTCCCTGCCCCCATCTTCCTACTGGAAAGGACTCTGAGATCCTAGGCTGGATGGAGCCGCAGGATGAAAGGGACCTGACTCCCTGAATGACTGCCTGGGGCAGAGCACCCCTTCCTGGCCCAGGGCTGCCTCAGAGGGACAAACATACGGGTCTTTCCACTCTGTGGATTAGCTCTCTCAGAGAGACATGACGAGAACACTGAAAGCAAAGAGATTCACTTGAATGAATATTTGTTGAAAACGTCTCCATGCATCCAATTTGCTACCTAACAGGAAAGAGTGTTTTGTTCAGAAGACTTCAGTTGCAGCGGCCTCCAACCCCGCCTGCTTCCTTAAGTGAGTGGCATGACCCTCCTCCAGACTAGAAGGGGTTTATTCTTTGCTTGTTTTGTTTTTAATGTAGTTATTTGGCTGTGCCTGGTCTTAGTTTGGCACGTGGGATCTTTGATCTTCATCGCGAGTGAGCAGAGGCCCGCAGTGAAATGCCATCCCATGTCAAAGAGAGGAGGCGGAGACACGGCCTCATCCCAGGAGTGGGCACGAGACAGGCCCCTTCCCCTGAACAAACCAGAGGAAGAGGGGCTCTCGATATGGGTGGTGTCCTTGGGGGTCTTTCAGCTGTGGCTTGTGGACCTTAGTTCCCCGACCAGGGACTGGACCCAGGCTCCCTGCACTGGGAGCCCAGAGTCTTAGCTACTGGCCCACGAGGGAAGTCCCTAGAAGGGGTTTTTATTCAGCAAAATTTGGTGAGCCATTTGGTGGTAAAAAGACTGTCCTTAGCATCAACCTCAAAGACATGTAAAAAGGGGAACTAAAATGACTCTTCATTAAAAAAATAATTGGAGGTTTGGGGAGAGCACTTAGGAAGAGTGGATTGGGAGAGAAACAGTGCTGAGCAAGATGGCAGGCGCCAGGCAAGCGAGGACCTGGAGGCAGGGCTACAGGCTGGAGGGCACCCAGTCAGTTCAGGGGCTCAGTCGTGTCCATACATGACCACTGGGAAAACCGTAGCTTGCCTAGATGGACCTTTGTCAGCAGAGTAATGTTCCTGCTTTTTAATATGCTGTCTAGGTTGGTCATAACTTTCCTTCCAAGGAGCAAGCATCTTTTAATTTCATGGCTGCAGTCACCATCTGCAGTGATTTTGGAGCTTAGAAAAATAAAGTCTGTCACTGTTTCCATTGTTTCCCCATCTATTTGCAGGTAGAGATGGAACTGGGTGCCATGATCTTCATTTTCTGAGATGGTGATGAACAGAGAGGCCTGGCGTGCTGCGATTCATGGGGTCGCAAAGAGTTGGACACGACTGAGCGACTGAACTAAACTGAACCGAACCGAAGCCAACTTTTTCACTCTCCTCTTTCACTTTCATCAAGAAGCTCTTTAGTTCTTCTTCACTTTCTGCCATAAGGGTGGTGTCATCTGCATATCTGAGGTTATTGATATTTCTCCAGGCAATCTTGATTCCAGATTGTGCTTCTTCCAGCCCAGCGTTTCTCATGATGTACTCTGCATAGAATTTAATAAGAAGGGTGACAATATACAGCCTTGATGTACTCCTTTTCCTGTTTGGAACCAGTCTGTTGTTCCATGTCCAGTTCTAATCGTTGCTTCCTTACCTGCATACAGGTTTCTCAGGAGGCAGGTCAGGTGGTCTGGTATTCCCATCTCTGAAGAATTTCCCTTAGTTCGTNGTACTCCTTTTCCTGTTTGGAACCAGTCTGTTGTTCCATGTCCAGTTCTAATCGTTGCTTCCTTACCTGCATACAGGTTTCTCAGGAGGCAGGTCAGGTGGTCTGGTATTCCCATCTCTTAAGAATTTCCCTTAGTTCGTTGTGACCCACACAGCCAAAGGGTTCTAATGGAGCACTTTGAAGGTGTCTGCTGTATCTGCTACAGTATAAGCCCCTGTGCTGTTCCCCAAATGATCCGTAAAGCAGCTGTTTGCTCAGCCTGGAGTTCACGTGTCCTCGGAAGAGATGCAGATGGCGCTCCAGCCGGGTGAGCAGAGCCCCGCAGTGAGACACCGGCCAGCGTCAGAGAGAAGAAGTAGAGACACGGACTCTTCCCAGGAGTGGATGTGGTGCAAGCCCCTCCCCCTGAACATGCCAGAGGAAGAGACTCGAGATGAGTGACCACCTTGAGGCTCCACAAAGACGGCAGAATAGATTATAAAGAAGGGTCAAGTTCCCCACTGCTCAGGCAGGCAGCCCCTCTTCTCTGCAGATCCATTCTAAAGAAGAGCGAATGCCAGCCTGCCAGCTGGGGTTGTAACGACAGAGGGTCACTGAAAGGCACGTTGGTGGGTAGAAGGGACTCCTCACGGCAGAGGTCCTTGCTGGCCAGGGGTCGGCAGCTCCCCGAAGTTGCGAACTGAATGTGTGTGCAGGGCACGCCCTGTGTTCCTGGCCTGGCGTCTGCTTTTCTGAGAGCCTCTGGCTGCGAGGGAGGGAATCTTGGAGCGCAGGTTGTCTGGTTGTGTCTCGAGAAGGTGAAGGGCACCATCTTGAATGAAATCAAATCTGGCCTTTCGATGCCTGGCCTTCCGCACAGGCAGGGCTTGACCCGGGCCAAGGTGATTACTCAGTGCGGGCAACGAGCTGACGGCCAGTCACCGGTCCCGTCTGACTCACTGGCCCTGGCGCCCTCTAGGTGACCCCTGAGCGTGCTCCCCGGATGCCCCGGCTCTCTCCCTGGGCACTGGGCCAGCTCGAGAGGAAAATTCCTGTGATCTGCAGCTGCAGGAGATGGTGACTCATAAAGAAAAAGGGCCCCTGAATTCAGTGTTTTTCCTGCCCCGTCTGGGACACTCGAGGGCCCCGTGACTTGCTGGCTGGCCTCGCGAGCGTCCATGGAGGCCCCGCACGGAACCAGGCTCTCCGTGTGCTCCTCGAGTTGTGTCTTCTCATCTGCTCCCTCCGTGTGTCCTTCCTGCCACGGCCGTTGCCGCCATCAGCCAATGTCCGACACCCAGTTCTGCCCAGGACGAGGCCAGCCCCTTGCTGCTGAGAATGTCTTGGTTAGTCCTCCTGCCCCTCTGTGAGTAGACCTCGGCCCTGAGGAAAGCCAGATGCCCCCAGAAGGGCTCCGATGCCCAAGTGATGCCTGGCGCAGGGACGAGTCTCTGGGAATGGAGCTCTGAAGGAGGCAGCCTTTGATGTTGAATGTTCATTGGAAGGACTGATGCTGAAGCTGAAGCTCCAGTACTTCGGCCACCTGATGCAATGAGCTGAGTCATTGGAGAAGACCCTGATGCTGGGAAAGATTGAAGGCAGGAGGGAATGACAGAGGATGAGATGGCTGGATGGCATCACCGATTCAATGGACATGGGTTGGGTGGACTCTGGGAGCTGGTGATGGACAGGAGGCCTGGCATGCTGCGGTCCACGGGGTCGCAAACACTGAACAACAGGGCAGTCCTTGTAATCAGGAACCTGTTTGGTTTGTCAGCATCTCATCACCTGTTCTTCCATAACGCCTCCCCTACCTGTCTCGTCTCAGCGCTCTCCCTGACAGAGGCCACAGGGCCATCCGCCCAGGCCCAGAGCAAGAGCCACAGGGCCATCCGCCCAGGCCCAGAGCAAGAGCAGCTGCTGCTTTAAGAAGAGGTTTGACAAAATTCTGTAAAACAATGACCCTTCAATTAAAACATAAACACACTGGCAGAACAAACAAAAATAAAGGAAGTGGTCTGAAAGAGCAGGGCTTAGCTTTGCTGGCTGTTGAGCAAAGCTTCAGCTCTGCCTTGGCGCAGTCTCATGGCCTAGGGTCTTTTCCTCAGGACTGCATTTTAAGAGCACCCAGGTTTCTCAGACTCCCCGAGCCTTGCTTTCCTCATCTGTCCATGGGGTTAGTTCCGATCTGGTGCAGTTGTCATAAACTGAGATCAGAGCTGCCAAATGCGTGGCCCAGCGCCTGGTGCCAACTGTGATGGGCAAATGCTTAGTTGATGTCGAAGTTCTACCAATGGTCGCGGTAGCTAATCCAGAGTTTATCAAACTCAGACAGAATTGATTCCATGTGACCTCCAAGATTCTGGGCCAGCTGACAAACCAGCATGCTAGAGATAAGGAATATGTCAGCTGGGTAGTCTAGAACGTTCGGGTCCTGGAGCATCTTTTCCAGGGCACTGCTGCTGCTGCTGCTGCTGCTAAGTCGCTTCCATTGTGTCCGACTCTGTGTGACCCCATAGATGGCAGCCCACCAGGCTCCTCTGTCCCTGGGATTCTCCAGGCAGGAATACCGGAGTGGGGTGCCATTTCCACCGCACAGAGCCCTGCAAGTCTGCACTGCAAATCCAGGCAAAGAGTATCAGCCGATGTTTAAGGGGATTGACGATAAGCCACTTTACACCCCAGAGTCACTCTCTCCATTGCAGGGATAAAGGTGAGGGTGCTGACCGCCCAGTGCCGAACAGACTGACTAAGGCCCTTTCCTCAGGGTGCTCTGTTCTGGACTTTGAGGTGAGCCTGCCCTTCCACAAGGGCATGCTTCCTTCAGCCTGCCCAGCTCCCGTCTCCCTGTGCAGTGGCGGCCTGCTCCAATGCCAGGGGGGTCCCCAGCCTGCTCCCAGCCACCGCCCCCCGCTTGGACTGGTTGTTCCCAGGCCTCCTGGGCGGTACTTTCACAGATTGTGCCTGGAGGTGGCTGTCAGTGGCTTTGATATTGGCTTTCAGAGCTTTCATTCTCACAGAGTAACCTTTTCCCCCAAGTTCTATGGGCTCCTAAGGCTCTGTATACTGAATACACACCACATGCAATTATGCTCATTCTTTTTATACAGAAGAGGCTTTTTTTTTTTTGCCCCAGGAAGAAGTTAAAGGACAGTGCTAGATGCTCAGGAGTTGGACATTTTTGTTATTGTTGTTTTCATTAATTTATTTTTAAGTGAAACAAAGATGAATATTTTTAATGATAAAATATACAATTCACACAGAAGATATACATCTTAAACCATTAGACACCTAACAACAAACAAAGATACATAAATAAAGCAAAAATCAGAAGAAATACAAGGGAAAACAAAAAAATATACAGTCGTAGTGAGACATATTAACATTTTTCTGAGGATGTTTTATCAAATGTGGAAAAATAAGATTCGAAGCATCTTAAAAGATGTCAAATCATTTAAATAAAATAGATTTCCATTTATATTAATCTTATGTCCTACACAAGTATATTTAAAATTTTGTATCTCATACATTGGCATTAGATATAAGAGCTGGACGTTTGACTGTCTTCTCCTTTGAGGCCATATACTGTCCATCTTAAACACTTTCAGGATTTTGGCTGCCCTCTTTGACTCCAAACTCGCTATCTCTACTCTCAACCTCTGGTGGTATGCTGGAGCTGGCTTAAATGTACCCATAACAATTAATCATTAAATACTTAAGAAATGTGCAAGCTAGCTTTTGAGCCATTGGTAACTTGAAATCAGTCATGGTAGACATATTTGCCTTTGGAATTGGCGAATATTACAAATCAGGGTTTTGTTTGCTTTTCAGAGAGCAGGCTTCCCAGAAGACCCCTGGTGTGTCCCTTCTACACTCCAGGACAGCCAGTTGCCCAGTGGGCATCTGCACATAGATGGCCACGGACACCTCAGACTCAACAGCCGCCAAACGGAGCTGTCTTTTCCCATCGACGCTGTCATCCTCTTATATTTTCTGTTCCTATCAGTGGCAGCAACAGAGGCCAAGGGTCAGGGAACTCGGAACACAAAGGGGTGGGGCATGAGGTTAGGCAGAGGGCTATCTTCAGAGACAGGGAAGACCCCGAGGCAGGACCGGCAGCATGGATGGGTGAAGAGTGAGTCGTAAGGGAGGGCAGAAGGTCCCTTTCTCAGCCATAAAGTAAAGGTAGAGATTTCACTCCAAGCGGAAGGGGTGACTAATGCTTTAGCAACCACTCAAACAGGAGCAGAGAGTATCTGAAAACGACTCATTCTTAGCTGCGGGTCTTAGTTGCCCCCAGCCAGGGATCGAACCCAGGTCCTCTGCATTGGGAGTTCAGAGTCTTAGCCACTAGACCACCCAGGGAAGTCTCAAAAACAATTCCTTCTTTCTTGCAGTAGCATCTAGCTGAATCTAGGTGTGTTAGTCATCAGTCGTGTCTAACTCTTTTCGACTCCATGGACTGTAGCCCTCCAGGCTCCTCTGTCCATGGGATTCTCCAAGCAAGAATACTGCAGTGGGTTGCCGTTCCCTTCTCCAGGGAGTCTTCCCAACTCAGGGATCAAACCTGGGTCTCCTGAATTGTAGGCAAATTCTTTACTGTTTGAGTCACTGGGGAAGCACAGCTGAATCTATACTGCGATTGTTTTCACTGAATCTTAAAATATTCAGATTGCCGAATACTTTACCCTGACCTAAGAATGCTAGGAGAAGGCGGCCAGAGGTTTAAGGGACTATTTCCCGTGGTTTACAAATGTCCCTGAGATACAGACGTTCTGAGAAGCAAAGAAGGGGCAAGGAGCACTGGGGCAGTGCCTCTGGACCAGCTGGTGGCCAGTCTTCCAACCGTGCTTGCTTGCTTCCAGAGGTTGCTCATCTTTCTGCCTTCCGCAGTTCCGCTCTCCATGCTTACGTCAAAGCACACATCGCTAATCAACTGCAGCACTTTCCTCACTGAACCTGCAAGCGCTCCAGGGTCCTTTCCAGCACCCACCACTGCTACCAGCCCTGCCCTAATTCAAAAGGAACATGTAAGGAAAGAGGGAGGCTTCAGGACTCACAGGTAGTATGTTCGCCACTTGTTCTGAAACATCAAAATGATTCATTCCTACTTGAAAATGGCCCTGTGTTAACTACACACACAGAAGCATAGTTTTCCATAAGAATGGATACCATTTTCCTCCTCTGATCAAAAGTAAAAGAAATATAAAAATTCCCAGAGGGCAATTCAACTCGGAGTGCAAGTATCTTGGCCCAAACTGGCATTTTTGTTGTTGTTGATGATATAAGATAGATTCACCCAACAGGAAGATGGAATTTAAGATAATCCATGGGTGACGCTCAAACATGCACCCCGTACAAAGAGGAATCAAGTGGAATCAGGATATAAGACTCTGGGCAAGGAGGCGATCCTCAAGGACTCTGCCAGCTCTAAATAGTCTCATTCTATGATTTGCAAAGCAAGCCAGGGCCCTTTAGGGATCCCCATAATGGAAATCGGCATCCTTTTGTTATTCATACGAAGACAGTGGCTTGAGGAGCAGGCCCGGGAGCCTGTCCTTACGCTTATACCTTCTGAAAGCCTGAGATGCAGCAGCTTGCACCAAGGAACTCTGTGAGCGATAAAAGGTGAGGTTAAGGTTAATGGAACCAAGCTCTGACGATGGGAAACCCGGATGTGCGTGTCGGCGCAGCACTGTAGACTCGGTCACAGGCTCTCTGTGTATATTTGTATCTGCTGTGACGGGGCCTGTGTGTGTGTGGGGGGGTGTGTGTCTGTCCCGTTAGTACAGCAGCCTCTGTTAGGAACGGCTGAGGGCCCCCTGGGTGAAGAAGTTGTCCTTGAATCGCAGCTAGAAAGTCATGCTTTAGGGTTTCATAGAGGAGTGGCAAATAAAGGACCTGGGACTGCAGGTGTAGACTGCCCACACAAGCCTGGACCCAGAGTACCTGCCGTGGAAGGCTCCCCCGACCCCAGCAAGCCCAGCTCGCTCTCCGTGGGGGGCGCGCGGTAGAGACAGCGCCCCCGGCCCGCCCCAGGCTCGGACAGCACGCGGCCAGGGCGGGCCTGGCGGCTCTCACAGAACCACGTCAGCCCTGCAAAGCGGAGTCCACGCGCGGCCGGGCCTGGGCGGACGGCGGAGTCCACGCGCGGCCGGGCCTGGGCGGATGGCAGTCCTGCCGGGACCCCAAGGCCCCGCGTCCAGCCGGGCCCCGCGTCCCTGTCGGGCTGGCTCCCCCGCAGCCATCCTGAACTCCCCGTGGCCCACACCCCCGCGAGCGCCTGTCCTGCCATCACTATGAGGAGCCGTTCCACTTGGCCATTTTCTTCTCTTTATCCTCTGGCACCCCGGGGCTCTCAGCTCTCAGGGCGGGGCCGGCTCCTCACCCGGCGCCTCCTCCTGCTCTGGGCCTCCACAGCGCTGGCGCACGGGCTTAGTGGCTCCACGACACGTGGGGCCTTCCCAGACCAGGGCCTGAAGCCGTGTCTCTGGCACTGGCAGACGGATGCTTAACCAATGGGCCTGCAGGGAAGTCCTCAGCCGTTTTCCATGGTAAGCAGCACATGCCTCTGCAGCCTCAACTTCTTTGTCTTGTGCCTCACTTCAGCTCAGTCCAGTCGCTCAGTCGTGTCCAACTCTATGACCCCATGGACTGCAGCACGCCAGGCCTCCCTGTCCATCACCAGCTCCCGGAGCTCACTCAAACGCATGTCCAGTGAGTCGCTGATGCCATCCAGCCACCTCACCCTCTGTCATCCCCTTCTCCTCCTTGGGTACACACAGGCTTTTCCTGCTGCAAACCTCTAATAATGAGCAGAAGGGCCGTTTGCCCCGATCTTACAGGACTCGGGTCCTGCACGGGGCCCACCTTCCATTCGGGGGTCCACGTGGCAGAGTTGCTCCTGCTCTTGTGGAAGCTTCTCCCGCGCTGGCTCGCCCCTCCGCACCAGCTCTCCCTGGTCTCCTGGCTGCCCCTCCCATCCTTCAGCTCCTGTCCACACCGGCATCCTGAAAGGCACTAACCACCCAGTGCCCCAGCCTCCCCGTTGGCCTCGACCTCAGTAGCCTCTGCGTCTCTCCCTTCTCCGCCTCATCTTGTCCTTGGTTCTCCGTGAACTGCTCTCAAAGTCTAAAGCTTTCGAAGCCCACACCCTGGACAGTCCCTGGATGGGGTCTTCCTGAGACCCCTCTCTCTAGAGCCGTGTACCTCCTCAGTCTCCAAGAGACCCCGAGTTGCTTGTTACTCCATTTCTCACACACCCCCTAGCGCCACTCGCCTCCCCCTCCAGCCTCGAACTGCTGGACACACACTGTCACCCCCAGGCGGGGGGCGAGCCCACTGTCCCGCCTGTTACGGGGCCTCCACACTGCACTGACCTTGACTTCTACTTCCAGATGGATTCTATAGAATTGGATTCTCATCTCTTTCCTAAGTCTGTTTCTTGCTGTCACACCCCCGCGTCTGGATCACTGCGACAACCTGCCCTCTGCCAAAGCTGCAGAGACACAGACGGCCACCCCCACATGGCACCTCGCCAGCCCTCGCCAGCCAGGCTTTGGGATGCGTCCTGCTGTCCCCTGCCCTTCGAGCTCCCTCCCTGGCTGTGCCAGGCGCTCCCGCTCTCCTCACTTCACCAGTCCGTTCCCGTTCTCTCCCTCTAATCAGGGAGAAAATGAGAGGCTCTTCACCATGAAACCCCTAAACTTCCTCCTCTCCCGCGGTCATTCCCTCAAACTCATTTTCCAGGACACACGGCTGCTCAGTGGGAGACCACCTTTCCCAGCCTCTCTGCAGGTCAGTGTGGCCGTGTGTCTGCTTTTCTTTTATTTGTCTGCACCCTCAGCATGCAGAAGGTTAGTTCCCCTGACCAGGGATCAAACCCGAGTCCCCCCCACCCCCCCTCACCCCACCGCCAGCGGAAGCCAGGAGTCTTAACTGTTGTATGGCCAAGGAAGTCCCTCTGAGTTCTTTCTAATAGGAGACGAGGAAACCGGCGTGGGCTGGTCATTTCCTTAAAGAGCTCAGCCTGCACTGGCTTGCCCCTTTTCTTCCCACGGTCTGAGGATGACCTTGGATCTAGTGTTGAGGATGGCCACGCTGCCTTGCTGGCCCGGGTCTCTGCCTGCTCTCTCTGGATGGGCAGGTGATGGAAGATTCAGTCCTGTCTTTGAGTCACTGGATTCTGGGGTCCTTTGTTACAGCAGCCTGGCCTTTGCCTGGATAACCTCCTTAGACATCTGTCTTTATTGGCACTTTTGCTGCCTACCCCTCGCCTGTCTCAGAGGTCAAGATGAACCTCTGTTTGCCAAGGTGGATTCCTCCACACCGGGTGCCCCCTTCTTTATTTGTGACTTGGCTCCAGCGAGTGTGCACTCTCTCACCTAAATCTCCACGTGGCCTCTTTACTGGCTGAGCTTCCTGCACCTGTAAACTATTCCCTCTCCCCCTTCACGGCCTCGAAGCAAGCCCTCTGTGACGCTCACCCCCCAGCTAGTCTCTCCTCTCTCCAGCTTCTCTGCCAAGGTTCTCGCAGAAGCGCTTCCTGCTTTCTGCCTCCCCTCCTCACCCCAGTTTCCTCTGCAGCCCGCTGGCCTGCACGCTCCCCCATCAGAGGGAAGTGCTTTCAGAGGCGCCCTGGCCTCCGGGACCCTGATCCCCAAAGAGGCCTTTCCCCTCTGGCTCCTGCTTCTCCTCTCGGCTCCGAGGAATCCCAGGGAACACGCAGTCCCGGGGCAGCCGGCTCCTTCCCAGGTCCACTCCCTGAACGCGGGCTTCTGTTCCCAAGGACTCCGGTCCTGTCTTTCCCCACCACCTGCTAGACTCAGACAAGTTCCTGGCCCCCGTAGTCTTGACCACCAGACAACAGGTCAGATCGGATGTCTACCCTCTTTGTTCTCCCAAATCTGACCCATGCCTCTGACTGCTGGCTTGACCTCTTGGGTACTCCACGGGCATGCGGCGAGCAGCCTATCCAAGCCCGCATCTCTTCCGTCCCTTTTCTCTTTCCCCACCCAGCTCCCTGGACTCAGAGCGATCGTGGGCCCCCTCGCCCTCCACAGCTCCCTGGGCCCAGAGCGGTCATGGCCCCCTCGCCCTCCACAGCTCCCTGGACCCAGCGCGGTCATAGGCCCCCTCGCCCTCCACAGCTCCCTGGGCCCAGAGCGGTCATGGCCCCCTCGCCCTCCACAGCTCCCTGGACTCAGAGCGATTGTGGGCCCCCTCGCCTCCACAGCTCCCTGGGCCCAGAGCGGTCGTGGGCCCCGTCGCCCGCCACAGCTCCTTGCGTGTGTATGCATGTTCAGTCGCCCAGTCGTGCCTGACTCTTCCTGACCCTGTGGACCCGCCAGGCTCCTCTGTCCGTAGAATATTCCTGTCGATAATACTAGAGTGGCTGGCCATCTCCTTCTCCGGGGGAACTTCCTGATTGAGGGATGGAACTCGCATCTCCTACAGCTCCTGCATCTGCAGGCGGGTTCTTCACCCCTGAGCCACCGGGGAAGCCCCGCAGCTGCTCGGAAATTCATTCTTCTTCTTTGGCTTCACAGCTGTGTCCCAAGTCCACCCAGCCCTTCCCTCTGCAGCTCAAGTCTCCACTGTCTCGCGCTTGGCGATGGCATCCCTGCGTTTAGGCTTGCCCGCCTCAGCCTCCCCCATGTGCTTGCCTCGCTGTTGTGCCCGACTCTCTGTGACCCCGTGACTGTAGCCCGCCAGGCTCCTCTGTCCACGGGATTTTCCAGGCAAGGATACTGGAGCGGGGCGCTGTTTCCTGCTCCAGGGAATCTTCCCCGCCCAGGGATCGAGTCTGTGTCTCCTGCACTGCAGGCAGATTCTTTCCCACTGAGCCACCTGAGCAGCCCACCCACCCTCACCTTGCTGCCAAACTGCCATTCAGAAGCGCACGTTTCTGCCGTGTCTCTGAGTTCCCCCGTGCTCCCCACCTCGTCAATGCCCACCGCACCCTCCTCATTCTGGAGACTGGCCCCCGGCTCTTCCTTGTCTCAGAGTCTGCCCTCCTGTATCCTGGGGATCACTCTCACTCCTCACCCAGAATGTGCTTGTTCCTCCGGGAAAGCTCCTCCCAGCAGCAGTCAGCCTCGGTTCCCCTCCGCCCTACTTACTGCTCCTGGAACTCTCCGTGCATGGCCGAACGGAGCGCTGCCTTAATATCCCGAAACACACACGACACTGCTCTGCAGTGGACTTCTGTCTCTCTTCTCGATCACCTAGCATCTGAACCTTCTTCCCACACTTGGGGCGTCTTCCGCTTCTTAGAGGCCTACCGTCCCCTGTCGAAACAGAAAACGCCATTTACCCGCTCTCCCAGCTTCCTTTCACTGAAACAGGGGCTCCTGACCTGTCTTCTCCAGTCGGATGTTCATCCTCGGCTTGACTCAGAAATGTGTGGCCCAAAGAGCCAGAGCCCCTGGGGCGCCCAGCTGACGGGCGTGGTTGCAGCAGGGGGGGATGCTTCAGGGGCCGGAACTGGGGTCTTGTGCCCCTGGTGGCAGCGGCACAAACCCGGGCATGCTTTGGAGCCTCGGTTCTAGTCTATGGCCCATATCGCAAGCCCTGAAATATCCTTCTCTCCTCATTGTTAAAATTAATTTTTATTGCAGGATAGTTGCTTTACGATGTTCTGTTATTTTCTGCTGTACGGCAAAGTGGATCAGTTTGCATCACATATTAATGCTTTCAAACATCAGTTTCGTGCTGGAGAAGACTCTTGAGAGTCCCTTGCACTGCAAGGAAATCAAGCCAGTCAATCCTCAAGGAAATCAACCCTGACTACTCACTGGAAGGACTGAAGCTGAAGCTACAATACTTTGGCCACCTGATGCGAAGAGCTGACTCATTGGAAAGACTCTGATGCTGGGAAAGATTGAAGGCAGGAGGAGAAGGGGATGACAGAGGATGAGATGGTTAGATGGCATCACTGACTCAATGGACACGAGGTTGAGCAAACTCTAGGAGATAGAGAAGGAAAGGGAAGCCTGGTGTGCTGCAGTCCATGGGGTCACAAGGAGTCGGACACGACTGAGCGACGAAACAACAACTCCTTTTTAGATTATTTTCCCATATAGGCCATTACAGAATGCTGAGTAGAGTGCCCTGTGCTGCACATTCGGTCCTCATCAGTTATCTATTTTTTAAGATAGTTTTTAAGTTTTATTTATTTATTATTTTTTAAGTCTTTGTTTGACCACATTGGGTCATAGTTGCTTGTTGCAGAGTCAGTAGTTGTGGGGTATGGGCTTGGTTGCACCACGGCGTGTGGGACCTTATTTCCCAGACCAGGGATCGAACCTTCATCCCCTGCATTGGAAGGCAGATTCTTCACCACTGGACCAGCAGGGAAGTCCCCTGTAGTTTGTTTTTAATTGGAGGATAATTGCTTTACAATATACAACAATGTGAGTCAGCCGTAAGTAAACACGTGCCCCCTCCCTTCTGAACCCCCTCCCACCCACCTCCCCTCCCACCCTTCTAGGTCGTCACCGGGCATCGGGCTGAGCTCCCTGTGTTAACAGGAGCTTCCCACTCACTGTCTGTTTTACAGATGGTCTTTTAATAAATCCTTTTCCTGCTTGGTTTATCGAGAACTGGGTTCTGTTGCCACCAAGAGCCCCGACTGTCTCTGGCTGGCTGAGACAGCGAGTCTGCCCCTCCAGGGCAGGAGTCGCTTCCTTGCCTTTGTACCTGCACCTGCAGTGCACAGTGGGCATTCAGCAGTTGCCGCATTTGTGCACAGACTGCCAGTTATGTCTAGGTCCAAGTCAAGGAGACATTATGCTTTCTAGCATCGTCATCCTCCTGCTTCCAAGGAGGCAGCAATCAGGGCAGATAATAATGATCTGACTCTTGCATGCACAGATTCTCCCCTGCTCAATGAAAAGTCTGTCTCCATTGCCTCCATCCCCGCTGACCCCTGCTTCCCTGGCGGGCTGCAGGCTCTCTGTCCCCATGACCCAGGCTAATCAGAAACCAGGTGAGCTCTTGCCGTGGTTACACCTTCGGCCCTCCCTCCTTTCACCTGGGAGAGGAAGGATGAGATGCCCTTCCTTGTGGGCCCTGGCTAATGTATCCCATCCAATATTTATGCTCCGCACGTACCTGAACTTCCCAAGCTGTGCCCTGTTTATGCATTCATGAGCAAGTGCTCAAGATAATGTCATTCCTTCAAACGGAGCTGAACCCATGGCTCCTCTTTATGAGGGATTACAGGCTGTTTTTTCTTTATTTGTAAATGCGCCAGCCTAAAAAAAAAAAAAAATACCGTGTTTTGTCAGAGACAGCTGATTAAACACCTCTGAGTATCTGTCAGTGCAAACCGTGAGATCATTAATTTATGCTGTAAAAAGAATAGCTGGGGAAGAGTGACTCTGACGGGTGTTGTTCCTTTCCTCGTTTGAATCAAATAACATTTGCATCTTTGGAAAGAACGTGGTGAAAAAGTCACCCTAATGGGTCAGTGTCTTCCAGAGTGACACTGGTCGTGTCACTTCAGCACTCACCTATTTCAAGCCTCAAAGCGGATATTTTAGTCTTAAACAGCAGGTGTCCTGATATGGAAAAGCTTCTAAATTTGCATGGGCTTGGAAAGCCTTCCATCTTTCTCTTGGCTCTCTTCCTTCCCGCCTGCCCCACCCCTTTATTTCCTCGTCATCTGCCACAGCCTCAACATCACTGCACAGTTTCCGAATACTTCTGCATCTTGTTAATATCTTGGCCTGAATCTGCAAATCAAGGGGCTGCTGCTCCAGGTGGAGTTCGCCTGGTGGGTTTGTTTTGAGTGTGGGTTTAAAGAAGCGTCAACTAGTGATTTTTTTTTTTTTTAAACAAAAATTTAGCAGGAGACAATGTTCCTTCCGGAGATGTAAAGGCTGCATTTACCAAGTTGAACAAAGTGTTTATCAAGTGGAATGTTTGCACCACTTTAATTATAAAAATACCTCATGAATCTTCTTTCGGTATAGCATTTGTATGAAATCTGTTTTTCAAATCTGTTGCCACTTCCAAAGACACTTTCCTGTGGATTCTGCAGTATATCCTGGTCTGCAGAGATAAATATAGAAACCAGTCAATTTACACCATTAAAACTATATAAGGAACAACTTGATCATTTCATTTGATCCTCATAATAACTCTTTCAAGACAACAGCACCCTACTTTGCAGGTAATGAAGCAATCTCAGGCTTTTCTGGAGGGAAAGGCTTAAGACTGTATAGAATTTGTACATAGTTCAGCTCAATACACAGTCTCCTTGAGTGTGGTGCCAGGAGCTAAGGACGTAAAGATGGACTAAATGCAGCTTCTGCCTTCAACCTCAAAGTCGAGCATCTGTGGAGCCAAGAATTTAACCCAGGTCTTCTAATTGCAAACCCTTGTCTCCCTTTATCATCTCAGCTCCAAGGTTTGGGCCAGCTTTAGGGAAAACCATCAGATATGAGAAATTTGCCTTCAGTAAGGAGAAGGCAATGGCACCCCACTCCAGTACTCTTGCCTGGAGAATCCCATGGACAGAGGAGCCTGGTGGGCTACAGTCCATGGGGTCACTAAGAGTCAGACACGACTGAGCGACTTCACTTTCACTTTTTCACTTTCATGCATTGGAGAAGGAAATAGCAACCCACTCCAGTGTTCTTGCCTGGAGAATCCCAGGGACGGGGGAGCCTGGTGGGCTGCTGTCTATAGGGTCACACAGAGTCGGACACCACTAAAGTGACTTAGCAGCAGCAGCAGCAGCAGGAGAAGGCAATGGCAACCCACTCCAGTGTTCTTGCCTGGAGAATCCCAGGGATGGGGGAGCCTGGTGGGCTGCCGTCTATGGGGTCGCACAGAGTCGGACACGACTGAAGCGACTCAGCAGCAAGGAGCCTTCTCCCTTCGGTACCCTCCTTTCTTCTCAAGCACCGAACATCCTCATGCTTCCCAAAGCTCTCTCTGACATTTGCCTTCCAAACTCCCCAGTATTACCACTCCCTCCTTTTCTCTCCCAAACTCAGCTTGCCTAGGTCTTACTCTGGCTCACAGCTACTGAATCTTAGAAGTGTTTCTAAGCTTTTCGACCATGACCTATGGTGACAGGGCTGCTAAATAAAGCTCATAGGGCTTCAGTGAGAGACCCTTTAAAAAGTGTCCCTTCTTCAGGGGAGTCACAGCCCTCCACTGGGTTGCACAGTTCGGCAGTCAGAAGACCCCTTCACCCCCTTAACCAGGCAGTCCTAGAGCACGACCTGTGGGGCGGTATGGGGCAGTCTGCAGTAAGAAGTCTGTCTTGCATCCTCTTGGTGGTCAAAGCCAAAGGAGCTCGCCCGCCACTGTCCATGGTCCTGAACAATTCATTCCTCCATGCAAGGACACACGTCTTCTATCCCTGGGGCCCCAGTGGTTCTTGCTGAATGCTCTTACCATGGGTAGGTTTCCCCTGTTTATTTTTCATCTTGGTGAAAAATCTGCCCTTTTATTCTGTCACAACACAAATAGCACCCGCGGTTCGTGTCGCAATTTACAAAGGAGAATGAATGCAAGCAGCCTGGATTTGAAGGCCAGGCCACATTTACTGGTGGGATCTTGGAGGGGCTACTTAGTCTCTCTGGACTTCGGTTTCTCCATCTTTAAACTGAGGGTCAGAGTATTCAAATAGCTCGCAAGATTGCTCTGAGGGTTAAATGAGATAACGTACGCAAAGTAGTTGGAGAGTGTGTTTGTGGAAAAAAAGCAGCAAATGCTTTCTAGTAATAGTAACAGTTCTGAACATAATAATTAATGTAATTTTAGGAATTATATTTTTAAACAGACACTTCCTTATCACCTGGAAATATGTACCCCTTCTCTACCTGTAACAGAGTCAAGCCAAAAACATGGAAAAACAGATTCATTATTTCAACAGAGAACATTATATAGTGAATTTGTTAAACAAATGTTGAAGGGCGGATAAAGCTAGAAGAGAATGTTGAGGTAACTCAGAAAGTAACAGCAGGAAGCAACTCCCAATCCTCAGGGCTGAAGAGCCAACAAGGACACGCTGTGCTTCAGAGTCTTGAAGGTTGGACGAGGACACCTCTCTGCCCAATGATGTTATTGATACATGATAATAAATTAATTACTGGCAATAGCTGGGCAAACTATCAGTCTAGTTGACCAAGAAAGAAAAGCCTTTCTTTAATATGTGGGTCAGCATATTGTCACCTCTATACTCTGCAATTTGTCTTGAGACAACATTTTACATGAGAAAACTGTTAAGAAAAATTATTCACAACTTGGAAAAAGATAAAGAATGTTGCATATCTTTTAATATCATTTTGGGGCATTGTCCAGCCTATACTCCCAAGGATTACTAATTCTCTAGAAAAACATATCTTTGTTTCATGCACTATTAATCAGGCCCTAGACTATGCAGAGTTCTATGTTAGCTTGAGGAAAGATTGACAAACTGCAAATAATTTTGTTCAGTAGAGATTTAAGTTATTACTGTCCTATAAAAAATAGCCCCAAAGATTACAGATTTGCTTCCCTGCAGAACATTCCATAGCTTCACATCTAATGTAGCAGTTTTGTTGCAGCATTCTTTTCCCGATGGACCGGTTGTTGTCATTGTTCAGTTGCCAAGTCATATCCGACTCTACAACCCCGTGGATTGCAGCAAACTCGTATCCATTAAGTTGGTGATGCTATCTAACCATCTCATCCTCTGCTACTCTCTTCTCCCCCTGTCTTCAATCTTTCCCAGCTTCAGGGTCTTTTCCAATGGGTCAGCTCTTTGCATCAGGTGGCCAAAGTATTGGAGTTTCAGCTTCAGCATCAGTCCTTACAAATAAATATTCAGGGTTGATTTCCTTTAGGATTGACTGGTTTGATCTNTTTCCAATGGGTCAGCTCTTTGCATCAGGTGGCCAAAGTATTGGAGTTTCAGCTTCAGCATCAGTCCTTACAAATAAATATTCAGGGTTGATTTCCTTTAGGATTGACTGGTTTGATCTCCTTGCAGCCCAAGGGGCTTTCGAGAGTCTTCTCCAGCATCACAGTTCAAAAGCATCAGTTCTTTGGTGCTCAGCCTTCTTTATGGTCCAACTCTCACATCTTTATATGATTACTGGAGGAACCATCACTTTGACTATATGGACCTTTGTCAGCAAAGTGATGTCTTTGCTTTTCAATATGCTGTTTAGGTTTGTCACAGCTTTCCTTCCAAGGAGCAAGATATCTGTTCCCATATATCTTGAATAAGTATCTGGTTTTGAATACTCTTTGAATCAGCTTTACCACCCTGCAGATTTCCTCCTTAATAAATATATTAATCAGTGTTCTCCCAAGAAACAGAACCCATGGAATATATATAGGTAAAGAGAGAAAGAATGAGATTTATCATGAAGAATTTGATCCTTCATGTGACTTTGAAGGTTGAGAAGTCCAACGCTCTGTCATCTTCAGGCTTGAGACTCAAGAAAGCTGGTGATGCAGTTTGAACACCTAGGAGCTGGAGAGTCAGTGGTGTGGATTCCAGGCCTAATCTGAAGCCCTGAGAATCACCAGTGCCAAAGGCTAAGAAAGATCACTGCCCCATCTCAACCATGCAGGCAGAGAGAGAGAAGGGGAGAATTCTCTCTTCCTCTTACCTTTTTCTATTCAAGCCCTCGGTGGGTGAAATGAAGACCACCCACCCAATTTGGGAAGGACCATCGCTTTACTCAGTCCACTGATTCAATTGCTAACTTGTTTTGGAAACACCATCACAGACACACCCAGAAATAATATTTAACCAGATATCTGGGTATCCTGAGATTCAGTGAAGTTGACACATCAAATTAATTATCACAATGAGTTAAATAAATCTCTTAGCTGAGTTCACTATATACTTGTAAGATAATCATATTTTTACCTACTATGTTTTGACAGGAACCGGAATGGGAAGGGTGGCCTTCAGCCAGTCACACAGAAAGTCAAGGTGTCAAGATCCTCATTCCAGTCTGGCTGCCTCCAAAGTCTACATTGTGACCTCTTGATGCCATTACTGCAGAAAGAGCTGTTTAATAGGGAAACCGTACTGGGGGTTGCTGCCAAGCTCTTGCTAAAGTCTGACAAAATCGGGCAGCAGCTGGAGTGATAAGCCCGTCTGAGACACTCGGGGTGGATTTATGGATTGAGATAGGTCAGAGAAGGTCGCGCGCCCACGTACAGCAGGGAGGGCAATGAAAATGGTAATGAGAGTCTGAGGAGGACAGCTGCCGCGTTGCCACAGGCGAGAACGTTAAGAAACACGCGGCTCCAGCTGTCTGAGGCCTGGACGGACAGCCAGCCACTCCCGCCATGCCCACCTGCTTCCTCACCCCCCCATCCCGCCCCCAGCCTCAGCCACCACCCGTGGGCCGCAGGCCCAGTTACAGAGGCAGGAAATGCACGGTGGCTCCACCAGGCTTTCTAATACATTCTTGAGGTATTTCCTGCAGANTTACCTTTTTCTATTCAAGCCCTCGGTGGGTGAAATGAAGACCACCCACCCAATTTGGGAAGGACCATCGCTTTACTCAGTCCACTGATTCAATTGCTAACTTGTTTTGGAAACACCATCACAGACACACCCAGAAATAATATTTAACCAGATATCTGGGTATCCTGAGATTCAGTGAAGTTGACACATCAAATTAATTATCACAATGAGTTAAATAAATCTCTTAGCTGAGTTCACTATATACTTGTAAGATAATCATATTTTTACCTACTATGTTTTGACAGGAACCGGAATGGGAAGGGTACTGCCTTCAGCCAGTCACACAGAAAGTCAAGGTGTCAAGATCCTCATTCAAGTCTGGCTGCCTCCAAAGTCTACATTGTGACCTCTTGATGCCATTACTGCAGAAAGAGCTGTTTAATAGGGAAACCGTACTGGGGGTTGCTGCCAAGCTCTTGCTAAAGTCTGACAAAATCGGGCAGCAGCTGGAGTGATAAGCCCGTCTGAGACACTCGGGGTGGATTTATGGATTGAGATAGGTCAGAGAAGGTCGCGCGCCCACGTACAGCGGGGAGGGCGATGAAAACGGTAATGAGAGTCTGAGGAGGACAGCTGCCGCGTTGCCACAGGCGAGAACGTTAAGAAACACGCAGCTCCAGCTGTCTGAGGCCTGCACGGACAGCCAGCCACTCCCGCCACGCCCACCTGCTTCCCTCCCCCCATCCCGCCCCCAGCCTCAGCCACCACCCGTGGGCCGCAGGCCCAGTTACAGAGGCAGGAAATGCACGGTGGCTCCACCAGGCTTTCTAATACATTCTTGAGGTATTTCCTGCAGACTTAGGAGGAAAGCTGCTATTTGGAAATAAAAAGAAACAGCAACAGCCCTGCAGGCAGCAAAAGCAAACTCATAAATTTCACTTAAATTGTTAAATACCCAGAATTTAGCATTCAGTCAACTTTACAAAAAATGTGAAGACCTCCTCGGTGTAAAGCATCGTGGGAGGCATGAAAAAATTAAAAAGCTATTGAAAGACATCTTAGAGATCGCCATCTCTCAGGGGTCAATCTTCCTTCTCTTGTGTGAGCCAAAAATCTCATTGCTTCTTCTGTGCACTAGGCTCTGTTCCAGTCCTGAAAATACAGCAGGAGACGGGAGGTTCTTGCTCTCACGAGTCTCATAAGCTAGTGAGAGAGACATAATAAACTAATAGAAGATGCAATTACTAATACACGTTAATGCATACATTCTATATAATATATTGATTATATTAACATATAACACAGGCTTCACCTACTCCCTGGTGGCTTCATTGGCAAAGAATCCACCTGCAAATGCAGGAGACACAGGTTCGATCTCTGGGCCAGGAAGATCCCCTGGGGAAGGAAATGGCAACCCACTCCAGTACTCTTGCCTAGGAAATCCCATGCATAGAGGAGCCTGGTGGGCTACAGTCCACGGGGTCACAGAAAAGGTGGACACAACTTAGTGACTAAACAATAATAATGCATAAGACGCAACAACTCAATGATATTAACGTCGTGTCTCGTATCATAAGTGTATTAGTTGCTTAGTCAGGCCCGACTCTTTGCAACCCCATAGACGGCAGCCCACCAGGCCCCTCTGTCCATGGGATTCTCCAGGCAAGGACACCGGAGTGGGTTGCCATTTCCTTCTCCAGGGGATCTTCCCGACCCGGGGATCGAACCTGCGTCCCCTGCATTGGCAGGTGTGTTCTTTACCACTGCCTCACCTCGGAAGCCGAGCGGCCTGATTAATCTTTAAAATGCAAATCCAATCATGTCCCCCCTACTCGGAAAAAAAAGTGTTTAGTGGCTTCCTGTTGCCCAGGGTTCGCTGAAGTGCAGATGTCTGCAGGTCCTCCAGCCCTTGGCCTCAGACGCCCTTTCTGACTTCACACTCAGTCTTGTCTCTGCGGATTCTTCTGGCGCCACACTGAGCTCTCGCCATCTCCCGACGTACTGTGCTCTTGCACATGCAACGCCTCCTCCCGATCTCATCCATTTGGATCTGAAGCTGAAGATCTTTCCTTGTAGTTTTGATCTCAAACTGCAAGCTTCTTTTCCTGCTCTGGGAAGAGATCCTACCCAAGGTAAAGAGGATGCGGCCAATGCGGAGGAGGAAAGAGAGCAGCGTCGATGCACAGAGTGATAGGACTGAGAGCGCCACTTGGATTCCTGGATCCCGCCGCGCCCGAAGCCAGTGCCACCCAGGCATCCACTTTTGTAAACCAAAAAGGAGGCCTAACCAGGTGCAGTGGGAAGTAACCCTGTTTGGGGACATAGGAGACTGTGAGCATGTCGATCAACTGGACGGATCTCATAAGGAGCCTTGAGACGACGCTGGGCCCACTCAGATAACTGAGGATAATCTTTCCAGCTCTAGATCCTTAACTCCATCATATCTGCACAGTTCCTTGTTTCATGCCAGGCCATACAGTCACAGGCTCAGAAGGTTAGGGCCTGGATATCTTTGGTGGGAGGGGTGATGGGCATTATGTTACCTACCACGTGGAGAAAGTGCCCTCTGAAACCAGCAACAGAGGAAGGGGGTGTCCACTGAGGGCAATAAGTGAAGGACGGCAGGGGAGTGTCCCCGAAGAGGAAAGAGTGTGAACCAGGCTCCTGGGGCCAGAGGGAGAGTGGGGAGTCGAGGACTTTGAAAAAGGCGAGTGCAGCCGGCGCGCAGGGGCCAGGAGCGAGGAGGCTGCGGGGGAGTGGGGAGGAGGCCAGGCTTCTGCTGGCTTGGAGAGGACATGGACTTTGGCCTTTCTTTAAAGCAACGTGGGGATGCAATCAGATGGATCTCCTGAAGATTCCACTGGGGAATCTGGGTTGGAGCGGCCGTAATGGACACAGGGAGCCCTATGGAGGCCTGAGGGAATGGAAGCCACTTCCAACACCACCCCAGTCCCCTGGCCTGTCCACGTAGCATGTGTGAATCATACACGCCTTGCTCAGAAGCTTTCATGTTAACTTTAACATGAGGATTGCAAACGCAGACAAAAAGAGTCCACTGAAGGCCCACGTATCCAGCCTAGCTGTAATAACTGATCAGTTCACGAGAGTCCACTGAAGGCCCACGTATCCAGCCTAGCTGTAATAACTGATCAGTTCATGAGAGTCCACTGAAGGCCCACGTATCCAGCTCCTAGCTGTAATAACTGACCAGTTCACGAGAGTCCACTGAAGGCCCACGTATCCAGCCTAGCTGTAATAACTGACCAATTCACGACACCGCTTACAGCCTCTAACGTTCCCCTACCCCAGGATTATTTGAAGCAAATCCCAGGTATCCTATCATTTCATCTCAGTTTATTTCAACTTGTATCTGTAGCTGTGTTAGGAATTCTTTAAAAAATAAAACCCATAATCGTCTGGGAGCTAATAAATCCCTGTGCCGGCTCACTTCATATCTGTGGAAGGAATGAATAATTTGGCATTCTGGTAGTCTTGTAGAAAGAATATATTGTTTCTCATCTTTGCCTGAATTCCAAAGCACTCTATGTGTCAAAATCCACATCCCCTCGGAGCACAGGATGTCCCTACCTGTGAACGCCAAGCTGAGTCTGGTCCCACCCCACGCCTTCTCTTGCCAACCGCTATGCATTGCTGCGACAAGTTGCAGAGCGCCTGGGGAAAACGTGTCCTGTTTTTCAGAGGGGCCAATAAAGGCCTTGCCCCAGCCCAGCCTCCAGGATGGCCGAAGCCTCGGGTTGGGGTTCATCCAGCCGGCTTCATAATGACAAATGAAGTTCGGGCAGCCCCACAACCCACGTGCTCACTCTGCCTGTCTCAGGACACCTGCTGCTGGGCCTCCTCCCCAAACGAGCGAGCGTGGGAGCAGGAGCAGCCTCTAATTACACCTTTCTTGCTGTCTCTGGTTCTGTGACTGTTTCAGGGAGGAGTGGAATGTTGTCGACATCTTCACTCCTCAGAGATCCCCTCTCTGCCCTTCTCGCCACAAGAACCTTCACTGCCTGGAGCCGCTCTGTTCCGGTTATCCACTGCCATCAACAGGGACCAAAACCCCGAAACACAGGGACTCAGAATAACAATCACTTTACTGTGCTCACAATCTGTAGGAGAGCTTAGGGGTGCAGTTCTGCTCCAGCTGGTATTTCGCTGGGGCATGCTTTGGCCTGGAGGAGCCGAGAAGTGTTCGCTCGCGTGTCTGGGGCCTAAGTGAGCACAGGTGGATTCGTTTTTCCGTAACTGTGGTCTCAGGGCCTCTCGCTTGTCCCCTCTGGCAGAAGAGGCAGACATCTGACATCATAGCTCGGGACTCCAAAAGTGTTCCCAGAGACAGAGAGTGGAAGGCACCTCCCTTCAGGCCTGGAAACTGGCAAAGTATCACTTACTCTGCTGCTAATGATCAAGGCAGTTAAAGGAGGCCGTGAAACTGGATAATTAGGTAATTAGGGTTCTTTGCTACAAATGACAGAAATGCTATTCGAATTATCTGATACCAAGAAGGGAATCTGTTGCATTATATGACTGCAAAGTTCGAGGTTAGGTTCGAGGGCAACTAGATCCAGTTGCTCAGATGATCATCAATGATAAGTCTCTATCTCTTGCTCTCTTTTTCCTCTGTGTTGGTTTTATTTCTACCAGCCCCACCCAAATGCAGTGGAGGGTTAGTTCTCTAAAGAAAAATCTGGGTACCACCAGCAGAGGAAGGCAAGGCATTCTGGAAGTGCAAAAGTAATAAATACCGACCATAATCCACCCCTTGGCTTCATCTCTCATACACCAAGTCGCCTATAAACCCAGCTTCAAAGGCGCAAAGGTGCAAAGGCGCTTGTGTGCCTACAGGGCGCAACAGCTCATGTGCAGCAGTAAAGTCAGTCATCTCGTTCCCCAGAGAGACAACCAAAGTCTTTCCTAGTTGCTGTCTCTGCAGCAATTCTAGGCTTTCTTGGTGACGTGTATTCCTCTCCATTAGATCTCATGTGGGTCCTCGGGTCTGCAGCCTTTGAGTAAATACCATAGTTAACCACCCGCCAACATACCCAATAGACACCAGTGGATAAAAGAGAGGATGCTTGCTCAGTGGTGCTGAGGCGGACTCTTTACCACTGAACCATGGGAGTAGCCCCAAAACTGCTACTAAAACATTCATTTGAAAAAGGGAAATGAAAAACAGTGGTCGTTAACCCTGGGCACTTACCGTATTGCCAGGAGCCACCAGGGGAGATCCCACCCCTGACAAAAATCATGTGGAAGAGAACTGTTAGGCAAGGCTTCAGGACTCGAGGGGCTCCCTAGGCTTTCCCGAGCATCTACCCCAGAACCAGAATCTGTCTCTTTTACTGTTTCATGACTTTCACCAACTCCTCTTTCATTAACAGGGGGCTAACCCTGACCACCTTTCTCTGGAGAAAATCAACTTAGGGCTATAGCTCATAAGTCTCCTGGACATGAGAGGAATATTTCAAATCAAACCCCCTCTGTTAGCATTCTAGCTTGCTTGGCAGGTATATCCAGACTCTTGCAGCTACGCATACAATTATTTAGAGCCTCCCAACTGTGAGAGGCACAGAAAGCCTAAAACACAGAGCCTTTGAAAGAGTTAAAAGTTATTCGAGTGGTGCTGGTGCTGGTGTAGGATTTCATTATTGGGCCAGTGCTTGTTGCTAAGTTCCCATATCTCTTGTCCACTGTGCACCTGGGAATGCATTAGTTTACATAGTGAGAATGCAAGAAAAACAAGTGTAGCCTTGAATTTAACCATATCAGACTTTTGAGCTAACTGGTTCTTTCTTGTAACTTGCTCCACCTTTGCTCTGTGAAAAACATAACTCTGGCATTTTTCTGAGGCTGACATAGATTAGAAACATAAAGAAAAAACACTTTGAGGGAAAATAAGTTTTCTGGTTGAGCAGCCTTTATCAAAAGAGGGACATAAAATGTTCACAGGCCTCCAAGGCCAGAAGATACTGTACACAACATCATTTGTGGAAAAGGTATGCAGAAATATCCTGGTTTCGATAAGGGCAAAACTGCTGGAATGTTGGGCTGACTCTGTATGACTTTGCATCTTTCATTTCCCTCTATGTACAAAAAGTATATAAGTACCTTTTGAAAATAAAGCTATGGATCTCGCTCATCAAAGCAGCTTGATCTCCTCGTGTCAATCATTTTCCTCCTCTTACTCTTTCTTTCAGGCTAGTTCCCATCTGGAGTACAGAAGTCCGCCGTGTCTACTTATTTGCCTGGGTTTCTAAGACCTGAACGGGAAGGCGCCCTGCGCCTTCACTCCCTCAGGAGACCGGGAGGGCACCTGTGGCCTCACGTAGACAGTGCAAGTCTCTTGTCTTGAGACTTTATTGATTTTCTGTATAAACCAAGGAACATCAGCCTCTTTTCTTTTCTTCTCTATTTTCTTATCTACAACATTCTTATCTATCTCTCTCTATATAAATCACAATCGCCGACGCCGTTTCTCCTTCGGGTTTCCCTGGATCCTGCGGGGGCTGGACCCCGGCGCCATATCCTGTGGGAGGGGGATAGAAAAGTTAGCTTCCTGCTCTGGCAATGGGGTGAACCCCTTGACTAAAGGCTGCCTTGGGTTCTGATCTCCTTGATGCCCTCCAGAAACGCGGGAGAAATGGACCTTCGGATGAATTGCTCTGCTGGGAACGCAGTACTTTAGTAGCTGGTTTCCCGTTGGTGTAAGTGTGTCGATAAGAAATGCACGCATCAGCAAGGAACAGAATGCCCGGTTAACAGTGGCTTAAACAAGCGTGTGCTTGTTTTCCTCACAATAGCACTTCTAGAGGCCAGCAGGCGCCAGGGTTAAATCAAGGGTCAGTGAGCGGTGACTCCCTAGCCTTTCTCCAGACCGAGTGCTGCCGCTCTCGCCTGCGTCAAGGGAAGAAGGGAAGGGGCTGCTCCAGCGCCTCCGGCTCCTTCTGTCATGAAGAGCAGAAGCCTTCCCGGAGGCCCTCCTAACTTCCGTTTATCTCTTTGGCCAGAGCTGTGTCTCACGGTCCCCGCTGGCTGGAAGGGAGGTTGTGAAAGCTAGCCCCTTTTGTCCTTTGTTCCCCAAACAGGTCTGAGATTTAGGAGCAAGAAAGGCCTGAAAGTTGCCTTGGGGACAGAGAGCTGGGGTATGAGGGAAGGTAATGTTTTTCAAAAGGAAGTTAGGGATCGATTACGACCAAAGGGAGTGTTGCAGAAACCAAGCACCACACTCGGAGAGTTGGAGAACTCAGGTTTACTACGCCGACAGGCCCAGAGGAGTTAACACTCCAAGCTCTGAGCCCCGAACAAAGGGGTTACTGAGTTGTTACAGACCTACTATAGCGGGCAACACTAGCTGCTGATAGGCTGGCTTAAACTAAGGGGTTTCACGCTCTCAGGAACAGCAGTCAGGACGGGGAGGAAGATGCCTGACCTTCACATGGACAGGCAAGATTAAGCAGGTTTGCAGGGGCCAGGTGACTGCAAAGAGCAGGACCAGGTGAGTGAGATAAGCTCCAGTTTCTACTATTGCAAGTCCCCGCTTTCTGGGACTACATGACCTGTGTGATCCGGACTTTGCAAGGGGCAAGCTGAGTTACACAGGCTGAAAGAGCAGGAGGTTATGTAAGATTTTAGCTTTTCCTCTTCGGGAGGAAGGGGTGCCAGGTGGAGGAAAACAGACCCAATTTGTTTCTCACACTTGTTTATTGCAATTATCCCAATTGCTATGACAATCCCTAATCCACTATTTCTGGCTCTGAAAGTCTTTGGTCCTAAGGGCATAGATTGAAAAAAAAATTATCTCTGAGTATAAATGTGCTGTGCTTAGCCGCTCAGTCATGTCGTACTCTTCGTGACCCCATGGACTGTAGACCGCCAGGCTCCTCTGTCCATGGGATTCTCCAGGCCAGAATACTGGAGTAGGCTGCCGGTTCCTCCTCAAGGGGATCTTGTGAACCCACAGATCGAACCCAAGTCTCCTGCACTGCAGGCGGATTCTTCACCTGGTGAGCTACCAGGGAACATAACAAAATGATAGTAATAAGAATAACATCTCAGAGGAATTCTAGAAGTAAGATCGATGGCAACTTATTTTTTAAATGACACCTTCTTGCGATAACAGATAATGACAACTTGTGGCTTTATCAGCAGTTTTGGGAAGGATGAGAATGGAGGCTTGAAGCATGCTGATGTGTGTCCCACTATCCTCCTGCGTCAAGGAGCTGGGGCTGCCGACCACCGACACTGTCTGAACATCCCCTCCAGCAGCTTTGGAGTCCGAAGGGGCTGGCTCTGTAATCGACATGCCTACTAAGCCTCAATGGCCCAGAGCCTCTGATGCCCCTTTCCCCAACCCCCATCCTGCAGTTAATATCCCGAGGTCCAGGGCTAAGAAGGCTTACGAGAGATTTTCAGATGAGTTTCATTATTTGCAGGCCGGATTAGTTGGCTAACCCCATGTGAGCGTCAAGGTCCTCTTAGAGTCCTCGGCCAGGGCCCCCCCACGTGGTGGTCCCGGGGGGGCACCTTTGGGAGGGTGCGGTCCAGCGGAGCTGTATAAAGTGGGTTGCAGTTCTAGGGCAGAGGTGCACTGGAAAGGGGCAGAAAGGAGATGCTGCAGTTCTGGGGGGCCCCGAGAGGATGAAGTTAATAGAACAGACATCTTCTTGGAAACCAAGTTAATTTCTGAAGCAAAGGCTAAAATAGACTTGGCTCTTTTTTCCTCCCTACCCCACCCCCACCTACCCTGAAATGATAATAGAAGCGATTAGGGACAGGTCTGCTCTGCACAACAGAGCAAGCCTGCTTCACAACAACGGCCAGCCGTTCTGTTAAAGAGCACGTGGTTACCTCGTGGGCTCAGCTAAAAAAAGAAGGCTTCCAGCCGAAGACAGCACCCCTTGGCAGTGTCTAGATCCCATGGCCCTTTAAATCTATCACCCCATGGCAAGGGAGGAGAAATCCTTTTTAGGATTCATATTCAGGATTTTAATCTGTTTTCTATTTTTAATCTTTAGAAGGAGAAAGACAAGAAAGACCTCATAAACTAAAAGAAGCCATTATCTTTGCTAAAGGAATATCAGTTCTGAGAGAGACAGAGTCAGTGCAAAGGAATATCAGCCCTGAGAGAGACAGAGTCAGTACAATTTAGCTTTCTAGGTTGTGGGTTTTTTTGTTTTTTTTGTTTTGTTTTTTTTTCCTTTCAAATTAGAGCAGATGAAAACAAGAAGAGTTAGGAAGCTGGGGAAATGGGTCCAGGAAAGAGGGTCAGCTGTATCAAGGGAGTCCCCCCATATCCCACATCAGTCCTGCCCCTGGCTCCTGCAGCCTGGGCTGTGCGTCCCCTCGGTGCCCCCTCTCTGTGACCCGTCCCCGACAGCTCTGCTGGCGTGCTCTCTCCCCCAGCTCCTGCAGCCTGGACTGTGCGTCCCCTCGGTGCCCCCTCTCTGTGACCCGTCCCCGACAGCTCTGCTGGCGTGCTCTCTCCCCCGGCTCCTCCAGCCTGGGCTGTACCTCCCCTCGGTGCCCCCTCTCTGTGACCCGTCCCCGACAGCTCTGCTGGCACGCTCTCTCTGCTCTTGGTCCTCATCACGCTGTTCCTCTGCCTGAAAGCCTCACTGAACACCACACTGTCTTCAGAAGAAAACGCAGACTTTCGAGCAACACTGCACGGGCCCTCCCGCTCTGCCCTAGTCCAGCCCGCCTTTCCTGCCCTTTTTTTTTTTTCTTTAAACTGGAGCTTAATTGCTTTAGAATGTCGCGTTCATTTCTACGGTACAACAGGAATCAGCCATCGCCTCTGTCATTTGCACTCGGTTGCCCTCGCCGGGCACAGTACCTATTATCCATTCGGTTGCATTTGTCCAGCGAACGCTAACTAGCCTGACCCGCCACCAGCCCCTGCCCCTGATGTTCGTTTCCACCTCCCCGGGCTTTATACGTCCAAGCCGTTCCTCTCGTCGGGAACTGCCCTCCCCGCCCCCTTCGCTTGGGAAGCGGATGCTTGTTCCTGAGCCTCCAACTCAAACGTCGCCCGCTTCTCTATCACTGCTCTTGACACTCCTGCTACCCGCCCACACACCCCTGGGCAGAAGTATTTGGGGTTACCATCCTCTCTCATGCCTTCCTCTGCTGTCGCGGTTCCTGCACTGTGGATTTCAATACTCTGATTTGCCATAAAAAGATAATTGGGTTCCTATGAAAATTTATTTTATCAAAACTGAATTTTAAAACCCATTGATGGGATAAGAGATGAAAGGGAGTGAGGTTAGGATATTCAGGTCTCACTATATCAAAGTTAGTGCTCCTGCAGGATTTTCAATAATGAGGGTTCAGTTCAGTTCCGTTCAGGGGCTCAGTCATGTCTGACTCTTTGTAACCCCGTGGACTGCAGCACGCCAGGCCTCGCTGTCCATCACCAACTCCCAGAGTCCACCCAAACCTATGTCCACTGAGTCGGTGATGCCATCCAACCATCTCATCCTCTGTTGTCCCCTTCAATCTTTCCCGGCAGCAGGGTCTTTTCCAATGAGTCAGTCGGCTCTTCGCGCCAGGTGGCCAAAGTACTGGGGTCTCCGCTTCAGCATCAGTCCTTCCAGTGAGCACTCAGGGCTGGTCTCCTCCAGGTGCTCTCTAGCTATTGGGCTTCTCTGGTGGCTCAGATGGTGAAGAATACTGCCTGCAGGGGGCCTGGGTCCAGGCCCGGGGCTGGGAAGACCCCCCGGAGAAGGAAATAGTTACCCACGGCAATGTTTTCATCTGGGGAATCCCCATGGACAGAGGAGCCTGACAGGGCTACAGTCCATGGGATTGCAAAGAGTCAGACATGACTGAAGAACTAAGCACTGTATCAGGGACTTCCTGTGTGTGTGTGTGTGTGTGTGTGTATACACATCTGGCATATATATGTATATATATACACATCTGGCATTTTTATGTGTGTGTGTGTGTATATATATACACATCTGCCATTTTTATGTGTGTGTGTGTGTGTGTATATACAGCTATCAGGGGCTTTCCAGGTGGCATTAGTGATAAAGAACCCACCTGCCAATGCAGGATGTGTAAGAGACAAGTATTTGATCCCTGGTTCGGGAAGATCCCCTGGAATAGGGCACGGCAACCCACGCCAGTATTCTTGCCTGGAGAATCCCATGGACCGAGGAGCCTGGCAGGCTACAATCCATAGGCTTTCAAAGAGCTGGACATGACTGAAGCATGTTGGACAGACACAACGTAGTCCAGCACAACACCCACAGCCACCAGACTGTTTAATCGCTGAAATATCAAAGTGCTTGCTCAAGAAAGACAAGAAAGAGTCCAGACGTCTCGTTTGCGTTATGGGCCACACACCCACGAGTCTCCCCAACTTCAATCATTTTGCCCTTGATCTTGCAACTTTTCTGGCATCAAAATTCTAACACATGGTAAACAAAAGAACCCAAGCATGAACAGGTGTACAAAGGAAGAGGCGCTCACTCGGCTGTGTATCCCAGCACTGAGTTCCTGGTACCTGTCACCCTGCTCATCAAGGATTAATGCCCATCGACGGGCCTGTTCTTACCAACGGCAATCAGGGTAATGCTAATTGTGTGGCTTAATTCACTGACCTTCCGGGCAATATCCAATTCAATTATGAAAACTCTCTCTGTAGAGAAAGACCTCTGTTTTCTACTCTATTACCTTCCTTCTACATGGGAGGACACCAAAAGCAGAGATGATGTCCAACTCAACTTTGTCACCTCATTGTTGCTGAATTGATAACAACATCCCACAATATCCAGATAATTAGTTTTATTCTTGATTTTAACTAGAATTTTCTTAGGGCCTAGACTTTTTTAGCATGAGTTAGATGCATTTCCATCTCTGTGTCCCAGAATCCAAACTCCTGTATTCTGATTATCAGATTTTGTCATGAGTAAAGTGTGAGTTTAATAAACAGCTTCCTTGGACTGCAAAGAGATCAAGCCAGTCCATACTAAAGGAAATCAACCCTGAATATTCATTGGAAGGATTGATGCTAAAGCTGAAGCTCCAATATTTTGGCCACCTGATGCAAAGAGCCAACTTATTGGAAAACACCCTGATGCTGGGAAGGATTGAAGGCAAGAGGAAAAGGGGATGACAGAGGATGAGATGGTTGGATGGCATCACTGACTCAATGGACATGAGGCTGAGCAAGTTACAGGAGTTGGTGATGGACAGGGAAGCCTGGCATGCTGCCGTCCATGGGGTCNGATTGAAGGCAAGAGGAAAAGGGGATGACAGAGGATGAGATGGTTGGATGGCATCACTGACTCAATGGACATGAGGCTGAGCAAGTTACAGGAGTTGGTGATGGACAGGGAAGCCTGGCATGCTGCCGTCCATGGGGTCACAAAGAGTCGGACACGACTTAGCAGCTAAACAATGACAATCCTTCTATAATACAATGTTAATATTTGTTGAGACTATACTAAACTCTTTACATGAATTAGCTCATCTGTTCTTCCCGACAGCCCTGTAATATAGGTAATATTACTGACCCATTGTACAGTAGGGTAAACTGAAGCTTTGAGGTCAATTATTTGTCCTCTGGACAAATAAGTGGAAAATAATGACATAAAATAGCCACTCTAAAGTAAGTATTCTGATTGTGAGGACATGCCCTCAAACTTTAGTTTCCTCATAGTTTTCCACTCCAAACCGAAAGCCAATTCAAGGGCTTCTTGGGCAGTCCAGTGGTTGAGACTCTGCAGGGCATTTGGATTCGAACCCTGGTCAGGGAAACGAAGATTCCCTGTGCCATGCCATGTGGCCAAAAAGAACAAAGAAGAAGGTCAGTTCATTTGTTTGCATGTTCATATATCTTGCAATTAGTTTATCTTGCAGAATTTAACTGCCTAATGTTATGTATTTATTATGTATTTAGTGAGTGTTTTGTTTGTATGGCGTGCTAAGTCGCTTCAGTCATGTCCCAGTCTCTGTGATCCTATGGACTGTAGCCCACCAGGCTCCTCTGTCCATGGGATTCTCCAGGCAAGAATACTGGAGTGGGTTGCCACACCCTCTTCCAGGAGATCTTCCCAACCCAGGGATTGAACTCGCTTCTCCTGGGGCTCCTGCACGGCAGGCATTTTTTACCACTGAGCCACAGGGGAAGTTTTTATCGCNTAGCCCACCAGGCTCCTCTGTCCATGGGATTCTCCAGGCAAGAATACTGGAGTGGGTTGCCACACCCTCTTCCAGGAGATCTTCCCAACCCAGGGATTGAACTCGCTTCTCCTGGGGCTCCTGCACGGCAGGCATTTTTTACCACTGAGCCACAGGGGAAGTTTTTATCGCTGAAGTGAAATGAAAGTTACTAGTTGTGTCCGACTCTGCAACCCATGGACTATACAGTCCATGGTATTCTCCAGGAGTGGGTAGCCTTTCCCTTCTCCAGGGGATCTTCCCAACCTGGGGATCGAACCCAGATCTCCTGCATTGCAAGCAGATTCTTCTCCAGCTAAGCTACCCGGGAAGCCCAAGAATACTGGAATGGGTAGCCTATCCCTTCTCCAGGGGATCTTCCCAACCTAGGAATCGAACAGGGGTCTCCTGCATTGCAGGCAGATTCTTTACCAACTGAGCTATCAGGGAAGCCCTTTTTATGACTGAAGGGGTCCTAATTTGAACATTCTTAAGCTAGAATGACCATAGCTGTTTTCTGTAGCAGAAAACAGAGACCCTCAATTACTCATTTTCCCAGTGTCGTGTGGAACCGAAGGTGTTTTCTAAGCAAAGTCTCATCTGTATCCAGGGGGACCCACTTACAGTGGGCTGTGCAGAGGTGGAAGGGCCCCACGTTTACCAAAGGCACCCTGTCGGCCGCACAAGGTTGAGTAGGGCCCGCCATTTAATTCATCCCATAGTACACGTCAGCCAGGGCTCGTCAGGCACACCCTTGAACTCCCTGCTGCCTGACTCATATCGAAAGCCTAGTCTGTGTAAATAATACTGATGAAAGATGTCTTAAAGAAGTACTCTGCAATTAGTCTTTCAGATTGCAGTTCAGTTCAGTTCAGTCACTCAGTCAAATTCGACTCTTTGCAGCCCCATGAATTGCAGCACGCCAGGCCTCCCTGTCCATCATCAACTCCCTGAGTTCACTCAAATTCATGTCCATCGAGTCGCTGATGCCATCCAGCCATCTCATCCTTTGTCATCCCCTTCTCCTCCTGCCCCCAATCCCTCCCAGCATCAGAGTCTTTTCCAATGAGTCAACTCTTCGCATCAGGTGGCCAAAGTACTGGAGTTTCAGCTTTAGCATCATTCCTTCTGAAGAACACCCAGGGCTGATCTCCTTTAGAATGGATTAGTTGGATCTCCTTGCAGTCCAAGGGACTCTCAAGAGTCTTCTCCAACACCACAGTTCAAAAGCATCAATTCTTTGGCGCTCAGCCTTCTTCACAGTCCAACTCTCACATCCATACATGACCACTGGAAAAACCATACCCTTGACTAGACGGACCTTAGTCGGCAAAGTAATGTCTCTGCTTTTGAATATGCTATCTAGGTTGGTCATAACTTTTCTTCCAAGGAGTAAGCGTCTTTTAATTTCATGGCTGCAATCACCACCTGCAGTGATTTTGAAGCTCCCCCAAATAAAGTCTGAAACTGTTTCCACTGTTTCTCCATCTATTTCCCATGAAGTGATGGGACCAGATGCCATGATCTTTGTTTTCTTTAAGCCAACTTTTTCACTCTCTTCTTTCACTTTCATCAAGAGGCTTTTTAGTTCCTCTTCACTTTCTGCCATAAGGGTGGTGTCATCTGCATATCTGAGGTGATTGATATTTCTCCTGGTAATCTTGATTCCAGCTTGTGCTTCTTCCAGCCCAGCGTTTCTCATGAAGTACTCTGCATAGAAGTTACTCCTGTTCCTATTTGGAACCAGTCTGTTGTTCCATAACCAGTTCTAACTGTTGCTTCCTGACCTGCATACAGATTTCTCAAGAGGCAGGTCAGGTGGTCTGGTATTCCCATCTCCTTCAGAATTTTCCACAGTTTATTGTGATCCACACAGTCAAAGGCTTTGGTATAGTCAATAAAGCAGAAATAGATGTTTTTCTGGAACTCTCTTGCTTTTTCCATGATCCAGCAGATGTTGGCAATTTGATCTCTGGTTCCTCTGCCTTTTCTAAAACCAGCTTGAACATCTGGAAGTTCATGGTTCAAGTATTGCTGAAGCCTGGCTTGGAGAAGTTTGAGCATTACTTTACTAGCGTGTTAGATGAGTGCAATTGTGAAGTAGTTTGAGCATTCTTTAGCATTGCCTTTCTTTGGGATTGGAATGAAAACTGACCTTTTCCAATCTGAGTTTTCCAGTTAAGGTACCTTAAACCAACTTGGAATGAGGAGTCACATGAATTAATTAATTATGATGATTTCCAATAAGGCATTTAATCCCTTTGTACCTAGGTTCCCCCACTGGTACCATGAAGCGGTTGGTCTGGGTGACCTCAAAGTATTTTCCAATGCTAACATTTCAAGAATTCTCTCCCCTACCCATACCTCTGCTAATGAAAATCTCATCACAAGTTATCCAAAACAGTGGAAGATCCAAGTGTTGTTTCTGGCCTGAGCAAGCTGGTGGGTGGTAGGACTATTCACTGAAGGGAGCCTGGGAAGGAGCAGCTTGGTGGTGGACACAGTCACTGAGATGGTTCACACGCCTCTGTGCCCGTTGCCAGCCCCCAGCCAGTTCACGGCCCCTGAAGGGAGTGGACATGACCTGCTTGTCTTTGAACCGCCACAGCACCCAGCCCACAGCCACATCAGCCCTCGCCGACTGGACAGCCACTCTTCACCTGGGGTCTCGGTGGTGTCAGAGTGGGTAGGGAAGGTATGAGTGGAGACTTTGAGCTGGTTTTGTCCCCAAGGGGAAGGTGTTGGCTCATGATACAAAAACCCAGGAAGAGCCACGGTGGGTCTGGGTTACACGGGACAGCTGGAGCCAGCAAGGCAAGGCTCCTGGGGGTCCCCCGCCCACCTGCCCCGGTTCCCACTCCTCTCGGGTGTTAGCTTTGTTCACCGTCATCACTGTTTGTAGTCGTCCTAACACTTCACATGCTCACCAACCATCTGACTCATGTGCTTGTTTATTGCCTGCCTCCCTATCCTGCCCAGCAGTCACGGAAACTCCACAAAGAGAGGAATTACATCTGTCTTGCTCATTGCACTTTCCTAGCATCCAAAATAGTGCCTCTCTCTGAAAGGAGGATTTGGTGTTAAAAAAAAATTGTGGATGAATAAGTGAGTGAATAGCTCCTTTAGGCCCCGGGCAAGGACTCCGTCTCAATTTGGCCACCTCTGAGTCCAGTCACTGGCTCCAGGGCACTATAGCTGGCTCATCTTGAGTCATGCCCTTGTGTCCGGCTGTTGAGCAGAGTAACAGGACCAGAGCTGGGGCAGAAAGAGAGCTACAGGCGAAGAGGAGAGCGGTGGCCACGTGAGATGCCACAGGAGTCTCCAACTCTGCTGGAGGTCAGGTGCTCTGTGTCCAGTGCTCTCCTTGGAAACGTGTGGGCTTCATCCCCTGCCACTCACTGGCTTCTGAGTTACAGTGGTTCGGTTATAATAAAGACACGAGGAGGGCATGGCAACCCACCCCAGTGTTCTTGCCTGGAGAGTCCCCACGGACAGAGGAGCCTGGCGGGCTACAGTCCACGGGGTCGCAAAGAGTCGGACACGACTGAGTGACTAAGCGCATAAGACACGTGCTCTGAGTAGTCTATTTAAACCTTGAACACAGCGACGGTATTCTCTGAATTAACATTCAGACGCATAATCTGATAAATATGGGCCAACAGGACGCAACCTTTAAACAGGTCTGTTCCCAAAATGTCACGCTGGTTGCTGGTTGCTGGTGGCTCTTGTGCGTGTCCGTGCTAGGTGAGCTAGAAAGCCATTAACCGTCGGTGCCTTGACCCCACAAATGGCATTTACACAGGGAAGAGCTGGCAGGACCTCACCCACCTCCTCCCCAGTCTTACCTGCCGCTGGTATCCAGGAGCGAGTCCAGTTTCCCTTAACCGTTTGGAAAAATGGCAAATTATAGGGAACAAATGTTCCTTCCAGCAGCAGGAGAGACACCTGCCTAATGACTCAGCAGTCACGCAGATGGCGAGATGGGGAAAGCAAGCTGGAGTCGGCTTGTCCTGACAAGCAGCTTCTCCCCCTCTCTAATCCTGCTGGGCTGGACCACATGGCTCTCCGCACAAATGTAGGTCATCTAAAATGCTGTCAGCAAGCTGCTGTTTCTCATTGCCGACACACTGGAAAGCCTACAGTGACTGGGAGACATTTTTTCCAAGCTGGTGCTTCTCACTTAAAACAGAGAATCCAGAATTTCTAAGCTGCATTTTATACTCAGTGCTGTGATTATCTTTCGGTATTGCCCAAACACCTCCCCCGTCCCCCAGTATGTACATGTGTGTGTTAGGGATGGGCATAACAGGAGAGAGAAAAGCAGAGGAAGAAAGGTCCTATTTTTTTTAATGTTTAAAGGTTTTTTTGACGTGGCCCATTTTTTAAAGTCTTTATTGAATTCGCTAGAGTATTGCCCCTTGGTTTTCAGCCCACGAGGCATGTGGGGTTCCAGCTCCCTACCAGATACCAAAGCTTCTGAATTGGAAGGTGAAGTCTCACACGCTGGACCACCAGGGAAATCTCCACAAGGTTCTGCTTTCAAAGACACTAATTATAATTTTGCAAAATTATTTGGAAGGTATTCATCCTTTAAAACATACTCAGTTGTAGGAAAATCAAAATGTCTTTATTTATGCCAAGATCTAGAGACACATTTGGCCCTTAATTTGGCTGAGAAAGAAAAATATCTGTTCTACTGATTGAATTTACCATTTTGCAAAAGTACCTCTGTATAATTCATGAAATTTAATCACGATCATGCTGGGATTTATTGCTTCTCATTAATGCTTCCTTTGAAGATGAGTAGAAAGACCTAGGGTTGAGAGGAAAGAAAAATTCTTTCCAAGTACTGTAAGACTTAATTTGGATTTTATTAAATCTCATTAGTTCACTAATACAAAATTTATGACACTTTGGACAGAGAGTCGGCTAGTATTTTTCCTTGGTTTAATCTATGAAAAAGTAATTTTTCTCTGCAGGTGAATGATATCAATAGATCCTATGGGGATATTCTATATTCTTGATAGAATATTCATTAGACACTTTCTTTTACATACAAGTACTATATGCTAATTTCAAGTTTTTTCATTAAAGAAGATGGATGGAGGCTACTACTTGGCAGTACTTTTCCACTTGGCTTCCTACTCCAATTGCTTATTTATTTATACTCTATCCCCTTCCAAGAATTTGAACCAGCCCACAAAAAAGGATGCGGCTTCTCGGGTAGTTCAGTGATGAAGAATTCACTTGCCAGTGCAAGAGACTCAGGAAATGCTGGTCCAGTCCCTGGGTTGGGGAGATGCCCTAGAGTAGGAAATGGCAACCCATTCCAGTAATATTGCCTGACAAGTCCCATGGACAGAGTTGGACATGACTGAGTGACTGAGTGCATGCACACACACACACACACACACACACAATAAAGGACACATCCCTACAGGCAAAATTAAATTTTTGTCTGGTCACTACATCACACAAAAGTTTCAGGATAATCTTCGCTAAATTGAGGGGTAATCTGTCTCTTAAAATGAGCTGAATCTGAAATTCATTTTTAAAGGGTTCTGGGAAGCATTGCAAAAAGATCGTGTAGCAATTTTATTTAAAACCCCCAAATAAGAGTGCTTCAACAGGAACTTCCCTGGTGGTCCAGGGGCTAAGAGTCTGCCTGCCAATTCAGGGGACACGGGTTCAATGCCTGGGCTGGGAACTAAGATCCCACAAAGCACTGGGCAGCTCAGCCCAGCCCTGCAACTACTGAAGCCCCAGAGATGCTAGAGGCCACGCTCTGCAACGCGAGAAGCTACTGCAGTGAGCGCAGGGAAAAGCCTGCGCAGCGGCGGGGACCCAGCGCAGCCGTAAATGGAGAAATAAAGACAACTGTTTTCTCAAAGAAGAGCGCTTCAAATAAGGTACGTTTATTTCTAATTCACATAAGGGACACCTCCAGCTGGTCAGTCAGAGCCGACCTTCAGGCAGCAGGGACCGGGCCGTCTTTCTGCCGCATCAGCGCCACGCTGTCCTGGGCTGCTCCGCGGCCTCCGGCGGTGGGGAAGGGGCCGGTGCAGGACAGGGCAGTGCAGCGCGCCGCAGCCCACGGCCACGACTGAGCGGCTGGACAGACGCTCCACGGCGGCTGGTGCGCCCGGAAAGCTACCCAGTCGGCAGAGGACGCGAGGAAACGCCGAGAAGGCCGCGGCGCGGGGTCAGCGCCTTTAAGCAGCCTTCCTACAGTTCCGCCCAAACCGTCACACCTCATTGGCCAAACCTAGTCACGTGGCCACACCTCTCCAATAGGGAACTTGTGTTAATAAAAAAAAAGTAAGAGAACCGATACGGAGTCGAACCAACCAGGCTCGGCCACGAGAAGCCAGACATCCTTCCAAGCAGCTTAAGCTGCGGTGTAACCAGAGGTGGACAGCCTGACAGCGGGGAGCAAGAACAGTAAAAGGAGCTGCCGCAGTTACGTAATTCCGTAGCAGCTCCAACACTGAGCTGCTCGCTAGCCAGAAGAACAGGGAAAGAACTATTTTTACTAAAGAAGCAAATGTGTCAGTTGCGCAGTAGAAGCGCAATACATCCCAGAACTGAATTCTATAATGTTTCTCCCACGGGCACCACATATAACCGTAATAGCCACAGGTTCTGCATTTTTAAAAGTATTCTCGTTATTAACTATTCTATCGCACAGTTTTCCATGCAGATAATCACCCATGCAAGTCCAATTTCTGTTTTAGAAAACATGGTCACCATGGGTATTGGAAAGAGTGAAAGACATAACTGAATATTCTTGGCAAGTTTTGCAGAGAACGTGAAAAGGGATTCTGTGGGAATCGGGAGAAGGAATGAACCAGAAATATCAGAGCAGTGTCACTGCCGTCATGATCTGGTCCTAGAAGTCTGACTCAGCCTAACTGACACGCGGGAGACGGAGACGGGGACCAACAAGGGAAGGCTTGTCCCGAGGCTGAGAGTGCCTTCACTGGCATCCTCGGTGCTTTCTTAGTTAAGACAGTTGGGAAGCTGAATCTTCGTCCAGAGCCACGCTTTTTTTCAAATTTACTCCCTATTGAAGTAGAGTTGAGTTACAATGTTGTGTTAATTGTTGCTCTACAGTAAAGTGACGCATTTCTACACACACACACACACACACACACACATATACATCATTTTTCCCGCTCACTTCCATGGTGGTTTATCCCAGGATATTGAACATAGAGTTTCCTGTGCTATTATTATACAGTAGGACCATGCTGTTTACCCACTTTAGGTGTACCAGTTTGCATCTACTAATCCCAAACTCCCAATAAAACCCTCTCCCACCTTCCTCCCCCTTCAGAGCCACACTTTGAATATGTCATAAGAAACCTCTATCTCAGGGATCTGAAATGCTCAAAATCCCTACAATTAGTTCATTCCCCCCATGGGCAGATCCACATGGAAATCCAAAGACTGCTTGGAAAACAAGGCATTCGGGGACGTTACGTGAGAGACTAAATGCTTAATGGCATCAAGGCCACCCAGGACCGCATAGAAATGACCATTTTCCCTAGAGATCGGCACTGAAATCTTTTGGCCAAAAGCCCTGTCCCCTAGACAGAGTCTAAATATGCACGATCAACATTTGTCACTTTGCTCTTCTTTTTTAGGCCCCTGTGGCTGCTCAAACTCCCTTTCGGTCATTGCATTCTTTAATGAAGTTACTATCAGTTAATCAATATAGCTCATGTCTTTCTTAACTCAGATTTTTGTCTTTTGGGGGCGACCTTTGACTTCTTTGCTGTTTATCAAATGTTTCTTTCCAAGATTAACTCTGAGAGGGCTATCCAGATTCCTGTAAGGCATTGAACTAACATTCCCAGTACAGGTCTTCAAATGACCTTCCACAGATGTCAAGAGCATAGCATAAAAGTTTAGTGGCACCATATATTAAGGGTGGTAAAGAATCCGCCTGCCAGTGCCGGAGACAAAAGAGATGCATGTTCGATTCTTCGGTCGGGAAGATCCCCTGGAGTAGGAAATTGTAACCTACTCCAGTATTCTTGCCTGGGAAATTCCATGGACAGAGGAACCTGGTGGGCTACAGCCCATGGGGTCGCAAAGAGCCGTACACAACTGAGCATCTATTGAGAGCTTATTATGTCAAACACCGATACAGGCAGTTTTTCTTGCAGTTTCTTTTTTCTGTGTGTGTGGCTTTCTATTTTTTAAATTAATTTTTATTGGAGTATAGTCAATTTATAATGTTATGCTAGTTTTTTCTGTGTAGCAAAGTGAATCAGTTATCAGTTCAGTTCAATTCAGTCGCTCAGTCATGTACAATTCTCTGCGACCCCATGGACTGCAGCACACCAAGCCTCCCTGTCCATCACCAACTCCCAGAGTTCACCCAAACTCATATCCATTGAGTCAGTGATGCCATTCAACCATCTCATCCTCTGCCATCCCCTTTTCCTCCTGCCCTCAATCTTTCCCAGCATCAGGGTCTTTTCCAATGAGTCAGCTCTTCACATCAGGTGGCCAAAATATTGGAGTTTCAGCCTCAGCATCAGTCCTTCCAATGAACATCCAGGACTGATCTCCTTTAGGATAGACTGGTTGGATCTCCTTGCAGTCCAAGAGACTCTCAAGAGTCTTCTCCAACACCACAGTTCAAAAAGCATCAGTTCTTCAGCACTCAGCTTTCTTTATAGTCCAACTCTTACATCCATACATGACCACTGGAAAAACCATAGCCTTGACTAGACGAATCAGTTCAGTTCAGTTCAGTCGCTCAGTCGTGTCTGACTCTTTGTGACCCCATGAATCGCAGCACGCCAGGCCTCCCTGTCCATCACCATCCCCTGGAGTTCACTCAGACTCACATCCATCGAGTCTGTGATGCCATCCAGCCATCTCATCCTCTGTCATCCCCTTTTCCTCCTGCCCTCAATCTTTCCCAGCATCAGGGTCTTTTCCAATGAGTCAGCTCTTCACATCAGGTGGCCAAAATATTGGAGTTTCAGCCTCAGCATCAGTCCTTCCAATGAACATCCAGGACTGATCTCCTTTAGGATAGACTGGTTGGATCTCCTTGCAGTCCAAGAGACTCTCAAGAGTCTTCTCCAACACCACAGTTCAAAAAGCATCAGTTCTTCAGCACTCAGCTTTCTTTATAGTCCAACTCTTACATCCATACATGACCACTGGAAAAACCATAGCCTTGACTAGACGAATCAGTTCAGTTCAGTTCAGTCGCTCAGTCGTGTCTGACTCTTTGTGACCCCATGAATCGCAGCACGCCAGGCCTCCCTGTCCATCACCATCCCCTGGAGTTCACTCAGACTCACATCCATCGAGTCTGTGATGCCATCCAGCCATCTCATCCTCTGTCATCCCCTTTTCCTCCTGCCCTCAATCTTTCCCAGCATCAGGGTCTTTTCCAATGAGTCAGCTCTTCACATCAGGTGGCCAAAGTATTGGAGTTTCAGCCTCAGCATCAGTCATTCCAATGAACACCCAGGACTGATCTCCTTCAGGATGAACTGGTTGGATCTCCTTGCAGTCCAAGGGACTCTCAAGAGTCTTCTCCAACACTACAGTTCAAAAGCATCAGTTCTTCAGCACTCAGCTTTCTTTATAGTCCAACTCTTACATCCATACATGACCACTGGAAAAACCATAGCCTTGACTAGACGGATCAGTTATACATATACATACATCCACTTTTTTTTAGATTCTATTCCCATGTAGGTCATTACAGAGTACTACTTACAGTTTCTATTTAAATCTATGCAATAAATCTGGTGGAAAATATTATTATTCCATCTTACAATTAAGGAAACTGAAACTTCTGAAGTGAATTCATTTCCTAAAGCTATAATGACAAATCACCACAAACTAGGTGGCTTAAAGCTACAGAAATGTAATTTTCAAGGTGTTGGCTGGGCCTCGATCTAAGTGTCCTAAGGAAGAGTATATTCTCCTTGTCTCTCCCAGCTTCCGGGGCGCCCATGTCCTTCCAACCTCTGCCTCCATCTGCACACCATCTTCTCCTCTGGGTCTTCTGTCTTCTGAGGAAACTTGTCATTGGCTTTAGAGTCCATTCACGTCATCTGAGATGATCTCATCTCCTGATCCTTAACTTAATTTCAGCTAAAAACTCAATTTCCAAATAACATCAGATTTTGGAGGTCAGGACCTGAATGCATCTTTTGAGGAGGTCACCATTCAATTCACTACAGAATTGTTTCCTTTTGATCCAGAGTACTTAAAGAATGGTTCGGGGCTAGACAGACTGCATGTGGAGGGGGGTGTGAAGGGTTGCACCTACTTTTTAGAATATGAGGCTAGATCCTATGAATCTTAACAACAGATCATACGCAGCCTTCCACAAACGCAACTGCCCAGAGCCCCTGTCTCCGAACTTCAGTATTCGTCCCCTGATAAGATATAAGAGGGCAATTAAAAAAGCATTTGTTGTTTATCCCAGTTCTCTGGTACCCAGATAGACTCCTCACTGGCACTGCTTCCTCCTTGGAGAGACTAGGTAGGGAGCAGTGTTGAGAATCCCATCACACAGTCTGAGCTAAAGAAAGCTATGTAGAAAGCAGCTCTTGGAATAGTGGGACTGAGGCTAGAATTTAGCTCTGCTTCATCTGCTGTTGTCGTCCAGTCGCTAAGTCATGTCTGACTCTTTGTGACCCCGTGGACTGCAGCACGCCATGCTTGCCTGTCCTTCACTATCTCCTGGAGTGTGCTCAAGTTCATGTCCCTTGAGTGGGTGGTGCTGTCTAACCATCTCATCTCATCGACTTCATTAGCTCCAATTATTTTGATCTCTACACCACCAGCGATACTATCAGAGGCCATGTTGCCGAACTAGGTGGGTCACTATGTGTTGCCCCACAGGTGTGGCAGCTTCTGCAGGGCATTAACTCCAGGTGTGCCTCCAAACATCACAACCACGTGCCAGGCTCTGTGCTGTACCTTAGGGAGGTAGGCATGATTCAACTATACTTCCTGCTGCCAAGGTGCTAGAGGAGGACAAGCCGGTGATCCAATAACCCTGCATGGTAAGATACAAAAATTGCACTAACATTCATTTGTGTCATGGAGTATCACAGAGGCAGGAATGAGTCATTTCCACAGAGGCAGGACTCATGTTTTCTTTTCACAGAGAGGTACTCTGTTCTTTACCCCAAATTATACACCAGTAGGCAACCCAGCTGGAATGGGAGCCCCAGCCTGTCTGACTGCAAAAACATTTTTCATACCCACTCCAGGAAGACATTTGTGCAAGGGCAAAATTAATGAGATAGAAGTATGCACCCCAGAGGGTCTGAGCTGGTCCAAATTAGAACTCAGACTGCCTTGAGGGGTGGCTGCAGCATCGGTCTGGGTCTCCTTCTCTGAAATATCACCTGTCTCAATTGGATGCAGAAGACGGAAGAAGAAATAGCTAAATATTCTAGTTTTCTTTTTCAGATGTCCTTGAGTGCTGGTTTGCTGTCTCCCAGATTGGGAGAAGCAGACAATCAGATGGTCATACTCTGTTTATTTTCCTTTAAAAAGTATTTTAATTAAATATTTCTCTAAAAAAAATTAATCATTTACCACTTAGTAGTTTAAACTTCTCTAAATTAATAAATAAAATTAGTAAGATAAATTTGCATACTCTTTAGGATGAAGTTTGAGATTCCTCCAAAAGTTCTTTGGTATAGAACTACCATACCATCGGGCAACTCCATTTCTATGTGCTTTTCTAAGGAAAACAAAATCACTAATTTGGAAAGATATGTGTGTACTCCTTTGTTCATTATGGCATTACTCACCATGGCCAAGGTGTGGAAGCAGCCTGCGTGTCCACTGTTAGATGGACCGGTAAAGAAGGTGTGGGAGAGATATATACATGTCATGGTATCACTGAGGCAATGGACATGAACTTGGGCAAACTTCAGGAGATGGGGAGGGCCAAGGGGACCTGGCATGCTGCAGTCCATGGGGTCACAGAGTTGGATGTGACTGGGCAACTGAACAACAATAATATATATAAATATATATATAATATTCTATTATATGTGTATACAATAGAATATTAGTCATGAAAAAGAATGAAATCTCACCTTTGTTGACAACATGGATGGACCTAAGGACATTGCTAAGTGAAACAAGTCAGATGGAGGAAGAAATCATATCATTTCACTTACATGGATAAACTAAAAACCAAAATGAATAAATAAGCATAGTGAAACAAACCAGTGGCTCCAGAGGAGAGGTGGGCATAGGGATGATAGAAACAGATGAGGAGGATGAAGAGGTACAGACTCCCAGTTATAGAGTAAATGAGTCACAGGAATGAAACGTACATCGTGGGAAGAATAGTCAATAATGGTGTGATATCTTTGTATGGTGGTGGTGATCATTGTGTAATGTATAGAAATACTGAATTGCTATATTGTGCACCAAAAACTAACATAGCATTGTAGGTCAATTGTGCTTCAAAAACAAACAAACTCACAGTAAAAGTGATCAGATTTGTGCTTACCAGAGGTGGGGAGTGGAAGGAGGGGGAATTGAATAAAGGTGGTCAAAATGCACAAGCTTCTTCCAGGTATAAGAGAAATAAGTACTAAGCATATAATATAAAACATGATCAATATAATTAACTTTGCTCTATTTTGTATATGAAAGTTCTTGAGAGTAAATCCTAAAAGGTCTCATCACAAAGAAAAAAATTCTTTCTCTTCCTGTTATTTTATATCTGTATTATGTGATGGTTGTTCATTAAACTTATTGGGGTAAACATTTCATGATATATGTAAGTCAAATCATTATGCTGTACACCTTAAACAGTTCTGTATGTCAATTATATCTCAATAAAACTGGGAGAAAAAAATAGCAAAGTTTACAAACACAGGCACAATTAACACGATACACTTTCTCTAACACTGAGTCTTCATGCTTAAACATTTTAAATCAAATTTAATTTAAATAAAATTTAATATTTTAAAATTAAAATCAACAAATAAGTTGATGTTCAAAAAGAAAAAAACCTATCCCTTTTCAATGCTGTAAACCAGTAAGAATTCAAATTCTGTCAGTTTCATCACAAGCTCAAAGCGGTAAAGCCTGTAGATGATACAACTTGGTATAATTATTATCTGAATGAAAGATTGCTTTGCCTAATATCCTAAATTTGTTCTAGGTCACTCAAATAATAGCTTCCGAGTGATAACAGAGTTAACACTATGACCTCCCATGAAAAAGCTGAGTGCCCTAAAGGAGCGCAGTGAATTTACAGCTTGCTGTGATCCAGAGATATGGGGCAGGGTAATTTTGTTTTAATAATGACTCTCTTGATGCTGATATTTTCTTTTACTGCCCATCTCATCCCAAGATCCCAAGAGGATTGTGAAAAACCACCCAGGAGCCTTCTCCAGGCTTTGTTTTCCAAAAGCCTGAGGCGCTAGCGTGGGGGTGGCTGAAGAAAACCGCCCTGAGCTGAAAGTTTATGTTCTTCCATCACGCTGATGCTGCGGCTGCTGCTACGTCGCTTCAGTCGTGTCCGACTCTGTGCGGCCCCATAGACGGCAGCCCACCAGGCTCCCCATCCCTGGGATTCTCCAGGCAAGAACACTGGAGTGGGTTGCCATTTCCTTCTCCAATGCATGAAAGTGAAAAGTGAAAGTGAAGCCGCTCAGTCGTGTCTGACTCTTACCATCATACACACTCCCAAATTTATATGTATTGAAACCGTGTGCCCCGGTGTGACGGCAGGCAGGGGGAGGACCTTTGGGAGGTAAACAGGGCTCGATGAGGTCATGAGGGTAGAGCCCTCATGGTGGGATTAGCGCCCTTACAAGGTCGGGAGACAGCTTGCCCCCAGCTCTGCTCTCTGGCTGGCGGAGACAATGGAAGTCTGCAGCCTGCAGCTCAGGGGAGGACGGTCACCAGGGCCAACACGATGGCGCCTGACCGTGGACTTCCAGCCTCCAGAACTACGAGAAATAAATTATGCTGCTCGTAAGCCACCCAGCCCACGGTGTTTTTGTTGTAGCAGCTTGAGACAGTACAGACAAGGACTCAGCCAATTTTTGGCAGAAAGAAGGTTTTCTCTGGAGACTAAGCAAGTGTTCATTGGACTGGTGGAGGAGAAAGGAAGTGGAGAGACACGGGGCCTGGGGCCAGTGGATTCCTAACAGGGGCCACTGCAGCCTGCTTCCTGCTGGAGCCAGAAGACCCCGAGAGGAGAGACCTGATTCGTTAGTCTGGACAGGCACCTGGCTGTGCCCCCAGCGTAGTGGGAGAACCCCCAGACCCCAAACACCTCTGTGGACACCAACGGGGCACCTTGGTGACACCCTGCACAGATTGATCACCGTCGCTTCTCCCAATAAATCTGCATAGATTGCCTTTCCAACAAAGTGGGAGTTTCAGCTGAAGTTTTGGCTGGTACTAAATATGATTGCTTGCTTACTTTTTTGTTTTTAATTTGGGGAGGGTTTGCTAAGCACACACAGCTGAATTCCCCAAAATTAAATATGCATATGATGTAACTCTCCCATGCTACCCAGAAGCGGGCGGGAAATCACTCATATCTACGGCTGATGGTCTTACTGCACGGGACAGTTCAGCAGATCCTATCACCAGCTCGAAAGCCCGCAGACTGTCAGGCCTGGTACCTCCACTCCTACACCATTCTGTACTAGATACTAAATCAAAGAGTTAGGAACGAGAAGGTTCCGAGGACCATGGCTAATAATAGAAAAATATAGCAGGAAGCTTCCAAACTGATCACAGGATTGGATCAGTCTTAGGAAGGTGAAGACTCTCCTAACAGACCTAACCGAACTAACCGTCTTCCTCACTAACCCACTGGCTAGGAGTCCCCTGATGGCCCAGTGGTTAAGAGTCTGCCTCTCAATGCAGGGGACCTGGGTTCAACCCCTGGTCCGGGAAGCTTCTGCATGCAGCAGAGCAGCCACGCCCGCGGGCCACAACTCCTGAGCTACTTCTCCACACCTGGGGAAGCCACTAATGGGCCGCACGCCACAACGGGAGAGGGGCCCCTGCTCTCGCGACTGCAGAAAGCCTGAACAGAGCAACAAAGCTTCAGTGCAGCCAGACATGAAATAAATAACTGAGTAAAGATGTTTTTAAAAGCCCCTGCTGTCTAAGGGTGTGGTCCCTCTGGAGGGCCAGTGGATTCTGCAGATGAGTGCATTCAATCCCCACACCCACTGGCGAAGGAGCCTCTGGGATTGTCCAGAGAGGGTTATGGCAGTGGTACTTGCTATTTTCATGCCAAAATATGCTTAAATATTATGCAATCTGATCCAATATGGGTGCAAAGAGAAAAGCTTCATTTCTATGAAAACTGGTTGAACAGAGCTTGACCCCATGGTGCCTCCCCAGGACAGCAGCCCTTCCCCACTCCATGTCCTCTGCCTGCCTTTTGCCTGTGGAAAAACATCAGTCAAAGAATAAATTTAATCAGAGAAGTGAGACAATGCAAAAGTGGAGAAAAACAGTCAAACAAGATCAAATAATAATAGTTTAGTCATTAAATAAAGTCAAGAACATTGAGTTCCTCCTCAAATTATATTTATCTCCTTTGAGCTGTTTTGTAGATACTGAAACCCCCAACAGGTGAAAGAAGTTAACTACAGGATGACCAGACTGTATATAAAGAAAGCTGAGCACCGAAGAATTGATGCTTCTGAGTGTGGTGTTGGAGAAGACTCTTGAGAGTCCCTTGGACTGCAAGAAGATCCAACCAGTCCATCCTAAAGGGGACCAGCCCTGGGGTGTTCACTGGAAGGACTGATGCTGAAACTGAAATTCCAGTACTTTGGCCACCTGATGCGAAACTGACTCTTTTGAAGACTCTGATGCTGGGAAAGATCGAGGGCAGGAGGAGAAGGGGATGACAAAAGATGAGATGGTTGGATGGCATCACCGACTCAATGGGCATGAGTCTGCATGAACTCCGGGAGTTGGTGATGGACAGGGAGGTGCTGCAGCCCATGGGGTCGCAGAGTCGGACACGACTGAACTGAGCTGCACTGAGCTGACCAGACTGTAGCCTTGCATAAGTACAGTAAAGTCGCTCAGTCGTGTCCGACTCTTTGTGACTCCGTGGCCTGTAGCCCACCAGGCTCCTCCCTCCATGAGATTCTCCAGGCAAGAGTACTGGAGTGGGTTGCCATTGCCTTCGCCAGGGGATCTTACCAACCCAGGGATCGAAGCCAGGTCTCCTGCATTCCAGGCAGACGCTTTAACCTCTGAGCCACCAAGGAAGCCTTGCATAGGCTGTGGTAATTAATTCCAAGAACTGGTCTCAAAGAAATGGGAACAAACTGACTCTGGAACTGAAGATTAACTGTACTTAAGTCAATCAAGATATGCTATCAGACCACCACAAGACCAACTCCAAAATGGCTGTCAGAGCTGGCAGTGCTGTTCAGCCCCCTCGTCCCCCATACATCCCTGAAATTACCCTTTCAAAGCTCTTGGTCACTAATCGGCAGGGGGGAGTTGGCCTTTGGACCTGAGTTCACCCTCTCCCCTGGCCACCAGCCTCCAGAAAAAGCACGCTTTCCTTTTCACCAACCTTGCCTCACAAGTGTTGGCTTTCAAGCAGTGAGCAGCCAGACCTGAGTTTCAGTAACACTATCTTTAAAGCCTAGGAAACACTTCATAAATCATAGTTCCTAAACAATGGCTGTGGAATGAGATGTGGGTGAGAGCATTATACATGAGTGGGAAAAATTATGAGCATTTTGCCCCAGGATTGCTTGGCTATGTCTTTTAAGTTCTCACCTCACTTTAAAGATGTAGAAACTAGAGATGTAGCTGACACATCCTGGGTGTGATTTATGTTGAACTAGCCAGCACAGTCTCAAAGAAAAACCCTGGGCTCAATACAAAAGACTGGTGAATGAATACACATCTTTGTTTTTGTCTGAACTAAAATGTGTAAAGTGTATATGTAACATTTTCTAGGATTCTACTATCTCATCAGCTTTCTCTATGACTTAAATCACAGCTGAGGTCTTGGGTGAGACGGACACAGCCACACACTCACAGAATGACTATGCTTTTTTTTGCCTAGGTCTCTAAGCTTTCAGAGAAGATTGAACACCAAAGAACTGATGCTTTCAGATTGTGGTGCTGGAGAAGACTCCTTGGACTGCAAGGAGATCAAACCAGTTCATCCTAAAGGAAATCAACCCTGAATGTTCATTGGAAAGGACTGTTGCCAAAGCTGAAATTCCAATACTTTGGCCACCTGATGAAAAGAGCTGACTCTTTTCCAGACCCTGATGCTGGGAAAGATTGAGGGCAGGAAGAGAGGGGGGCAACAGAGGATAAGATGGTTGGACGGTTGGACATGAGTTTAGCAAACTCTGATTGATAGTGATGGACAGGGAAGCCTGGCGTGTTGGAGCCCATAAGGTCTCAAAGAGTTGGCACTTCCTAGTGACTGAACCGTGACTAAACTTTCAGACTCTTTTTTCTTTGAAATACAAGTGTAAGAATATGAACTGGGTGACTTGTCAGTTGATCACCTAGCCACAGCCTGATGGTACCCTGGACACGGTGCTATCCGGGGAAGCACAGACAGCTGCTAACTGAGCGTGAAAATCCCCTCTCTCCACCCAGGAGTCAGGGATGCCAGCAGACCCAGGCCATGGCCAGGAGGTCAACTGATAAATCGCCCAGTTCATATTCTTATTCTGGGATTTCAAAGAGAAAAAGAGTCTTTGAAAGCCTAGAGACCGTAGGGGAAGACAGCGTAGTCATTCCTACTTTCTTGACTGGAGCATGGGTCTCTCCTGTCTAGGCAGATCATTTTCTTCCATCTTAAGACTTTGAAAAAAATGTGAAGGAAATGAGAGGGAGGAAGGGGACCGGCTCCTCCAGACTTTTATCCGATGAGTCAGCCTAGTGACTACAGAGTGGCATATGTCCCAGCCAAACTGCTCTCGCATTCGTGGGATTCATTCATTCACTTAGCAAACATTTACTGAGCATGTACTATAGGCCAGGCACTGGGGATAGAGCTGCTGCTGCTGCTGCTAAGTCACTTCAGTCGTGTCCGACTCTGTGTGACCCCATAGATGGCAGCCCACCCGACTCCCCCATCCCTGGGATTCTCCAGGCAAGAATACCGGAGTGGGTTGCCATTTCCTTCTCCAATGCATGAAAGAGAAAAGTGAAAGTGAAGTCGCTCAGTCTGTCCGACTGTTAGCGACCCCATGGACTGCAGCCCACCAGGCTACTCTGTCCATTGGATTTTCCAGGCAAGAGTACTGGGGTGGGGTGCCATTGCCTTCCCCGGGGGATAGAGCAATGAACGTATTTTGAGAAGTAGATGCCGAAACAGGATCAGCTGTGTAAGAAATTCACTAGAATACCCATCCTAATGAGTCCTATCAGGGAGAATGGGAAGGGATCCAACAGGCAGGCTGGGAGAGCAGTCAGACCTCAATGCAAGTGACTCCAGGTGACGAACAAGAGGAAAGTGTGAAGGTTGGTTTTGTATGTCAAAACCAGATACTGGGCCAGATACTTGGTTGGACATTACTCTAGAAGTTTCTGTAGGTAAATTAATGTTTAAGTCAATAGATGTTGACTAATGTAGATTACCCTCTTTAATGTGGGTGGCTGCATTCAATCATTTGAAAGCCTTAATAGAAACAGACTGACCTACACCAGGGAAGAGGGAATCAGGCACAGCAGCTTACAACCGGATGCGTTGCTTCATGTCACACAGTTACTCCCTGTGTGAACTCCCAGGACCGGTGTCTCAGTGTGTCTGTCAATCTGTCTGCTCTTCACAAAGCATCTTTCTCCACAACACAACAGCGTGTCCCTTCTCAGGAGTGGAGACTTGTCCCGTTGCAAAGATAGAAAGCGCAGTGTGTGAACCAAACCTGTATCAACTGAGCTCTGGAAGGGTATGAGTGAAAACTAAAAGTGAAAGTCACTCAGCTGTGTCCGACTCTTTGTGACCCCGTGGACTACACAGTCCATGGGATTCTCCAGGATAGAACACTGGAGCGGGTAGCCTTTCCCTCCTCCAGGGGGTCTTCCCAACCCAGGGATCGAACCCGGGTCTCCTGCATTGCAGGTGGATTCTTTACCAGCTGAGACACCAGGGAAACCCAGCAACATGAGTGGGTAGCCTATCCCTTCTCGACCGGATCTTCCCGACCCAGCAATCGAGCTGTGGTCTCCTGCATTGCAGGCAGATTTTTAACCAACTGAGCTGTCAGGGAAGGAGATAAAGTCCTCCCTATTGAGGACCACAGTGGCCACACCCAGCGAACCCATCCTCCTCAAGACCCAGGCAGACTGCCTCAGGTCGTTGGTTGCAACTGTATTGCCCACAAGTAACAGAAGACCCAACTCAAAATCCTGGCTGTCCATGCAGATCAACTGAGGACCTTTTAAAAAGACGTCTTGCTTGACATAAAAACAAGGTTGAGAACCAGCCACTAAAACAATAAAGGGATTTATTAGTTCACATAATAAGAGGTCTGGAGGAAAGACAATACGAGGAATGGTTTGCTTAGTGAGTCAACAAGGCTCATCAAGAAACTGGATAGAGGGACTTACCTGATGGTCCGTGGCTAAGACTTGACGCTCCCAATAGAGGGGGCCTGGATCCGATTCCTGATCAGAGAATTAGATCCCACATACTGCAACTGAGAATTTGCATGCGTAACTAAAGATCTTGTGTGATGCGACAAAGGTCAAAAAGCCCAGGTGCTGGACTTGCCTGGTGTGCAGTGGATAAGAATCCACCTGCCAAGGCAGGAGACACAGGTTTGATCCCTGGTCTGGGAAGATTCCACGTGCCACGGAGAAGCTAACCTGGTGTTTCACAGCCACTGAGCCGTGTTCTAGAGCCCACAAGCCAGAACTACAGAGCCTACACGCCTTCAGCTCCTGAAACCCAGGAACCTGGAGCCTGTGGCTTCAGCAACGAGAGAAGCCACACCAGTGAGAAGCCCATGGACCCCAACAAGCCCCCACTCGCCGTAAGTAGAGCAAGCCTGTGCACAGCAGCAGAGACCTAGTGTCCCTCCAGAATGAAACTCTGATTAACTAATTTTACAAAATTTCATGTGCTGCAACCAAGACCCAGTGCAGGCAAATAAATAAAATTTAAAAAAAAATTTTTTAAGAGGAGCTGGATACATTCTGTCCTTCTGTTCTGCCGAGGAGGGCATCCTCAGCCTAATGATTTTTATCTTCACCTTTGTCTCTTCTTGGCCACAAAGTGTCCGCAGCAGCTCCCAGCTGCTCCTCGCACAACAGAGATGAGGGAGAAAGCCTCTTCTTTTTTTAGTATCAAGAGAAACCTTCTCATATTTTAGTGGCTGCAACTGAGTAGTGACATGTTTGTCCCTAAGCTAAATACTGGTAGAGGGGATGGAATTATATGACAGGCCTCATCTAACCAAGGCCCACCCTCTGCCTGTACGGAGGGGCCTAAACCACAAAGGGGTCGGGGGAGAAGGCTGTGGCTCTTGGAGAGGCGTGTCACCATTTACTCACCGTCTTCATGAGCTGCTTCTCTGGACTGTCTATTCTTAAAGCCTTCTAGACTCTGGGTAGAAGAGTAATTCTAGACTCTGGGTTACATACAGACTGTAACACTCACAGAATTTTTGTGGGATTGTGGAATTTAGAGGGGAAGTTCTCAATGCAAATTCTCAATGCTAATGAAATTTGGTTTTTGCAAACTTCACATACTTCCAAAGCAACTGGAGAATCTTGCTAAAGCAGGAAGCTTTGAGGAGTTTCAGATTACCAAAATAATTCCTCTTGGGCAATAATACAGAACATGGGCTGTAAACAGTGGCCGAGTGTAAGCACCAACCTCATTCTTGAACTCAAAGCTTTTTATGGGACTCAGGTGCTGTTGGTTTCTGGAAGCCTCTCCTGGCAATGTATTGTGGCATTATTTCCTGGCACGTCATAGAGAAAGCCTTTTATCTATGAAAACTGCTTTCATAAATATGACCCATCTCTGCAGAAGCAGGACACTTGGCAAGTAATTGATTTATATGTGTTTTTCAGAGATGTGATAAGGTTAGTCAAGAAAATGACAGGGAAGACAGAGTCCATACTTCTGAAAATGCTAGGTGTAGGCAAGTGCTAAACAAAATTGCATTAAAGCTCCCTTCACTTGCAGCGTCTTCCTTCATGGTGCCCCAGGGGGCAGATGAGAACTTCCGCAGCAATTGCTGTTGCTACCTTGATGGCCTAGCCTTGAAAAGAAAACAGTTTTCCTCCAGGATAAAACACCGGTCTACTTTAGTAGAAACAATGGTCAGTTTACCACTAGGGAAATATTTTTATTTCAGATGTCGGCCACCATATAATTTAGTTAAAACGCTTAGAGATGTGTTCTAATGATATTAAGGCCGAGAAAAAAGTGATTAAAGGCTGGGGTGGTTAGATATTTAGCAACCAGTCAACTTGGATGCAGAATGACACCAAAGGAACAAATCACCAAGTTCCATCTAGTGACTCAGAGCTGTTAAGGAAAAGTATGGCTCTGACAGAAGGAAGAACTAACGCACAGTCCATATCCAAAGGAAACTAAGTCACTGTATGGAAAGATATCTACACTCTCGTGTTCACTGCAGATTATTCACAATGGCCACAATATGGAAAAAACTTAAGTACCCATCAATGGATAAAGAAAACGTCTTATATATATATGTGTGTGTGTATGTGGGTGTGCATGCACATATATATATACAGTGAAACATTATTCAGCTATAAATAGAGACATTCTCAGCAACAGATGGATCTTGAGGGCGTTAGGCTAAATGAAATGTCAGATAGAGATAGACAAGCCTTCCCAGGAGGTGACAGTGATCAAGAATCCGCCTGCCAACTCAGGAGACAAAAGAGAATCAGAGTCAATCCCTGGGCTGTAAAGATCCCCTGGAGAAGAAAATGGCAACCCACTGCAGTGGTCTTGCCTGGGAAATTCCATGGGCAGAGGAGCCTGGTGGGCTACAGTCCAGGGGATCGCAAAGAGTCGGACACGACTTAGCAGCTAAACAAGCTGGTAGTGACAGTGCTGAGTCCTAGCCACTGGATCACCAGGGAATTCCCTAAAAAGCATTTCGAAGTCCCGTGGTGTGAGATCTCCTGACAAATTTGGGGACTTACTAGAATGCGTGATGCTGAGGGCAGCGTGGGAGGAGACTAATTCATTTTGCACTTAGTAGGCACGGTGCCTTCTATGGGGCACTAGTGGTCTGCAATCAAGAGATGCTGCCCTCGTGGACTCTGCGTTTTTGTGCAGGAGACAGCGATAAGAAAAAAGAAGCAACAAATATGCATAATTTCAGGTGTAATGAAAAAAAATCACAAAATCAAGGTAAAAAGAAAGGAGTGCCAACATTGCGAGGTCTGGGAAGGCCTTTCCGACGTTGGGCCCGTAGCCTGAAGGGGTTGAAGGAAGGAGCCACGTAGCTTTCCAGGCAAAGAGTACTTCAGGCCCAGGGAACAGCAAGTGCAAAAGCCCTGAGGCAGGCTCGGAGCAGCGCAGAAGCCAGGCTGGCTGGTAGAGAAGCGAGAGGGATGACATTCGGCAACAGCAAGGGGCAAGTCACAGACTCTCTCCAGGACCAGCCAAGGGGAGGAACTGGGATTTCTGCCTGCATGCCCAGGGGTGCAGAATCTAAGCAGGGGAGTGACAGGACCCAACACAGCCTCTCCAAAACACATGGGGGCAGGAAGACCTGTTGGTGCACAGATGGGAAAGTCAGCAGGGATATAGTCCTTAAAGCCCTTATCGAGACTCACTCAGATTCGCATTCTAGAAAGATTTCTTTGGCGGCCGTGGAGAATGACCCTGAAGTGGAGAGTGGGGTAGAGGGAGGCTGGTGGCAAGGAACCAGGTGAGTGGCCATTGGAATATTTCCAAATCTTCCTGATGATCAAGGTCTAAGCATCTACACACTAGTTACTGTTTTCAGTCACTTTGGCATGTCCGACTCTGCAACCCTGTGGCCAAAGGCCTCTCTGTCCTCCACTGCCTCCTGGAATTGCCTTATATTCCTGTGCCTGGAGTTGGCAATGCTCTCTAACTCTCTCATCCCCAGCCGCACGTTTCTCCTTTTGCCTTCAAGCTTTCCCAACTTCAGAGCCCAGCAGAACTGGGGCGGTTTGGCTGCTATTTTTGGTTTAGCTCAGTTTCCCAATTCCTAGTCACTACCGTAGGCCCAAGATGAGCTGGTTTATGGGCACATAAATGAAACCCAGCTGTGAGCGAGGCACGCGGAAGAAGGGTTTTATCCCAGCATCTCATCTGAATTTCATTCTAGCGTGTCCAAACAACCAGAGGGAAATGGAGAGATTAAATTCACTGGGAGCCAAGCGGAGCTTTCTTACTTTCAAAGTGATGTTGGAACTGATTGCTGAAAAAAATTACAGAGGCCTGGGGCAAACAGCCATTTTCAAATACCAGCATTTCAGAGAAGCCCTCTTTTAGAGTTTAAGCTTGGGAATGTTACATACCATTCAAAGGAGTTGTAGCATAAATTCTTTGTGCTTCTTCGGGGGGCTGGTGGTGAGAAGCAGGCTTCAAACACTGAACAATATAAGCGGATCAGACTGTTGCTTGTCACATTCAAATGGTGTAGAAATAAGAAAGACATCCCCGTTTGTCTGAAAAGCAGGGAGCAGTGGGGTGGTTATAAGAAAATGGCAGGGGGACTTCCTTGGCAGCCCAGTGGTTAGGAACCCACCTTGCAAGGTGTGGGTGGGAATTCGGTCCCTGGTGGGAAAGTAAGATCCAAGCAGCTAAGCCTGCACGCTCTGGAGCCCACAGGCCACAGCTGCAGAGCCCACACCCTGCCATGGGACCCAGTGCCTAACTAATTAATTAATTTTTGTATTGTAAGAAAACCATAGGGAATTTGGAGTTGGACCAATCCGGCTTCAAATCCTAGCTCTATCATTTATCAGCTGAATTATCTTTGGAAAGTTATTAAATCTTTCTCAGCCTGGTGTCTTTCTGTGAAAGAGGGATAAAATGCTTCTCTTTCAGGGTTCCTGAAAATCCTCAACTAAAAAGTGCCCATGAGCATTGGACACATAGTAGGTGCCCACTGAAAAGCTATTTAAACAACATTTTACCGTCTCGCATAACGCTTTCATATGTGTAATTGTGTGCACGCGATAACAACAGAACTTATCAGAACCATCAAGTAAAATGGTCATTTTGACGGTTCCTATATGGGGCTCCAAGGACCCATCGTCACAGGACCCTTCCGTGTAAGACCTCACACCAGCCCGGGAGGCATTTGCAGGAGTCCCCAGATCTCCAAAGGCCTTCAGAGGAAATAATGAGGTCCCAGGAGCTATCGCTGGTATTTCAAAAAAAAAAAGACCAACAACGAGTTGGCCCTGTAGAAGCCTGCACAGACGATCTAAAAGGTCAGGTGCTGTTGCTTTTGTCTGGAATTAAGTCAGCCTCGGTGTTAACTCAGGCTGAACAGGACCTCAGATTCTTTGCCAGACACATTCATGTCTTTGACGATTAAAAATAGGCAAAATGAATGGGAATTTGCTGCATGACTCAGGGGACTCAAACTGGGCTCTGTAACAACCTAGAGGGGTGGGATGGAGTGGGAGGTGGGAGGGGGGTTCGAGAGGGAGGGGACACGCGTGTCCCTGTGGCTGATTCTTGTTGAGGTATGGCAGAAACCAACACGATATTGTAAAGCAATTATCCTCCAATTAAAAATAAATAAAATTTTTTTANATTACTCAGCCATTAAAAAGAGTACATCTGAATCAGTTCTAATGAGGTGGATGAAACTGGAGCCTATGTACAGAGTGAAGTAAGCCAGAAAGAAAAACACCAATACAGTATACTAACGCATATATGTGGAATTTAGAAAGATGGTAATGATAACCCTGTATGTGAGACGGCAAAGAGACACAGATGTATAGAACAGACTTTTGGGCTCTGTGGGAGAGGGCGAGGGTGGAATGATTTTGGGGGAATGGCACTGAAACATGTCTAATACCATATAAGAAAGAAAAAAATAAAACCAGCTTGAATATAAAAAAAAAAGAAAAATATTTTTTAAAAAAGAAGATATGGTACTTATATACAGTGGAATATTACTCAGCCATAAAAAGAATGAAATAATGCCATTTGCAGCAACATGGATGGACCCAGAACTGTCATACCGAGTGAAGCAAGTCAGACAGATATATGATATCCTTTATTTGTGGAATCTAAAACAATGCAACATTTACAAAATAGAAATAGACTTATAAACATAGAAAGCAATATTGTGATTACCAAAAGGGAAAAAAATTAGTTCCGGAGTAACAGATACGCAGTGCTATATCGAAAGTAAATAAACGAAGATTACCTACTGTATAGCACAGGGAACTATATTCAATATCATGTGATAACCTATAATGGAAAAGAATACATTTATAACTATATGTAAAACTGAATCACTTCACTATTCACCTGAAACTAATACAACATTGTAAATGAACTACATTTCAACTTTTAAGTAAAAAGAAAGAAAAGCAGACGGGTCTTGGCTAACAAAAATGTAGGAACTGTTCATCTAGGGCAGTGGTTCTCAAAGTGTGGTCCCTAGACTAGGAGCAAGACCATCCCCTGGGAACTTGTCAGAAATGCAGAGTCTTGGCCCACCTCAAACCCTTGGAAGCAGAAACTCTGGGGGTAGGAGCCAGCAGATGGCATTCCAGCCAGTCCTCCGGGTAATTCTGAGCGCACTACAGCTTGAGAAGCACTGATCTAGAAGAAGGACTTTGACCGTGACTAGGAGGGGATTCCACCCAACGTCCAGAGAGACAGGGCGGTGATAGAAAAGGCATTGGGGGAAGGGGAGTGGAGGAGACGTGAAAGAACCGTGGGTGGTTTTTACCACGTGAAAAAGAAGATTCAGGAAGATCAGTTTGCCAAAGTTTGTAAGCAAAGACAGAACATTTAATTTTTATGTGCAACCTCCAGATGTGAAACGTAAGCAGCGAACTCGCTTTGTCCTTCCAGGTTGAGTGCAAAGGCTTGCAAGTGCTGCCAATACCGCCTCCTTGTTTAAATTAAGAATCCTGGGTTTCCAAGCCGTGCTCCTGGGCCTGCTCCTCTCAGTTCAATTTTTACAGCACAATTAGAAATGGGGAAGGAAAATGAAACGAAGACTCTCCTTTAACATGGATTTTGTGCCAAACATTAAAAATGGGTTTTGACGTTAATACAGGGCTTTGGAGTAAAGACCCTATTAAATCGCAGTGAAATGGCAGTTGAACTAATGTAAGACACTGTTTCTGGGCAGCCTTTTTATTTCTGTCTGTATTTTTCTCAGAAAGTCACCAGGGAATCCGTTTTGTTCCCCACTTCATGTCTAAAGCCAGGCCTATAGAATATACGCAGTGCTCTGCCGTCGCCATGGCAACCATTATCTTCTCTTAATTCCTTTTCTTGCCTAAAAATAAAGTGCCCTTTCTCAAAGTATCTATTTCCGATTTTTATTTAAATCTCACTTTCTGCAGAGGTTCTGTCTCCCTTTGACCTGAGCGTCATTTTGTTTTGCTCGAGAAGAGATGTTGATAAACACGCATTCTGGACATGACAGCCCAGCCACCTCCAAGTATCACCTTAGGAGACTAACGAGACTCACAGACACTGGGGTGGGGCGGGGGAGACCTGGAAATCAACCCCCGTGACTTCATGGAGGGGCGGCCTCGGCCACCGGGTGGCACAGACGCCACCTGGAGCAGCGCTTCTCCAGCCCACTGTTTCAGCTGCGGCTTCCAGAGAACTGTGTCTCCACTGCATAAAGGAACAGTCAGACAAAGAGCTGGCTGCGGACCCGAGGCCCGATCCTCTGACGAGGAATGGAGCCTTGGAGCTTCGCTCCTTTGATCTGTAACCAGACAATTCTCCCTTGGTTCCTTGTCCTCCTTGCAGGCTCTCCTTTGCCTGCAGAGGGGGGTCTTGCTGATTCACTTTTGAGGCATTAGAAGAGCTGCAGGGGAAGGAGGTGTGAGCGTCAGCCTCAGTTCTGCAGCCCTTGTACATCAAAGACCAGCCTTGATCAAAACGCCCATCAAAACGGATCGCTTGGGACGTCTGAACCAAAATGGAAACCCCTTATAGACTGTCCTTTCGGGGGCCATTTGCCACGCTGAGGTGCTACAGAGATGCCACAAAGCTTGGGTCTTGTCATGAGATAAGATGAAAAAGTCTGCCCAAGATGAAAAGGACAAATGGCTGTGATTCCTGCCTTCTACGAGCCCACACCCAAATGAGACCACATTCATGCGTCCAGGCGAACAAGCAGAGGGTTTATAAAGTCCCAGCATCCCTGGCTCTTGGGAGGGCGCTTGGGGTTTCCTGCACATGCTGGTGAGCTGTCCACGCTCAGCCCTCTCCCTCCCCACCACACCAGCATGCTCCTTGACTCCAAGGCTCTCTATTAAGTCTGTGATGGTGAAAAAGGTGAATTTCTCCCTGCCAGGCTAAGCAGCCAAGATAGAAATGGAAAATGTGATGCTGGCTCGNTGTCCACGCTCAGCCCTCTCCCTCCCCACCACACCAGCATGCTCCTTGACTCCAAGGCTCTCTATTAAGTCTGTGATGGTGAAAAAGGTGAATTTCTCCCTGCCAGGCTAAGCAGCCAAGATAGAAATGGAAAATGTGATGCTGGCTCATTTACACCATGAGACAGTTCGTGTTTGAGATCAGATGGGCCTAACTGGAGTCTTAAAGCATGCCCGTTACAGATAACACAGGGCTAGGCGAAAGCGTTATTTTCTTTCTCTTCCTCTTGCCATGTAAGAGCTAGTCGTTTCCAGCGTTCTGCCCTGCTACGACGTTTGCTTGGATGGTGGCCCTTGGGTACCGCTAATCTGGACCCTGAACTCTGTGGTGGTTTCACTGAGGGACTGCCACCTCAGCAAATGTCACACCCACCAGTGGACCGTGGCTGGGGACCAGGCTGGACGCAATGGACCAGCCACTTGGGACTCGAAACAGGTGATCGAGGACTGGTCCTCTGGACTAGACCGCAGCCAAGGTGTCTGGGGCGGCATCTGGGGTCCTGACCAGATCTTCAGATGGACAAGTCACTCAGAGCAGAGGGCGCTGAACTGTGAGAGGCACTAGCCAGTCCTGGGGGATAAAATTCCGGGCTGGGGGGTCACCCTGGTGGAGGATGGGATCACCAGCACGCACACAAGGAAGGAGCCTTGCTCTGACCACACCCCCTTGGGTCCCACAGCCTGATCCCCAAACGCTCGCTCACACTCTTATCACCAGACCTCAGCTTTCAAAACACTTTCTCTAAGGTCTCATCACAGGCTTAATAATCTTCATGTTCATACCTGATTTTAAAAACACTTGTTGACCCAAAAGAATAGAGAGCAGGGACTCAGATATTTCTACACCCATGCTCATAGCAACGCTACTCAAAATTGCCAACAGGTAAAGCTAATCCTTTGACTGTGTGGATCACAATAAACTGTGGAAAATTCTGAAAGAGATGGGAATACCAGAGCACCTGCCCTGCCTCTTGAGAAACCGATATGCAGGTCAGGAAGCAACAGTTAGAATTGGACATGGAACAACAGACTGGTTCCAAATAGGAAAAGGAGTACGTCAAGGCTGTATATTGTCACCCTGCTTATTTAACTTCTATGCAGAGTACATCATGAGAAACGCTGGACTGGAAGAAGCACAAGCTGGAATCAAGATTGCTGGGAGAAATATCAATAACCTCAGATATGCAGGTGATACCACCCTTATGGCAGAAAGTGAAGAAGAACTAAAAAGCCTCTTGATGAA
>SJYX01022386.1:94251-113574 GCA_006410675.1 Oreotragus oreotragus
GTTGACTCATTGGAAAAGACCCTGATGCTGGGAGGGATTGGGGGCAGGAGGAGAAGGGGACGACCGAGGATGAGATGGCTGGGTGGCATCACTGACTTGATGGATGTGAGTCTGAGTGAACCCCGGGAGTTGGTGATGGACAAAGAGGCCTGGAGTGCTGTAGTCCATGGGGTCACAAAGAGTTGGACACGCCTGAGTGACTGAACTGAACTGAACTGAACTGAACTGAAGGCAACCCAAATGCTAACCAACAAACAGAAGAAGAAGCAAAATATGATCCCTACATACGACAGAGCACCATTCAGCCTTAAGAAGGAAAGACGTCCTGTCCCACGCTACAGCACGGATGAGCCCTGAGAAAGGACATTGTGCTGAGTGAAAGAGAGCAGCGATGGAGACACACACCCTGTGAGCCCACGTACACGGAGCCCTAGAGGCACCAGATCCAGAGACAGACAGTGGCATGGGGCTTTCAGGGGATGCGGAGGGAGCGAACGGGGAGTTGCTGCTCAGTGGGCACAGAATTTCCGTTTTTCAAGCTAAAAAGAATTTGGAGTTGGCTTGCACAACAGTGTCAAGGTACCTAAGACTACTGAACTGGACACTCAGAAATGATTAAGGGACTTCCCTGGCAGTCCAGTGGTTAAGACTCCGGCTTCCACTGCACGAGAGGGCGGGTTAAGGTTGGGGGGTACAAGTTCAATTCCTGGTCAAGAAAGTTCCACATGCTGTGAAGTGTGGCCAAAAAATAAATATATAAATAAAATATAAAACAGAGACTAAACAATACGTGTGTTTTAAGAAGTTATTAAGATGGTACATTTTATGTTATGGGCCTGTGTGTTAGTCTCTCAGTCGTGTCCAGCTCTGCCACTCCATGGACTGTGGCCCACCAGGCTCCTCTGTCCATGGAATTCACAGGCCAGACTACTGCGGTGGGCCACGCCCCATTCCCTTTTCCAGGGGATCTTCCCAACCCAGGGATGGAACCCAAGTCTCCTGCTTTGCAAGCAGATTCTCTACCACCTGAGCCACCTGTTGTCAGGTATGTTTGCGTACTTTATCACAATGAAAACAAACAAACAGAAGTACTTGTTGAGTAATCCCCCCCTTTTTTCCCTCAGCTGCTCCACTGGGATGAATTGAAGGTCTGGTCCCGATTCCTGCTAAACATAGACCCGGTGACCCAGGGAAGTTCACAGAAACGTTCTGAACCCAGCTCTCTTCGGTGATACTTGGGGATAATAAGAGTGACCCTATAGGATCACATGGGAAGAGTTTTGTGAATTAAAACATGAATAACACCTAATGGCACCCCACTCCAGGACTCTTGCCTGGAAAATCCCATGGACGGAGGAGCCTGGTAGGCTGCAGTCCATGGGGTCGCTAAGAGTTGGATATGACTGAGCAACTTCACTTTCACTTTTCACTTTCATGCATTGGAGAAGGAAATGGCAACCCACTCCAGTGTTCTTGCTTGGAGAATCCCAGACACAGGGGAGCCTGGTGGGCTGCCGTCTATGGGGTTGCACAGAGTCGGACATGACGGAAGCGACTTAGCAGCAGCAGCAGCAGCAACACCTAAAGGGATACTGAGGGTTATAAAGCCATTATACCCCGCACACCACTTAGAGCAAGGATCAAACGTGGGAAATGGATGGATGGATAAAGAGATGTGCCCTGGACTGCCACAGACCTGCTGTGCTGAGGTGGAACAGTGAGGTCAGTGAATCTGGCACTCAGACCCCACCTGGCTTGGGTATCCTCTCACCCCACCAGCCTTCAGTGCTCTCAGCTCACCCCTTCTCAGAAAACTGGGGGAAGCTTCAGTCAGATCTTCGTTCACAGACATCCTGCAAGGGCATCTGCAGTCTTATAAGGAGCACGGGGGAGGCAGAAAGTGAACGTTGCTCTGTCGTGTCTGACTCTTTGTGGCCCCATAGACCTTAGCCCGCCAGGCTCCTCTCTCCATGGGGATTCTCCAGGCAGGAATACCAGAGTGGGTTGCCATTTCCCTTCTCCAGGGGATCTTCCCGAGCCAGGGATTGAACCCAGGCCTCCTGCACTGCAGGCAGATTTCCTACCATCTGAGCCACCAGGGAAGCCCCGCTTACAGAGCACGTGCCCAGTGGTGGAAGTTCAGGCATCGACAGGACAGCGCTAAAGACGCGCTGGAGTGGGGGATGAAGGAGCATGCGGCTTCTGAGCAACCTCGGAAGCACAGCACGCAGGTAGCGGGCCCAGCAGCAGGTCTGCCGAGGGCGGCGCCGGCGAGGAAAGGCAAAGTCGGCACCCGCAAGCCGTGCCGCCGTTCTCGGCATAAGCGCGCGGCTGGGTGTGGACTCTGCCTCTGCCGCCTGGCAGCTGTGTGCCCTTCGGATCATCCTTTAACCTCCCCGTGCTTCGGCTGCCTCTACTTAAAAACCAGGACGGCGCTAAGAGCACCCACCTCGCGCGTTTGTTGTAAGGGTTAAACGAGTCTTTGTTCACAGAGTGCGTAGTTAGTGCTTGGCGCAAAGGAAGGGCTCTATAAATATTTGCCAAATAAAGCCTAGAAAAATGGGCAACCTCCAGACCTACCCCCTGGCTTCTCCATTTGCTCTCCCCCCGTCCATCCCTCCTGTCTCCCCGAGTCCCTGTGTAGAAAACGTTCTCTCCACCCCTGCCCTGACCACAAACAGATAAATCTTTCAGACCAGGTCCCTGGCTGCTAATAAAGCAGGCTTTCAGACCTCATTTTCTAGTTAGCTGCCTAATTTAGAGACCTTCTCAATTTGCATTACATAGAAATAATGCACTAGGACTTCAAAGCTCGTTGGAACCATGCCCCGCAGCCCAGAGCTGTGAATCTTCCGAAATAGGTTGGAACAATCATGAATCTGTCTCTTATACACATCTAGATGTGTATAAGAGACAGAGGTTANGATCACTGGGCTAGGATGCTTTGGGGGTGGGGTGGGTGGGGGGATAACTGTATAGAAATACATGCCAAAAGTGTGCTATTTCCTACCTATAGATGGAAGTTGTGTGAAATTAAAAGTTTCCATCATAATGACTTGGGTTAGCCTATTGCCACTGCTGCTCTTGGTCATTTTTTTTCTCCTTCTTCTTTTCCTATTTTTTTAATCTAATAAGCCTGTGTTTGAGTTTTAGATGACATAATCAGAATGCGCAAACACAACGTGCACCCCAAATTTAAAACATAAACATTAGAGGCCCCGTCGTCACCCTGCTGGTCACTACCCCCACCTTGCTTCTAGGGGCACAGACGAGCTTGGACTGTTTTGATAATCTGCATGACTGGACTCTCACTGAATGTATGGTCCTGTGTCTTTTTTCTCTGACACCGGGGCTGCAAGATTCGGCCGCCTGATTGCCGTCTGCAGTCTGGCTTGTCGTTCTCACTGCTGTGTAGTATCCCACAGTGTGATTGTATCACACTTTCTCCATGCATCCTGCTGCAGGGACATTTGCAGTTTCCAGCTTGGGGCCCTTTGAACAGGACTGCTAGGAACTTTCTGGCACACGTCTTTTGGTGTGTTTAGTCGCTCCTGTTGTGTATGGCTGTTTAAATCTCCTCCTTTTTTTTTTTTTTTTAACAAGCCTCCTGCCCCTTGTTACAATGAGGCAGGGTAACTCAGTGCGGCAGGCGGGTGGGGAGGAGAAGGAAAGGGGATCCCCACTGCCTGGCTTCTAGCCCCCACCCCTCTCCTTCCCCAGCCAGCTCCCTCCTCCGCGTCTCTTGGACCTGGGGCTCTCTCCTACCCGAGCCAGGGCTGCCTCCCTGAGTTTCCCTGGGGCTCCAGGTCCTGGGCTGAGGTGCTGCACATCCTGTCCCCTTCACCTGCAGGCCAGAGGTCCCAGGACCTCAGCGGAGCCCTCTGGAGGCAGCTGCCCAGCCCGACGGACGCTCCGGCCCAGCCCCGTCTTCATGATTCCCCTGCTCAGCTGGACTTCCTCCTGTCTCCTAGGCTTTTGTCTCCCGCACAAACTTGTCTTAACCGCTTTTGGTAGAAATGAGAGTGGGGCTTGGGGCAGGATGCCTAGGTCTGAACTTTGGTTCGGGGTCTAGGTGTATGGCCCACAATACACGCTGAGCTCAGGGGCTCCCCCGGTGGTCCAGGGATAAGAGTTTGCCTCCCAAAGCAGGGGCCGTGGGTTTGATGCCTGGTCAGGGAGCTGAGATCCCACAGGCCTTCTGACCAAACCCCAAAACATAAAACAGAAGCAATCGTGTAACAAATTCAATTACTTAAAAAACGGTCCACATTAAAAAAAATTCTTAAAAACATATAGTGAGCTCATAATATGACTGTTGAGTTAACTAATATAATACATTTATTATCTTGGTAGTCACTATTAAATATGCTGTATATTATGCATGCTGCTTTTTGCCTTTTAAGAGAAATTGTTTTGTTCTAATTCTTCAAAGTCAGCCAGTTCTTATCATAAAAATTACTTTGAGAATGCTATTGAGAAGTAATTACAATCAGTCTGATTCTTTTGCCCTTTTTTGAATACAGTGTAAAGACAAAAGGGATGGGAAATAGTCATGATATACTATTCAATTTATTTAAAGAGGCAGGATAATAATTTATATATACATGCCTGTAGCTTTCATTTTAGAAAAATCAAAGAAATGTATAGAGAAAGAAACTACAAAGAAAAATATCAAAAGATAGCAATATTTCCCTCTGGATGGTGGTACTGTGGGTGATTTTTGTGGTATCCTTTTTATTTTTCTATAGCCCCTGATAGGTATAGATGCACATATCCAAATAAACACTTATATCTTTACACACATATAAAACACCACCCTTATGGCAGAAAGTGAAGAAGAACTAAAGAGCCTCTTGATGACAGTGAAAGAGGAAGAGTGAAAAAGTTGGCTTCAAGCTCAACATTCAGAAAACTAAGATCATGACATCCGGTCCCATCACTTCATGGCAAATAGCTGGGGAAACAATGGAAACAGTGGCAGACTTTATTTTTCTGAGCTCCAAAACCACTGCAGATGGTGACTGCAGCCATGAAATTCAAAGATGCTTGCTCCTTGGGAGGAAAATTATGACCAACCTAGACAGCATATTAAAAAGCAGAGACATTACTTTGCCAACAAAGGTCCGTCTAGTCAAGGCTATGATTTTTCCAGTAGTCATGTATGGATGTGAGAGTTGGACTATACAGAAAGCCGAGCACCAAAGAATTGATGCTTTTGAACTGTGGTGTTGGAGATGACTCTTGAGTCCCTTGGTCTACAAGGAGATCCAACCAGTCCATCCTAAAGGAGATCAGTCCTGGGTGTTCCTTGGAAGGACTGATGATGAGGCTGAAATGCCAATACTTTGGTCACCTGATGTGAAGAGATGACTCATTGGAAGAGACCCTGATGCTGGGAAAGATTAAAGGCAGGAGGAGAAGGGGATGACAGAGGATGAGATGGTTGGATGGCATCACCGACTCAATGGACATGAGTTTGAGTAAACTCCGGGAGTTGGTGATGGATAAAGAGGCCTGGAGTGCTGCAGTCCATGGGGTTGCAAAGAGTAGGAAACAGCTGAGTGACTGACGTGAACTGAACTGATAATGCAATCACAATCAAACTCTTTAAATAAGCCTAGTTTGATTAATGGAAAGGAAATCAAATCAATGGACTAGTCATCTGAGGGCGGAGTCAGGAAATGTTTTAGAATTAGNATGGTTGGATGGCATCACCGACTCAATGGACATGAGTTTGAGTAAACTCCGGGAGTTGGTGATGGATAAAGAGGCCTGGAGTGCTGCAGTCCATGGGGTTGCAAAGAGTAGGAAACAGCTGAGTGACTGACGTGAACTGAACTGATAATGCAATCACAATCAAACTCTTTAAATAAGCCTAGTTTGATTAATGGAAAGGAAATCAAATCAATGGACTAGTCATCTGAGGGCGGAGTCAGGAAATGTTTTAGAATTAGCCTCCTGGGTTTCACTTCCTTTTTCAGTGCAAAACCAACTTGGGTTGCTGCCATGCCACGGGGACCAGAGGAATGGGTCTGGGGCCAAGGTGACCCACTGGAGCACCTCCAGCCACCTATACCATTTGGACAGTAAATACATGAATGCAGCAAGGCCAGCCTACAAAGGGCAAGGTGACCTGGGACACAGACCCCTCGGGGATGCAAATCTGAGTCAGACCACTAGACAAGCCATCAGAGCAGCTGGGGTGCTGGCGGAGGGCGAGAGGAAGCTGGGATGGACGGCAGAGAGATGATGAGTGCCAGTCGCGGCTCTAAGCCCAGATGCAAGAGCAGGGGCCCTGGCCTGCCTTCCTCACCTTCCTCTCTAAGCTTCTGTCTGGAAAGAGGCCCCCTGAGCTGCGGAAGGAGTGAAGCGTGGACCCCACTGCTGTGATGTATCACCGGTTTGCTTTCCGCGAGGGTTTATAGTCCAGCTGCTCCCCGCGCTACGGTGACTACCGTCAGCTGTCAGCCCTTGCAGGCAAAGTGGCAGCTCCAAATCTGTGGTTTAGAAACATTTCTCTGACAGTTGTTAAAGCAAATAACCTAGATCGGTACACACCCACATGGAGAACTATCCAAACAGAGCTTGAGTGTACAAAGCAAGATATAGAAAAATATATCTTGAATGCAACCATCTGTGTCAACTTGGAACATGTACCGAACAGAGCCACATATGGCTTGTGGATACATATGTGTGTATAGCAAGATACGTGAACTTTCACCTGTGTAAGTATTCTGAATGTCATGTTTTTTTGCTGCATAACAAATAACCCCGGTATCTTAGTGGGTTACAGTAACGAATGTTTACTCTCACTCACACTGCACAAGGGCTGCAGGCTGGCCAGGCTCTGTTGGCCTGTGATGGGTTGTGTCCCACCTCCAAGAAAAACACACGATGAGGCGGCAACAAATTATTATGGAAAAAATAATACAGTCTACCATATACACCAAACTTACTAGGGTGACTGCCTCTGGACAAGCAGAAAAGAAGGGTGCAAACAGGAGTTCGTGAATAAAGGGATGATATCTAGAACTGCGACAAAATTTTAGAAAAGACTCGATGCACATATGACAGTTCTGGATGATGGAAATAGAGATTATTGTTGAATTATCCTTGGGAATTCGCTTTCTCTTTCTGCAGAAATAGTAGATTGATAAGTGAAAGTGTTCGTCGCTGGGTGGTGTCTGACTCTTTGCNGTTTGCCTCCCAAAGCAGGGGCCGTGGGTTTGATGCCTGGTCAGGGAGCTGAGATCCCACAGGCCTTCTGACCAAACCCCAAAACATAAAACAGAAGCAATCGTGTAACAAATTCAATTACTTAAAAAACGGTCCACATTAAAAAAAATTCTTAAAAACATATAGTGAGCTCATAATATGACTGTTGAGTTAACTAATATAATACATTTATTATCTTGGTAGTCACTATTAAATATGCTGTATATTATGCATGCTGCTTTTTGCCTTTTAAGAGAAATTGTTTTGTTCTAATTCTTCAAAGTCAGCCAGTTCTTATCATAAAAATTACTTTGAGAATGCTATTGAGAAGTAATCACAATCAGTCTGATTCTTTTGCCCTTTTTTGAATACAGTGTAAAGACAAAAGGGATGGGAAATAGTCATGATATACTATTCAATTTATTTAAAGAGGCAGGATAATAATTTATATATACATGCCTGTAGCTTTCATTTTAGAAAAATCAAAGAAATGTATAGAGAAAGAAACTACAAAGAAAAATATCAAAAGATAGCAATATTTCCCTCTGGATGGTGGTACTGTGGGTGATTTTTGTGGTATCCTTTTTATTTTTCTATAGCCCCTGATAGGTATAGATGCACATATCCAAATAAACACTTATATCTTTACACACATATAAAACACCACCCTTATGGCAGAAAGTGAAGAAGAACTAAAGAGCCTCTTGATGACAGTGAAAGAGGAAGAGTGAAAAAGTTGGCTTCAAGCTCAACATTCAGAAAACTAAGATCATGACATCCGGTCCCATCACTTCATGGCAAATAGCTGGGGAAACAATGGAAACAGTGGCAGACTTTATTTTTCTGAGCTCCAAAACCACTGCAGATGGTGACTGCAGCCATGAAATTCAAAGATGCTTGCTCCTTGGGAGGAAAATTATGACCAACCTAGACAGCATATTAAAAAGCAGAGACATTACTTTGCCAACAAAGGTCCGTCTAGTCAAGGCTATGATTTTTCCAGTAGTCATGTATGGATGTGAGAGTTGGACTATACAGAAAGCCGAGCACCAAAGAATTGATGCTTTTGAACTGTGGTGTTGGAGATGACTCTTGAGTCCCTTGGTCTACAAGGAGATCCAACCAGTCCATCCTAAAGGAGATCAGTCCTGGGTGTTCCTTGGAAGGACTGATGATGAGGCTGAAATGCCAATACTTTGGTCACCTGATGTGAAGAGATGACTCATTGGAAGAGACCCTGATGCTGGGAAAGATTAAAGGCAGGAGGAGAAGGGGATGACAGAGGATGAGATGGTTGGATGGCATCACCGACTCAATGGACATGAGTTTGAGTAAACTCCGGGAGTTGGTGATGGATAAAGAGGCCTGGAGTGCTGCAGTCCATGGGGTTGCAAAGAGTAGGAAACAGCTGAGTGACTGACGTGAACTGAACTGATAATGCAATCACAATCAAACTCTTTAAATAAGCCTAGTTTGATTAATGGAAAGGAAATCAAATCAATGGACTAGTCATCTGAGGGCGGAGTCAGGAAATGTTTTAGAATTAGCCTCCTGGGTTTCACTTCCTTTTTCAGTGCAAAACCAACTTGGGTTGCTGCCATGCCACGGGGACCAGAGGAATGGGTCTGGGGCCAAGGTGACCCACTGGAGCACCTCCAGCCACCTATACCATTTGGACAGTAAATACATGAATGCAGCAAGGCCAGCCTACAAAGGGCAAGGTGACCTGGGACACAGACCCCTCGGGGATGCAAATCTGAGTCAGACCACTAGACAAGCCATCAGAGCAGCTGGGGTGCTGGCGGAGGGCGAGAGGAAGCTGGGATGGACGGCAGAGAGATGATGAGTGCCAGTCGCGGCTCTAAGCCCAGATGCAAGAGCAGGGGCCCTGGCCTGCCTTCCTCACCTTCCTCTCTAAGCTTCTGTCTGGAAAGAGGCCCCCTGAGCTGCGGAAGGAGTGAAGCGTGGACCCCACTGCTGTGATGTATCACCGGTTTGCTTTCCGCGAGGGTTTATAGTCCAGCTGCTCCCCGCGCTACGGTGACTACCGTCAGCTGTCAGCCCTTGCAGGCAAAGTGGCAGCTCCAAATCTGTGGTTTAGAAACATTTCTCTGACAGTTGTTAAAGCAAATAACCTAGATCGGTACACACCCACATGGAGAACTATCCAAACAGAGCTTGAGTGTACAAAGCAAGATATAGAAAAATATATCTTGAATGCAACCATCTGTGTCAACTTGGAACATGTACCGAACAGAGCCACATATGGCTTGTGGATACATATGTGTGTATAGCAAGATACGTGAACTTTCACCTGTGTAAGTATTCTGAATGTCATGTTTTTTTGCTGCATAACAAATAACCCCGGTATCTTAGTGGGTTACAGTAACGAATGTTTACTCTCACTCACACTGCACAAGGGCTGCAGGCTGGCCAGGCTCTGTTGGCCTGTGATGGGTTGTGTCCCACCTCCAAGAAAAACACACGATGAGGCGGCAACAAATTATTATGGAAAAAATAATACAGTCTACCATATACACCAAACTTACTAGGGTGACTGCCTCTGGACAAGCAGAAAAGAAGGGTGCAAACAGGAGTTCGTGAATAAAGGGATGATATCTAGAACTGCGACAAAATTTTAGAAAAGACTCGATGCACATATGACAGTTCTGGATGATGGAAATAGAGATTATTGTTGAATTATCCTTGGGAATTCGCTTTCTCTTTCTGCAGAAATAGTAGATTGATAAGTGAAAGTGTTCGTCGCTGGGTGGTGTCTGACTCTTTGCGACTCCACGGACTGTAGCCCTCCAGGCCCCTCCGGCCATGGCAGTCTCCAGGCAAGAACACGGGAGTGGTACCCATTCTAAAGGCAGAGTTGGGAGGCAGTGGTTAGGAGGCAGAATTCCAGGTAACATGATAAAGATGTGACCCGTGACTAAGAATAGAAATGATATCATGGAGTTACTTCAAAGCTAGAGTTTATGAGAACTGATGATCAATTACACGTGACGGGTGAGAGAGAGATGAGTCAAGAATGCCTCCAGAGAGGAATCCACAGTCATGTCAGGGCTCCTGGCTCAGGAGTCTGTGTGAGGAAGTAACCATCCTCCAACCCAAGAAACAGAGACGAATCAGGTCATGGGTGGATGGGCCGGGGGGAGGTGATGCTTGTCATTTCACGGCATGGTTGACAGCCTGAGCCACTATTATTTTACCTTTGTTCATTTGTTTACTTATTTGTTCCTGTTCTTCCTCTTTCTCACTACTGGTTAGCCAGCCAGGAGCACACACGGTTAATTTTAGCCACTTTTTGTAGCACGGCCCCTCACTGGAGGCTGTGAGGTCTACAGAGATGAGCCAATGAAACAGTGTAGGATGGGAACTGAACTGATCTGGAGAGGAAAGTGACCACAATTACAGTTCACTGACTGGCCGGCATGTACAGACTGCAGACCAGACTTCTTAACTTCACTGAGGACACTCAGGTCCCACCTTTAATTACACGCGTGCGTTCATTTAATATGAACCTGAAGCTTCTTACAGAGCGAGGCTTCCACGAGCACCTGCTAGACAACAAAACAAGTCATAATTTAGCATCTCGGTCCTTGTGAACTTCTTTTGCTTCGGGGTTCTTATTTGAAACCATTGTTAATTTCTCTCCACCTTTTTATCTCACCTTCAGCCATCCTGGGGAGGGAGTCCCCTTGCCCTTACTCTTAAAGATTTCCTTTGGAAAGTTTAAACAAACCAATCAATAGTTAATCTGCAGATTGCTAAAAAAAAAAAAAAATCTCTCCAACCTTTTCACATGAGGAAATAACAAACAAAAGAAAATCAGACAGTTGCAGCTGGCTTTGTATATGGACATAAATCCTGAACAACAAAAGGCCTACTTTTTCTGCTTAAAAGCCAGCCTGGCGTTGCACCTCACCGTGTCTTAGCTCCTCCTCACTCAAGCGGCCTGAGGGAGAGACTAGAAGCTGAGAGCCTATTCCTGCCCCTCCCTTCTGAGTCCGCGTCATTCCACAGCCCCTCTCCACTATCACCTACTCTTGAGTTCACGTTTCCAGCAGTAAAGTGCTGCAATCTTCCACCACTTAAGAACGCTACTGGAGGAAGCAGCGGTCCTAAGCTTGCCTGGAGCGCACTTGCTGCCTCCATCCTAACAGTGCAGAAAACAAAAGAGAAGAAATGCTGGGCTCGGAACCCAGGTTCTCTGTTCCATTTTGTGGTTTTGAGCAAATCACATAACCTTTCAGAGGCTTGAATATGTCATCTATAAAACAGGGAGAGTGATAACCACAGTCCAGACTTTCTGTGAGACTCAAATGAAGTCAAGTCTTGTGAAAATGCTGATTTTAGAGCAGCGCCTCCTGGAGAAGGGAAAGGCTACCCACTCCCGTATTCTGGCCGAGAGAATTGCATGGACTGTATGGTGTCCTGGGGTCTCAGAGGGTCGGACATGACCGAGCGACTTTCACTTTCTCAGACAAGGATGCAGGTACACAGACACAGCGCCTCCCAGGTGGCGCTAGGGGTAAAGAGCCTGCCTTCCGGAGCAGGAGACCTAAGAGACGCGGGTTCAATCCCTGGGTCAGGAAGACCCCCTGGAGGAGGGCATGGCAGCCCCTCCAATAGTCTTGCCTGGAGCATCCCACGGACAGAGGAGCCTGGCGGGCTACAGTCCATAGCGTCACACAGAGTCAGACACGCACACACACATCTATGGGAATGGAAAACAGATTCTGATTCTGTAGTTCAGGGGCGGAGCCTGAGATTCTGAATTTCCCACAAGCTCCCCGGTCACGCCAAAGCTGCTGGTCTGTAGACTGCAACTTGGGTCACAGGCTGTTTGCTGTGCTGCCCATTATGATAGCCACTGGCCATGTGTGGCCATTTCGACTTAATTTCAAATCCAGTTAATTGCATTAGCAATATTTCAAGGGGTCAGTAGCCACCCGTGGCTGATGGCTCCCATATTGAACAGCACAGAGGACATGTCCATCACTGCCAAGAGTCCTATTGCACTTTGCTGTGTTAGAGCATCACAGAGATGCTAGAGAGCCATTCACAACACTCAGTACACAGTGAGCACATTCCACAGGCCAGACAATGATACCCAGGTGAGCAAAATGACCAAATTCTTGCTCTCGTGGAACTTACTGTCTAGTGATTATTTGAGAAAATGTAAGAGATCCTTATCAGGTGGACTTAGACATTGCTGCTGCTGCTGCTGCTAAGTCGCTTCCGTCATGTCCGACTCTGTGCAACCCCGAAGACGGCAGCCCAACAGGCTCCCAGAATCTCCCTGGGATTCTCAGGCATGGCTGCTGTCCCATAAACAGACAATCTGTTCTATGGTGGCATCACAGAGGAGCCAAGCACTTCATTCTGTCTTCCCAAAGCACAACTACTCAGATAACTATAAGTGAAGAATTAATCTGAAGATTTTACTGAAGGTTTCTTAAAGGATGGTAAAGGGCTGCTTATCTTACATAGCAAAGAGCACTTTTAATATTAATTTTCTTTTTCACTTTTCAACTACACAAGTCATAAATGGCAAATAGGATTTTATCTGCCTCCCACCCCTAACACCGCCCAAATATCCCATATACTTCTTCTTAAGTCTTTCTCTTCCTGGCCACCCACTGCAGAGATCTTCCCCCATGTCTCTGCTTTTTTTTTTTCATGCAGAGAAACTGGTCTCTGCGCATCTTCTCAGAGCGTGTGGGCCTAACCACTTCTCTGGGTCTCACCGGAGCTTTAGTTAGAGTTGAGAGTTGAAGTCCCCCTGCCCGCCCGTCGTTGACCATGGCACGCTGACGGTGTGCTGAGGCCACAGTGACTCCCAGGAGCTGATAACAAGCATCTTTTCTCGACTTTGCACCCGGGGACCTTACACTAGAAAGCGCGCAGCTGGCCGAGGCGGACTATCTACACCACAGCAGTTGGCACAGGCAGGAAATCAGGGCTCCCTGCCCCCAGAGAGCCAGTTGTTAAACATTTCCTGGCTTACGGCTGGGTGTGGAGATTATGGGGAAATCGCCCGGTTCCCAATATAATCTAGGACTCATTTGGAAGAGTCTTAGTTTGAAGCCCCAGACGTGTCTCTCTCTATGTTGCCTACTGTGGAGTCTGACCTGGGGAGCTTGCCCCGCTGCTCTGAGGGAGACCCTCCCCTACAGCATATAGGAGAAGCAGCCAAGGGCAACTTGGCTCAGGCAACACCTGCTGCTGCTGCTGCTAAGTCACTTCAGTCGTGTCCGACTCTGTGTGACCCCATAGACGGCAGCCCACCAGGCTCCCCCGTCCCTGGGATTCTCCAGGCAAGAATACTGGAGTGGGTTGCCATTTCCTTCTCCAATGCATGAAAGAGAAAAGTGAAAGTGAAGTCGCTCAGTCTGTCCGACTGTTAGCGACCCCATGGACTGCAGCCCACCAGGCTACTCCGTCCATTGGATTTTCCAGGCAAGAGTACTGGGGTGGGGTGCCATTGCCTTCACACCAAGTGGCTCAAAGACAACACTTTCTGGTTTAAGACCGAGAGCTCCCAGTCTGGACAGACACCAGGGAGACAGCGAGACGTGACCCACCCCCCCCACGCACCCCACCCCTACAGAGAGGTGGGACTGGACGCTCACCTGCCTGCAAGTGTTCTTTGCGTTTGGTCATCAAGCCAGTTGAATTCATTTCTTCTCTGGATCTTAAACTGAAAACCAAAACTGGGCAGAGGTGAGAAGGGAGAACTGGGCTTCCTTTGTGGGTCTTACCGCTGTCCTCGGTGGGCCATAACCATCACAGAACACACTGGAAGTGGGGAACAGCAAGAAACAGGTGACAGGCACCTCTGCTCAGACCTGGGGGTGGGCTGGGGACCTGAGTGCCATGTGAAAGTCGTTTGGGGGCCTCGACAGAAGCTCCGGGTGTCGCAGCCCCCGGCCAGCTTTGCTTCAGCTGTATTTTCTTTCTTTTAGAGAAAGTACATCAGGGACTGAGGTTACCGGCTCTGCAGGATTGCGGGCGGAAACGCCTGGTGACAGACTGCCGCCTCCGCTCCTGTTGCTCTACACGTTGCTCTTTCCTCTGAAGGCTGACCCTGACGTTCAGGGCAGCCTCCTTTGCTTTGGCCTGAAGTCCTGGATGCGGAGACGGAGAACAGGGAAACGCCCCCGAGATTCATCCTACAGCTTCGGCAGCCCCAGCTCACCCGCTCACACCAGCGCTGGATGTGAGTTCTTCCCTAACCCCTGCACCCTAGGGCTTCAGTGAAGGGGCCACAAGGACAGAGGCAGCTCCCGAGGACTGGGGGCTGGCCCTGGCTGAGACGCTGGGAGGCAAGGGAAAGAGGCGCCTCTGAAAAGCCTGTGTACCGCAGTGAAGACAAGCCCCAGCTCGCCGCAACTAGAGAAAGCCCGAGCACAGGAGCGGAAACCCGGCACAGCCAAACATAAATAAGCAAAGTGAAGGGCACAAGAGAATTAAAAACCAAGAAGCCCCTCTGAAAAGGGTGCGACCCATGGATGACCCTTCCCTGGCCCCTTGGCCCTCAAATCCTCCTCCTGCTCCTTTATTCTGTTTGGATCAATCATGGGTTCTTTCTCTCATGATTACAGCCTAAAAGGGCCAATTTTCAATGAGTCGGCACCTGAGTGGAGGCTGCACTTTTTCACAGTGGAGTTTGGTTTCTAATAGCCTAATTAACTAAGACAGCCAACTCAGGTGAATCAGTGTGCTTGTAAGGAGGTATTAGTGCTACAGAGGGGAAAATGTCTTTATAAGGTGGTCCACTTAAAGTTGATCCAGACATAGCATGTCAGCTAGGAACTCCGTCTCTGTCTCCATTTCCCCATCATGAAAGAGAAATATTAGTACTTTCCACAGAGAACTAAGATAAGGATTAAGTTAGATCATGTATGCAAAGCAGAGAACAGTGTCTGGCACATAGGAGATGATCAGAATACGCTAATTATTGGAGCTGTGGTTGTGTTTGTCTAATATTCTATTTGACCGAAGGGGTATTGTGTCAGCTGCATCCCGAGGACTGGCTGGTAAGGGTCACTGAGATGATTCCATGTGGACAGAAACGGCATCACTGGCAACAGTCAGTCAATAGCTGTCTTAGGCAGCGCAGGCAGCTGTGATAAAACTACCATGGACTGGGAGGCTGAAACAGCAGACATTTATTTCTCACAGTTCCAGAGTCTGGAAAGTCCAAGATCAAGATGCAGATTCAGTGTCTGATGCAATCCCTTCCTGGTTTGCAGACTGCTGCCATTTTTGGTGTGTCCTCATATGGTTGAGGACGTATTAAAAAGCAGAGACATCACTTTGCCAACAAAAGTCCATATAGTCAAAGCTGTGGCTTTTCCAGTAGTCATGTGCGGATGTGAGAGATGAACCATAAAGAAGGCTGAACACCAAAGAACTGATGCTTTTGAACTGTGGTGTTGTAGAAGACTCTTAAGAGTCCCTTGGACTGCAAGGAGATCCAACCAGTCCAACCTAAAGGAAATCAACACTGAATAATCACTGGAAGGATTGATGCTGAAGCTGAAGCTCCAGTATTTTGGCCACCTGACGTGGAAAACTGACTTGTTAGAAAAGACCCTGATGCTGGGAAAGACTGAGGGCAAAAGGAGAAGGGGATGACAGAGGACGAGATTGTTTGATGGCATCACTGACTCAATGGAAATGAGTCTGAGCAATCTCTGGGAGACAGTGCAGGACAGGAAAGTCTGGAGTGCTGCAGTTCATGGGGGGCAGAGAGTTGGACACGGCTTAGCAACTGAACATCAGCAACATATGGCTGAGAGAGAGAGTATCTCTCTGGCATCTCCTTTATAAGGGCACTAATCCCACTTATGAGGGCTCAGTCCTCACGATCTAATCACTTCCCAAAGGTCCCACCTCCAAATACCATCTCACTGGGGCCTAGGGCTTCAACACATTAATTGGGTGGGCACGTAGGACGCAGATATTCAGTCAGTCCATAGCAAAGGCAGAGCTCAGAAGTCGCCTTACATGGAGGTCGTCCCTAACCACTGCTGAAATATCACACACACAGACACACACACATCATTGTCTTCCCTATTCTGATATGACATTCATAGGCCCCTGATAACATTATAAAATTATCATCTGAGATCTGCCTTTATTGTCAACCTCCTGACCATGAGCCCAACAAGAGCCAAAACTGTTTGTCTTGTTGCCTCTTTATTTTTAGAGCCTAGAATGGGGCTGGCAACCTCAGGCCTTGATAAACGTTTGCTGCCCAAAGGAATGAGCGAGTGAATGGGCCTTGTGCTCTGTGCCGTGGGCCAGTCCTCAGGCAAAGATGAGTAGTGAGCTTCAGAAGCCCGGGACGTCCCTGGCGGCGCAGTGGTTAGGACTCTGCCTTCCACTGGAGGGGGCGCGAGTTCGATCCCTTGTTGGGGAACTAGCACCCCACATGCCCTGCTGCTCGACCAGGAAATAAAATGAATAAATAAATAGAGCTGTATTCATGGACTACATCGATAAAAAGAGAGATTATATTTAATTTTTAAAAACCCAGAATACTAAAGGAGTGCTATTTTCAAACAAAAAAATTCTGTGTCGTCTGGGAACCGGGTCATATGTGGCAATAAGTTCGGGGCAACAAACACGGCTACCTCCAGAACGAAGAGGCAGAGTGTGGTGTGGGTGGGGGCTTGCTGCTGTGACAGCCACCCCGTGTGTGGAGGATGGAACCGATGACCGGCAGTGTTGGGTGGTGACCCGGCACCAGCTTCAGCAGATGGTGGTGGTGGCACCTCGCTAGGGCGGAGCTCCCCAGCTGATGCCGTCCCCTGCAGCGCTGCCTCGTGGTGGAACCAGGAGCCTGAGCGGCAGGCACAGCCACCCATGGGCGGCCCTTGAGCTTTCAAGGGTGCCAGGCCCTTTAGCAGCAGAGCCAATGGGAAGGCCACGGAGGACCAGCCTCAGACCCCCCAGGGCAGGTACTGCGAAGCAGAGCCCCAGAGAGGACCCTGTCGGCTGAAAGATGTTGAGCAGCACTTGGAAACACTCCAGAAGACCCAGGAGGGTATTTTAGAGCGAGCGAAAGACCCGTAACTATGGAAGGAGCAGGAGCCAGAGCGACACGGTTTTTGTAATAGGGCCCTGGTACAGAGGAGAACCTGGATTAAGCGTTGTGCTTGGACTGAACATCATCTGCGGTCAACGCAGAGAGCAAACACATGGACATCAGGAGGGAAACGGCGGGGTGGGATGAACTGGGAGACTGGGGCTGGCATATACGGACTAGGATGAATAAAGCAGGTGACTAACGAGGGCCTACTGTATCGCTCACAGAACCCTGCTCAGTGCTCTGACCTAAAGCGGCTGGAAATCCAAAAAAGATGCCTGCGTGTTGCCGATCCAACTCTGCTGGACTGCAGAGACTAGTGCAACATTGTAAAGCAACGGCACTCCAAAAAAAATTAATTTAAAGCAAAAACACATCATCTGTGGTCCTTAACCACCTTCATAAGCTCTCCTCAGCAAAAGCAGAAAAATTCCTTTCGTTTCCACTAGCAAGAAGGACTCACCCAGGTGAGGAGGAGAGAGGGAGGGAGCCGCCATTCCTTTGGTGGCCCTGCTGGTGGCTACCCAGCAGAAACGCCAGGAATATGGGCACCCCTTCGGGGGCAGCAGCAGATTTCTGCATTTTTCTGGACTCAAGAGAGCATCATGCCTACTGCTTTCTGCTCCCCCAGCCCTCCCAAACATCTTGTGACCTAATTCCTCTGTAAAATTTCTCTCCATCTAAAGACCTAGAGGGGTTTTCTGCCTTCTGACTGATAACCCTGACTGGTAAAAATAAGTATCATCTATTTCAGGAGGGGAGGACGCATGTGCACTGTGGCTGATTCAGGTCGCTGTATGGCGAAAACCATCACTATATTTTAAGTAATTAGCTTCCAATTAAAGTTAACTAATTTTTTAAAAATAAATAAACTACATAGTGTTAAAAAAATGTATCATCCATTTCTTTAATGGTTCTTGGTTTTTAAAATCTTTTAATTATCTTGTTTAAAATCCTATTGCAATTCAATAAGGTTGACAAGGCAGGGATCACTGTGACAATCTTACAAATAAGAAAAATCTGAAATAAACAACGTAACCTCACACCTAACACAGCTAGGGAAAGAGGAAAAGGCAGAGGCAGAAGTTGGTAAGAGGAAAGAAATCACAAAGATCAGAGCAGAAATAAATGGAATAGAGTCTAAAGAAGCAATAGAAAAATCAATGCAACTAAAAGCTGGTTCTTTGAAAAGATAAACAAAATTGATAGCCCTTTAGCCAGACTCATCAAGAAAGAAAGAGGGCTTAAATCAATAAAATTAGAAATGAAAAAGGAGAAGTTACAACTGACACCACAGAAAAACAAAGGATCATAAAAGACTGCTACACGCAACTCTATGCCAATAAAACAGACAACCTGGAAGAAACGGACAAATTCTTAGGAAGGTACGTTCTCCCAACTCTGAACCAGGAAGAGACAGAAAACATGAACAGACCCATCACAAGTCCTAAACTGGAAACTGCGGTTTAAAAACTCCCAGCAAACAAAAGTCCAGCTCAGTCGGCTTCAAAGGTGAATTCTGTCAAACATCTGGAGAAGCGCTAACACCTACCCTTCTGAAACTGTTTCCCAGAGGACGATCTTTATTTGAGGAGGCAGTGAGAGTTTTTGAGGCCCAGGACCCGAACGTAGAACAGTAACGAAGAGTGCAGCAGCAGTTTAGAATGCGATCGGCCGCTACCGTGTCATCTACGACAAGCGAAGCAGAGCCACTAGCTAGATGTCACTGGGTCATCTTTTTCGAGAGGGTAGACAGAACTGAATCCAGCAAGGAAGCAGAACCTGCGTCATCCGCGCAGGCGTGAGTGACCCCGCGCGCACCTGTCCCCATCGCGGACCACCCTTCAGCTCCGCCGTGTCCCCCGGCCCCTCCTCCAGTCAGTCCCTCTTCCTGCCTGTTCACTCGGCGCCAGCCCCCGCGTGCCAGCCCCCGCGTGCCAGCTGCGGTGCTGCGCTACTGGCCTTTTCAAGGTTCTGTGCTAAGTCACTTCAGTCGTGTC
>SJYX01022386.1:113659-129577 GCA_006410675.1 Oreotragus oreotragus
TGTCCGACTCTGTGAGACCCCATAGACAGCAACCCACCAGGCTCCCCTGTCCCTGGGATTCTCCGGGCAAGAACACCGTACTGTAAGATTAAAAATGGTTATTTTTGAGCTTTTTTTTTTTTTTTTAAATGTAAAACAACACTGTGACGAAAGCTGAGCACCGAAGAATCGATGCTTTTGAACTGTGGTGTTGGAGAAGACTCTTGAGAGTCCCTTGGACTGCAAGGAGATCCAACCAGTCCATTCTGAAGGAGATCAACCCTGGGATTTCTTTGGAAGGAATGATGCTAAAGCTGAAACTCCAGTACTTTGGCCACCTCATGCGAAGAGTTGACTCATTGGAAAAGACTCTGATGCTGGGAGGGACTGGGGGCAGGAGGAGAAGGGGACGACCGAGGATGAGATGGCTGGATGGCATCACGGACTCGATGGACGTGAGTCTGAGTGAACTCCGGGAGATGGTGATGGACAGGGAGGCCTGGCGTGCTGCGATTCATGGGGTCGCAAAGGGTCGGACACGACTGAGCGACTGAACTGAACTGAACTGAAAACAACACAAAAGTATGTTAAACTTTTTAAAAGGTGGAAAGTATTATTAACCCACTACAGTCCAGTACTCTAGAGCCGATTGTGTTCAGGACCTAGGCTGAATTGTTGGACTGAACAAACAAAATTGGACTGACAAATGAGCTCAGGACGGAACTCATTTCTATGCAGGGGACTTGCGTTTATAACTCTTTTGTAAAGTCATTGTCTGCTAACTTTGTCACATCTGGCTCTGTTCCACCTGACTGATTCTTCTCCTGGGTATGGCTCGTCTTTCCTCGTTGTTAATGTGTTGACTAGTTTTTCTTTTTTCAAACTTTAAACTTTTTATTTTGTATTAGGATATAGCTGATTAGCAATATTGAGATAGTTTCAGATGAACAGCGAAGGGACTCAGCCATGCATATGCACGTACCCACTCTCCTCCAAACCCCTCTCCCACCCAGGCTGGCACATAACACTGAGTGGAGCTCCGCCTGCTGTACCCGAGGTGCTTGTCGGCTTCCGTTTTGAACACAGCAGCGTGTGCACGACCTTCCCAGACTCCCTGACGGCCCCTCCCCTCGGCAACCTTCAGTTCGTTTTCTCAGTCTGTGAGTCTCTTTCTGTTTTGTAAGTAAGTTCATTTGTGTCGTTTCGTTTTAGATTCCACATATAAGGGATGACCTATGATATCAGTGACTAATTTTAATTGGATGCTGAACTTTGTGCATGTTACATCGTTGTGTCTAGATTTTGCTGTTTTCCAAAAAATGGTGAAATTTGTCTATTTTAGGACTCATGAACATGCTCTCAGAACAGAACTCACTCATACGTAGGAGACTTACTATACAAGAATACCATTTCTGCCAAGTATTTCAAAACGTCCCCTTCAGTCACCAGGAACTCAATGTAGAAACACTCCCACAGCATTACACACGCTTGGGGCTCTGAGGGTGAAAAGGAGACAGCTCACACTGGGCCAGAATATAATACCATCAAGCAGTGTGCCACTATACGTGTAAGTGAGAGGTATTAAGAGCTTTATTTTACATGCTTACGCAGCATCCTACTGGGATATTTTACAGACCAAATGTCTTTACAAGCTTCTAGTTGCCAAATAACCTGACTTCTGCTTAACAGCAATATTATTTTCATAGCTCTGCTCTCCAAGAGTGTGTGAGCAAATTGGATTTTGACAAATCAGCCATCATCCCCCCCATTGACTTAAATCATAACTTACAGAGGTTTTGTTTTTAATCCCTAATTCATTGGCAACACTAACACTTCACTGAACATGTCCCTGCTTCCTCTACCCTGCCTGCAATAGCCAGAATTCTCAGTTGAGAAAAACAGAAGGCGTTCTGTCAGTTTACACAGAAAAAGGAATGCATTGAAGGATATGAGGTCTCTTACAGAAATTCCTGAAGGGCCAGAGTCAGACTGAAAGTTTATGAACGTGTGAGTCACGCTGCAGGGCAGCTCTGGCAAAGATGATCAGGGGATACAGCTCCGTGGGCCTCTGCTGAGCCCAGGTTCTGGGTGCCAGCCCTCTCCCTTTGGTTGTTTTGCTTTTCGTTTTTAATTTTATTTTATGGCCATACCCCATAACATGCAGGGTCTTAGTTCTTGACCAGGCATCAAGCCCCTGCTGTGAAAGCATCAAGCCTTCACCACTGGACCACCAGGGACATCTGTCTCCCTTGGCTTTAAGTAGGTGAACACCTCGCCCCCACCCCCGCCCCCCGTTCTCTGAAAACTGGATTCTGGGAAGCAACTGATTACTCACATTGCTGTCTTCCAATTTCAAGTGTTATGTGGGTGAATGATTGTAGAAGTCAGGACCACAGGCTGTAGCCTAGCTTCGAGGGAGACTGAGAAAGACAGGTTGGCTTCTATGTAAATTGGTGGGGAGGGATTTATATCGTGGGATATTCCTCCCACAACGTGGATAGTCAAGTGTGTGTGTGTGTGTGTGTGTGTGTATAGTATATGTGTGTTATTAGCTCAGTCGTGTCCGACTCTTTGTGACCCCATGGACAGCAGCCCACCAGGCTCCTGTGTCCATGGGATTATCCCAGCAAGAATAGTGGAGTGGGGTGCCATGCCCTCCTCGAGGGGATCTTCCTGGCCCAGGGATCAAACCCCCATCTCCTGGGGCTCCTGCATTGGCAGGTGGATTCTTTACCACTGAGCCACCTGGGAAGCCCAAAGGAGCTAACTACTCAGCTGGAAAATAGCCAACTGGATGATACTAAGGATGGTAAGTCACAGTAGAGTAGGCCTTTGGCAGTCGGGAAGACAGTATCTGCAGATCTTTGACTTTTCCAAATTTGGAAATATGGATAATGTGCTCACTGAGAACCACAGGTTTCCTGGGCAGATCCTCATTGACTTTTCATTTATATTTTCTCCTTAATCTGCTGTCATTTTCAACAAACAGGGTTTATTTCATTTTCTAGGAATTCAGGAAACAATGACCAAACAGCCACAGGGAAGCTGACATGGCAGTGCCCGGTGACAAGCCCCGCCCCTGCAGTGTCACAAGCACCCCCCGTTCTCTGAAAACTGGATTCTGGGAAGCAACTGATTACTCACATTGCTGTCTTCCAATTTCAAGTGTTATGTGGGTGAATGATTGTAGAAGTCAGGACCACAGGCTGTAGCCTAGCTTCGAGGGAGACTGAGAAAGACAGGTTGGCTTCTATGTAAATTGGTGGGGAGGGATTTATATCGTGGGATATTCCTCCCACAACGTGGATAGTCAAGTGTGTGTGTGTGTGTGTGTGTGTGTATAGTATATGTGTGTTATTAGCTCAGTCGTGTCCGACTCTTTGTGACCCCATGGACAGCAGCCCACCAGGCTCCTGTGTCCATGGGATTATCCCAGCAAGAATAGTGGAGTGGGGTGCCATGCCCTCCTCGAGGGGATCTTCCTGGCCCAGGGATCAAACCCCCATCTCCTGGGGCTCCTGCATTGGCAGGTGGATTCTTTACCACTGAGCCACCTGGGAAGCCCAAAGGAGCTAACTACTCAGCTGGAAAATAGCCAACTGGATGATACTAAGGATGGTAAGTCACAGTAGAGTAGGCCTTTGGCAGTCGGGAAGACAGTATCTGCAGATCTTTGACTTTTCCAAATTTGGAAATATGGATAATGTGCTCACTGAGAACCACAGGTTTCCTGGGCAGATCCTCATTGACTTTTCATTTATATTTTCTCCTTAATCTGCTGTCATTTTCAACAAACAGGGTTTATTTCATTTTCTAGGAATTCAGGAAACAATGACCAAACAGCCACAGGGAAGCTGACATGGCAGTGCCCGGTGACAAGCCCCGCCCCTGCAGTGTCACAAGCTCCGCCCCCGCAGTGCCACAGTCACTGAGGAGTCAGTCCCAGCGCTTAAAGACTCAGGGCGACTTCCCTGGTGGCCCGGCAGTTAAGCATCTGCCTTGCCGTGCAGGGGACGTGGGTTCCACCCCTGGTCGTGGAACGAGGAACCCACCTGCCACAGAACAGCCAAGTCCACAGTCTGCAGCCAGCGGAGGCCCCACATCACAACTAAAGAATCTGTGCGTCACAATGAAAACTCCTGCAACACAGCCAAACAGTAAATAAGAAAATATTTTTTAAAAAAAGTAGTGACAGAAAGCCAGGGAAGCTTCAGTGTGGGACGCAAAAACCCTAAGCTCCTTTCCGTAGCTTATAAGAAATGGTGTGATCCGGGGGTCTCCCCTTCATTCACTGCCGTGCCGCCGTTCCAGACTCTCTCTGCTCCGCTAACGCACTGGCTTTCCCTGCCTTGGGGCCTTGGCACTCGCTGCTCCCTCTGCCCGCAGTGACCTTCTCCCCTGACCTTTGTGTGGCTAGTTCCTGCTCCCACTTAGATCTCAGATCACGCGGCACTTCCTCCAACAGAGCCTGCTCTGCACCAGGGTAAAGAGTCGCCCCCTCCCTCTGCGCTGTTTCTTTGAGAGTACTCACTGTTAGTGGCAGTTATTCACGTATTTGTTTCCAGTTAACTGTTGGTCCTCTGCCTCTGCAGCAGCAATCTCGTCTGGCCAGCTCCCGGGACGCCGGGTGGTGCACGTTAGGTGCTTAATAGTTATGGACGGAATGAGTGAGTTCAATCTTAAAAGGTCGGTAAACATTTTCAAAGAAGGAAGCCAGGGACAGGTGTTCTATTCTGAGACCATAGAAGGGCGAACGTAAGGAGCACTCAGGAATGAAACAGCCTGACACTGCGCGAGAGGCCGAATGCAGGCAGACAGAGGGCAAGGGGGTCCGCGGGCCTTGCGGAGGAGCGGGAGCTGAGTCCTGCGGGGAGCGAGGCGCAATCGCTGGCTTCTGACTCAAGGAGCAGGCGGCCTGCTGAAACGAGACTAACCCGTGGAGATCAGGACAACAGAAGCAGAGGGGACTTGCCCTCAGACTGGAGAGCTTGCACTAGATGTGTTAGAAGCCCCTTTAAAAAGCTGTGCCACTATAAGGGCTTGATAAACACTATGTGAGAGGCACTGGAACAGGGGAAGCTAGAGTCAAGGAAATGAATTAGGAGCTGAACAAATCCCAGACAATATAGCCTAGGGGCTAAACCAAGACAGTGTCATTCACGAGGAGAAATAAGGAGCCAAGAGATTTTTTCCACGTTAATCTTCTTTTTTAACTGGAGTATTATAGTTGCCTTAAAATGTTTTGTTAGTTTCTGCTGGGCCTGTGTGTGTGTGCTCAGTGGCGTCAGTCGTGTAACCCTATGGACGGTAGCCTGCCAGTCTCCTCCTTCTGTAAAATTCTCCAGGCAAGAGTACTGGAGTGGGTTGCCATGCCCTCCTCCAGGGGCCCTTCCCCCACTCAGGGACTGAACTGGTGTCTCCTGCTTTGCAGAGAGATCCTTTAGCGCTGAGCCCCCGGGGAGGCCCAGGGACTGAACTGGTGTCTCCTGCTTTGCAGAGAGATCCTTTAGCGCTGAGCCCCCGGGGAGGCCCAGTTCCTGCTGTACCCCAAAGCAAATCAGCAATATGTATACACGTATCCCTCCCTCTTGGACCTCCTTGCCACCCACCCCTCTAGGTCATACAGAACACCAAGCTGAGCACTACTCTTTCCCAGCACCAGGAAAAGGCCCTGATGCTGGGAAAGACTGAGGGCAAGAGAAGGGGGTGACAAAGGATGAGGTGGTTGGATGCCATCACCGACTCAGCGGACGTGAGTTCGAGCAGACGCCAGGAGACAGGCCCCTGTGGGCTTTCTATTTTACACATGGGAGTGTATGCATGTCCATCCTAATCTCTTAATTCATCCCACCCCTGCTTCCCCTCTCAATCTTGGGTCCACATGTCCATTCTTTATGTCTGTATCTCCATTCTTGCCCTGCAAATAGGTTCATCTATACCACTTTTCTAGATTCCACATATATGCATTAATACATTCCAAGAGACATCTTAAAACCTAGATGGCACATTAAGAAGCAGAGACATCACTCTGCCAGCAAAGGTCTGTATAGTCAAAGCTATGGCTTTTCCAGTAACCATGTACAGATGTGAGAGCTGGACCGTAAAGAAGGTTGAGCACTGAAGAAGTGATGCTTTTAAGCTGTGGTGCTGAGAAGACTCTTGAGAGCGCCTTGAACAGCAAGGAGATCAAACCAGTCCATCCTAAAGGAAATCAGTCCTAAATATTCATTGGAAAGACTGATGCCGAAGCTGAAACTCCAATACTTTGGCCACCTGATGTGAAGAGCCAACTCATTGGAAAAGACCCTGATGCTGGGAAAGACTGAAGGTGGGAGGAGGAGGGGTCGACAGAGGATGGGATGGTTGGATGGCATCACCGACTCAATGGACATGAGTTTGAGCGCACTCTGGGAGTCCGTGAGGGACAGGGAGGCCTGGCGTGCTGCGGTCCATGGGGTCTCAAAGACTCGGACACGACTGAGCGACTGAAAAACAACAACAAAGGATCTGGTGACAGACTGGCTGTTGGAATTTTTTTTTTAATGGTTGGATTTTGGTGAGACCCTTCTTCCAGACTGCAGACTGCTGACTTCTGGTTGCAGCATTCCGTGGCAGAAGAGGAGCTGGAGAGCTCTCTGCGGCTTCTTTTACAGGAGAACTAATCTGATCTATGAGGACTCCATTCTCATGAATGAATTATCCTCCAAAACCTCATCTCCAAATACCATCACACTGAGATTAGAGTTCGGCGTATGAATCTGGGGGAGGACACAAACTCTCTGTCCACTGCACTGGCCTTCCCCCTCCCTCTTCCCGCCAGGCTCCTGCCTGCCCTTGGAGCCTGGTTCTCCAGCCTTCTCTCCATTTCTGTGATCTGTCTCACCTCCTTCTGATCCATTCACTGTCCACTCAGGTTAACTTGTGCTATTTCAATTATATTCCCTGGAGAATCCCATGGACAGAGGAGCCTGGTGGGCCACAGTCCACAGGGTCCCAAAGAGTTGGACACGACTTGGCGACCAAACCGCCATTTCAACTACACGCAGCCAGGAGCCCTGACTGTTCCCGCACCTAATAAAGAGATTCACAGAATAAGACAAAACACAAACAAATCAAAACCCAAGCTATCTGGCTGTTACCTGAAGAGCTCGAAGCAATGACAATAGCAGGTCAGCTTTCTTCCAAGGACATATGATTTGCAGCTATGCTTCAAAAGGCTCCTGAGCAGGAATTCCTGTATTCAGAATGAATGTTAACAAAAAGCAGCCCCTGAAATGGTAGTCAGATGCCAGCCCACCCTGCTCCGATACTGCCTATATTCCTGTAGGTTAAACCAGAGCAATAATATCCAAGTATTAATAGTCGTGGGCAACGGACGCTGATAGGTGCACAAGAAATAGCTGAGATGTAATTCCAAGGTCATAGGTGGCACTTCCGTGGGCCAGTGGTTAAGAATCTGCCACCAACAGAGGAGGCATGTTCAATCCAGGGTCTGGCAAGATCCCACATGCTGCGGGGCAACTGAGCCTGTCCATTGTAACTGCCAAGCCTGGGTTCAAGAGCGCATGCTCTGCNCAAGCTGAGCACTACTCTTTCCCAGCACCAGGAAAAGGCCCTGATGCTGGGAAAGACTGAGGGCAAGAGAAGGGGGTGACAAAGGATGAGGTGGTTGGATGGCATCACCGACTCAGCGGACGTGAGTTCGAGCAGACGCCAGGAGACAGGCCCCTGTGGGCTTTCTATTTTACACATGGGAGTGTATGCATGTCCATCCTAATCTCTTAATTCATCCCACCCCTGCTTCCCCTCTCAATCTTGGGTCCACATGTCCATTCTTTATGTCTGTATCTCCATTCTTGCCCTGCAAATAGGTTCATCTATACCACTTTTCTAGATTCCACATATATGCATTAATACATTCCAAGAGACATCTTAAAACCTAGATGGCACATTAAGAAGCAGAGACATCACTCTGCCAGCAAAGGTCTGTATAGTCAAAGCTATGGCTTTTCCAGTAACCATGTACAGATGTGAGAGCTGGACCATAAAGAAGGTTGAGCACTGAAGAAGTGATGCTTTTAAGCTGTGGTGCTGAGAAGACTCTTGAGAGCGCCTTGAACAGCAAGGAGATCAAACCAGTCCATCCTAAAGGAAATCAGTCCTAAATATTCATTGGAAAGACTGATGCCGAAGCTGAAACTCCAATACTTTGGCCACCTGATGTGAAGAGCCAACTCATTGGAAAAGACCCTGATGCTGGGAAAGACTGAAGGTGGGAGGAGGAGGGGTCGACAGAGGATGGGATGGTTGGATGGCATCACCGACTCAATGGACATGAGTTTGAGCGCACTCTGGGAGTCCGTGAGGGACAGGGAGGCCTGGCGTGCTGCGGTCCATGGGGTCTCAAAGACTCGGACACGACTGAGCGACTGAAAAACAACAACAAAGGATCTGGTGACAGACTGGCTGTTGGAATTTTTTTTTTAATGGTTGGATTTTGGTGAGACCCTTCTTCCAGACTGCAGACTGCTGACTTCTGGTTGCAGCATTCCGTGGCAGAAGAGGAGCTGGAGAGCTCTCTGCGGCTTCTTTTACAGGAGAACTAATCTGATCTATGAGGACTCCATTCTCATGAATGAATTATCCTCCAAAACCTCATCTCCAAATACCATCACACTGAGATTAGAGTTCGGCGTATGAATCTGGGGGAGGACACAAACTCTCTGTCCACTGCACTGGCCTTCCCCCTCCCTCTTCCCGCCAGGCTCCTGCCTGCCCTTGGAGCCTGGTTCTCCAGCCTTCTCTCCATTTCTGTGATCTGTCTCACCTCCTTCTGATCCATTCACTGTCCACTCAGGTTAACTTGTGCTATTTCAATTATATTCCCTGGAGAATCCCATGGACAGAGGAGCCTGGTGGGCCACAGTCCACAGGGTCCCAAAGAGTTGGACACGACTTGGCGACCAAACCGCCATTTCAACTACACGCAGCCAGGAGCCCTGACTGTTCCCGCACCTAATAAAGAGATTCACAGAATAAGACAAAACACAAACAAATCAAAACCCAAGCTATCTGGCTGTTACCTGAAGAGCTCGAAGCAATGACAATAGCAGGTCAGCTTTCTTCCAAGGACATATGATTTGCAGCTATGCTTCAAAAGGCTCCTGAGCAGGAATTCCTGTATTCAGAATGAATGTTAACAAAAAGCAGCCCCTGAAATGGTAGTCAGATGCCAGCCCACCCTGCTCCGATACTGCCTATATTCCTGTAGGTTAAACCAGAGCAATAATATCCAAGTATTAATAGTCGTGGGCAACGGACGCTGATAGGTGCACAAGAAATAGCTGAGATGTAATTCCAAGGTCATAGGTGGCACTTCCATGGGCCAGTGGTTAAGAATCTGCCACCAACAGAGGAGGCATGTTCAATCCAGGGTCTGGCAAGATCCCACATGCTGCGGGGCAACTGAGCCTGTCCATTGTAACTGCCAAGCCTGGGTTCAAGAGCGCATGCTCTGCAGCGAGAGACGCTGCTGGAGCAAGGAGCCTGCAGCCTGCAGCTAGAGGGCAGCCCCACCGGCTATAACTAGAGAAAATCTGCACAAGCAATGAAGACCCAGGGCACCCGAAAATAATAAATAGAATAAAAAAATTTTTTAAGTCATAGAAGGCCCCCAGAGATAAAAAGCTGGGCTGTTATATAGCTCTTAGAAGACATGAATTGCTACAGAACATAGAAATTGAATTCCTTTTTCTTTTCTTTTTTAAAAAGGGGCAGGCTGGGGGTGCTTAATTGGTAAACATTCTTTCAGGTTTTTAAAAAACTTTATGTGAATCAAGGTGTGAGGCCATTTGCCACATCAAGTACCAGACAGCACCTTTCACAAAGACTCGCGTTACCAGGAGGGGCAGTGGCAAAAATGCTGGCCGGCACCATCCCTGAAAGGGGTTCTGCTTGTCAGGAAGAAGAGCTCCTGGAAAACCGATCCCATGTCACACATAAAACATGGGTTTGGCAGCTGCCTCGAGCAGTGGGGAAAAGGAGACAAGCAGGTGAAGGTGAGGTGAAAGAGGTCAGACCCCGTTTCTGACCATTTCTTGTGACTTGCTGGTCCACCTCACACCTTGGATCTCGTAATGGTTTTCTAACAACTCCTTGTTTGCAGTCTTATCCTCTATGGTCTCTTCTCATCACAGCAGCCCAGAGAGATTCTTTTTAAACCCAAGTCAGGTCATTTGGTTTTTTTTTTTTGTTTTTAACTTGGTTTTGGCTGTGTTGGGATCGTCACGGCTGCACGAAGGCGTTCTCTAGGTGGGGCAAGCAGGGAGTAGTCTCTGCTCGGAGCCTGGGCTCTAGCGGATGCAGGCCCGGTAGCTCTGGGGTACGGGCTTAGCCGCCCCGAGGCGTGTGGGATCTTCCTGGACCAGGGATAGTATTGGTGTCCTCTGCATTGGCAGGCAGATTCTTTACCACTGGACCCCCAGGAAAGTCCACATTTATTTATTATTGTCTCCCCTTCTTGAACACAATAAGCCCCACACTCACAAGCATTTTGCATACTTTTTCCATGACTGTATCCTCATAGCCTAGAACAGTGGCACCCCACCCCAGTACTCTTGCCTGGAAAATCCAATGGACGGAGGAGCCTGGTGGGCTGCAGTCCATGGGGTCGCTAACAGTCGGACAGACTGAGCGACTTCACTTTCACTTTTCTCTTTCATGCACTGGAGAAGGAAATGGCAACCCACTCCAGCATTCTTGCCTGGAGAATCCCAGAGATGGGGGAGCCTGGTGGGCTGCCGTCTATGGGGTCACACAGAGTTGGACACGACTGAAGTGACTTAGCAGCAGCAGATGCTCAGTAAGGTGGCTCAGTGGTGGAGAGTCCGCCTGCCAATGCAGGAGATGGGGGTTCCGCCCCTGGGTCAGGAAGATCCCCTGGAGAAGGGCATGGCAACCCACTCCAGTATTCTTGCCTGGAGAATCCAATGGACGGAGGAGCCTGGCGGGCTGCGGTCCATGGGGTCGCAAAGACTCAGACACGAATTGAGCAGAAGAGGTTCTCAATAAATGAATAAATGTCTCAAGGGGGAAATACAGCTGGGCAGAAAATAGAGGACGTCTTCCTGAGTTTCTAAAACTCTAAGAAAGGGTAGGGTGTAGACAAAACATTTGGAAATTACTCGAAAGGGAGAAGGAGATCTCCTGCCCACGTACTATAAAAATATTTGAGGGGCCTGAAAGAGTGATGAGAGCGAAGAGTCCGGTGAGCTCCAGAAAGTGAAGTCTGTGTCTTGCCTTTTATGGGCCCCTGAGCGGGAAGCCTGGGTGCTGTATCCGTGCAGAAAGGACCACCAACGGCCTCTCAGAGAGTCAGCCACTCGAGAGTCAGCAGAGCAGCAGAGAGAGGTAGGACAGAAAGGAACATAGTCTCGGTGACCACCTGCATGCCCAGACGTCCCCTCCCCACGCCTGACAACAAGGAACCAAGCCCCCACCCCTAACCTCCATACAACCCTAAGAAAGCGAAGTGGTCCCAGAAGACATTAAGTTTTCCCACCACCCCACTGGGATAAAGGATAATCATAACCAAGTTGAGTTATGTCGAAATAAAACTCTATTTCTACATGCCAAAGCTCCAGACTGCCTCATTTTACTTCCCATCAAAGCAGCACTAATATTTTAAGGCATGGAGGGAATTTTAAGGACACTGGGATCACGTGACAGGCAGAGGCCACCTCTGTCCCCAGGAGTCTGGGGCAGGCACTCCGCGTCGTCCTCTGCTGACCTCGCGTGCACTTCTGTAGGGAAATTGGCAACGCATCGGGAGCTGCACGCAGCTGAGGAATTGCCATGGCAACAAGAGGCCCATCACCTGAGCTCTGTTCCAAGCTGCTTTCTCAGGAGTGAGCTGCAGACAACCTCAGAAAATGCAAGTTGGAACATTCATATTCTCTCTCCCTCTCTTTTCCCCGCCTCCTTTCTCATGCTTTGATTCTGGAGTTCTGAAAGGCCCATTCCTTCTCCTCCTAAACTATTGTGAGTGCCTCTTCCTTTTCTCTCTGACGTGCCATCTGATTCATGAGTGCTTGTGAGGTGAGGGATTGGGATCTCTCCCTCTCTTTTCCCCCCCTCCTTTCTCATGCTTTGATTCTGGAGTTCTGAAAGGCCCATTCCTTCTCCTCCTAAACTATTGTGAGTGCCTCTTCCTTCTCTCTCTGACGTGCCATCTGATTCATGAGTGCTTGTGAGGTGAGGGATTGGGATAGAATTAGCACACAGCGGTTCCCTTGGGGGTGACCCCCCATGTCGCACGTTGGCAAGGCTGGCAGAATGACGGGGTGTCTCTGAAGAGGGCACCCTGGGGCAAGCACATATCACTCTGTTGAAGGGGACCCATGACCCTGTCACTCGACTGTCTGGAGGGAACTGTAACCAAGAGAGAGACGCTGTCATGTCAGACAGCTTTCTGGACTTGGAGTTCTGTTAATGAATAAATGATGACGCGCTGGCCAGATCTCGGTGGCTTCCTTTCTCTCTGATCTATCATTTAGCGTAGAAGACAGTAAACACGAAAGCGTGTGGAATATGGTTGAGGTCATGGGTTCTTCGGTTGCTATGGTGATAACTCAGCTGTGAGTCAATGTCCCTTCTAAAAACAATCCTACCGCTTCGTAAGTCTAAACATCAGCTACAGAGCATGTCTAAAATGTTTATTCTTAGGACCATTTACTCCCCAGAATCTGATTCAGGAAAGATGGATATAGGGCCCAGGAATTTGTGTTTTTCAAAAGCACCCTCTCCCCAAATGGATTTTTTTTCCTGATAGTCTTCGCAGCACACTGTGAGAGGCATGGTTCTCCCAAAGCTGCCCTGTGAGGTGGGCTGGCCTCCATCAGCACACGTGGCAGGCCAGTGAGCGCCAGGTGACCTGAGGGCAGAAAGGTGTGCCTGCAGTTGTCATTGCTGCTAGTCACTAACTCGTGTCCGACTCTTTGTGACCTTGTAGACACGGGCTCCTCCGTCCATGGGCTTCTCCAGGCAAGAATCCTGGAGTGGGTTGCCATTTCCTTCTCCAGGGGATTTTCCTGACCCAGGGAAAGAACTCCCGTTTCCTGCTTGGCAGGCAGATTCTTTACCCCGAGCCACCAGGGAAGCCCGTGGCTGCAGTAGGGTCTGCTATTTAAGGACGTGCCCCTGGGTTAGTTACAGAAACTCAGTTTCCTAATGTATATTTTCTTTATGCAGGGATGGTTAGAATACTTATAAACAAATAACTCATTGGAAAAGACTCTGATGCTGGGAGGGATTGAGGGCAGGAGGAGAAGGGGAGGACCGAGGATGAGATGGCTGGATGGAATCACAGACTCAATGGATGTGAGTCTGAGTGCACTCCAGGAGATGGTGATGGACAGGCAGGCCTGGCGTGCTGTGATTCATGGGGTCGAAAAGAGTCGGACATGACTAAGCGACTGAACTGAACTGAACTGAATATGAAACCACTAACCCCTGAATATCAAACATATGCACAAGCAGGAAAAAAAAAGTTAATTCTAGTCTGGTTCATATGAAAATAGACATTATTTTTTCACAAACCTTGCAATAGTAATTTTTGGGCAAAGACATGCATTCTCATTTGAAAGTTCAATCTCCTAACTTGATGTTGAGATTGCATAAGAAATGGGTTTTTATATCTCCAAGTCTCCAGGGCAGCTGTAATAAGAGGTAATATAGATTTTATGAAAACTTTTGCTACTTTGCCTTACGGGGATACGCCTATACATTTTTCTGTGGAAGATGTAAAATCTTTACATGTATGGTTATACTCGGCTACAGAGAAATGGATGGAATTGAATTAATTGTTGGAACAGAACTAAATCTGTGGCTAATTATCCCCTGAAAAAGAATAACCTTAAGGGTCAGTTATAATTTATAGATAAAATGAAGGATTTCAAATAGCAAAAAAAAAAAAAAAAAAAAAGAGAGAGAATCTTGGAATTTTAATGGAACTGATGAACTTATTTGCCAAGCAGGACTAGAGATACAGGTGTAGGGAACAGACATGTGGGAAGGGCAGGGTGGGATGAGCTGAGCACTGACATACATGCATTTCCATGTGAAAAATTAATAGCCAATGTGGAGCTGTACATCGGAGAAGGCAATGGCACCCCACTCCAGTGTTCTTGCCTGGAGAATCCCAGGCAGGGGGGAGCCTGGTGGGCTGCCGTCTCTGGGGTCGCGGCTGAAGCGACACGACTGAAGCGACTCAGCAGCAGCAAGAGTTGTGTACAGCACAGGGAGCTTAGCCTGGGGCTCCGTGAAGACACAGAGGGATGGGACGGGGTGGGAAGCAGGCTCAGGAGCGAGGGGATATATCTATGCTGATGGCGGATGCGTGCTGTTGCACAGCAGAAAGCAAGACAACATTGTAAAGCAATTATCATCCAAAAACATCAATTTTAAAAAATCACGAAATTTTCAGTTGAAACGATCTAAGAGCTGTCTCTTATACACATCTAGATGTGTATAAGAGACAGGTGGTTGGATGGCATCACCAACTCAACGGACGTGAGTTCGAGCAGACGCCAGGAGACAGGCCCCTGTGGGCTTTCTATTTTACACATGGGAGTGTATGCATGTCCATCCTAATCTCTTAATTCATCCCACCCCTGCTTCCCCTCTCAATCTTGGGTCCACATGTCCATTCTTTATGTCTGTATCTCCATTCTTGCCCTGCAAATAGGTTCATCTATACCACTTTTCTAGATTCCACATATATGCATTAATACATTCCAAGAGACATCTTAAAACCTAGATGGCACATTAAGAAGCAGAGACATCACTCTGCCAGCAAAGGTCTGTATAGTCAAAGCTATGGCTTTTCCAGTAACCATGTACAGATGTGAGAGCTNCTCTGGCGCTACATATATATATATATATATATATATATATATATATATATATATGTATATATATAGGGGTAAGAAGGCTTCCCTGGTGGCTCAGATGGTAAAGAATCTGCCTACAGTGTGGGAGATCTGGGCTTGATCCTTGGGTTTGGAAGATCCCCTGGAAGGGAACGGCTACCCACTCCAGTACTCTTGTCTGGAGAGTCTCATGGACAGAGGAGCCTGGTGGCCTCAGTCCACGGGGTTGCATGATTGAGCGACTGGGCTTACACGGCCGTCTTAGTCATCTTGAGCTGCCATAGCAACATACCACACACTGAATGACATAAAGAACAGACATTTATTTCCCATAGTGCTTGAGGTTCAAAAGACCTTCCTTCTGATGGGTTATATCAGTTCACTTCAGTTCAGTCGCTCAGTCGTGTCTGACTCTTTGCGACCCCATGAATCGCAGCACGTCAGGCCTCCCTGTCCATCACCATCTCCCGGAGTTCACTCAGACTCACGTCCATCAAGTTCGTGATGCCATCCACCCATCTGATCCTTGGTCGTCCCCTTCTCCTCCTGCCCCCAATCCCTCCCAGCATCAGGGTCTTTTCCAATGAGTCAACTCTTTGCATGAGGTGGCCAAAGTACTGGAGTTTCAGCCTCAGCATCATTCCTTCCAAAGAAATCACAGGGTTGATCTCCTTCAGAATGGACTGGTTGGATCTCCTTGCAGTCCGAGGGACTCTCAAGAGTCTTCTCCAACAACACAGTTCAAAAGCATCAATTCTTCGGCACTCAGCCTTCTTCACAGTCCGACTCTCACATCCATACATGACCACAGGAAAAACCATAGTCTTGACTAGACAGACCTTTGTTGGCAAAGTAATGTTTCTGCTTTTGAATATACTATCTGCTGCTGCTGCTAAGTCACTTCAGTCATGTCCGACTCTGTGTGACCCCAAAGACGGCATCCCACCAGGCTCCCCCATCCCTGGGATTCTCCAGGCAAGAATACTGGAGTGGGTTGCCATTTCCTTCTCCA
>SJYX01022386.1:137497-208568 GCA_006410675.1 Oreotragus oreotragus
TGGGGCGGGGCGGGGAGGGGGTCAGAGTGCAGGAGACACAGGTATACCTGTGGCCGATTCATGTTGGTGGACAGCAAAAATATTACACAATATTGTAAAGTCCTCCATATAAAGCCCACAATATTGTAAATATCCTCCAATTAAAATAATTTTGTAAAAATATGACAAATTTAGTAGATAAAAAAGGCAGTGAAAACACAGATACATTGAATAGTAAAGTAAGATAAATGTTTAATATAAAAAATGATTTGTATATTAGAGAAAAAGTCTGATTATCTCCTATCTAGAGAATAGATATTTTTCTGTTCATGGAACACATATGAACTGTAAGGTAAGTCTCCCTGAAAATTTATATGCCACAAATCACAAAAACTGTGAACAAAGAAACTGGTCATCACATAGGTATATCTGGGCAAGCATTAACAACAATAGTAACAAATGACTCTTTTAAGAGACAGAGATACAAATTTTGGGGGTGGGTTCCAAAAAGTTCATTCAGTTTTCCTATTACAGCTTCAGAAAATCCCCAGTGAGCTTTTTGGCCAACCTAATACTTGTAATATGTTGCCATGTAAGATAAAAGGATTTTGAATTATGCAGGGAAAGGGTGGAAATATTAAATTTAAAATAGAGTTAAATTGAGTATGTCTCAATACTAAGAATAACTACTAAAGACACAGAAAGAGATTATGAGACTTCCAGACCAGTAGAGAGAAGCTAAAGGGAATATTCTCTGACCCTCCTCAAGGGCAACCCTAACTCTTCTCTGCCTTTTCCGTTCACATCACCGCTTGACAGAGCCAGCCAGTGAATTTGCTACTCCTGGTCCCCCCAGCTGAGGCAGTGGGGGGTGGGGGCAAGGTCATGCTGTTTTAATAGTGTCTTTGGATACAGAACAGACACGCCTCTTTCATGTGGCTGACCGATGCCACTAATGAGAGGTCCCATGACCACAAAGATTATCTCTGTATTAAAAGCAAATAGAAAATTCTGATTTCCCAAATGGCACCTACAGCATAACTCTCAGGATGAGATTAACTTGCAAAAAAAAAAAAAAAGAATATGATGTCCTCCACTATATACACCTACACACACACACACACGAATGCACAAAGAAACCACCCCACAGCACCCCAAAGGTATAATCTGTATGGCACCATGTGGGCAGAAATGGGTGTGTGAGCGAAGCCAGCACAGAAAGTGTCTCCAAACACTTACTCACCCTCCCACTGCCTTCCAAAAACACTGTGCTGCGCTTACAGCTTTGAAACTGTAATTAACACTTTTCCTCGGGGGAGANAGCACCCCAAAGGTATAATCTGTATGGCACCATGTGGGCAGAAATGGGTGTGTGAGCGAAGCCAGCACAGAAAGTGTCTCCAAACACTTACTCACCCTCCCACTGCCTTCCAAAAACACTGTGCTGCGCTTACAGCTTTGAAACTGTAATTAACACTTTTCCTCGGGAGAGTAGGTCCTGAGCATTTTAACAGGACGTGCTAGAAACAGATTCCAACCCCAGTGAGTTGTGCTTTGCCTGAAGGATAGACCAAGGGCAGCACCACGTCCTGGAGACCAGCGTGGTGGGGGCTGGTCCTTTGACTCCTTCTGTCCCTGTGGTCATGCCCCTTCGTCGGATTTGAAAATTAAACCCCACAAAGGATAGCTCTAAGCAATACCGTGGCGAAACCCCAGAAGTCTGTGTAAATGCCTAGATTCTAATGCTTTCTGTTCTAACTTCACCAGCTACTCTCACGGCTTTGGGATTTAGAAGAGCAGTATCGCGCTGAGTTGGCCGTGCTTAGTTATTCAGGCTTGTACCGCTCACTGAATGGGAGAGTTGCTGGGGCAAGGAGGAGCAAGCAGATGGAGACGATGCTGGACTGGTGTCCCAAAGAACCACCTGGCCCAGGTTGGGAGGCTAGCTTCTGTTCCAGAGCAAGGAAGGCACGAGGTGAGCAGGTAACTACAAAGGGCGATAAGCTACTGCAGATCCTTCCTGGTTCTGGCTGGACTCCACAGGGGATGTGTTAGCTTCTTCTTTCTGGCAGCTATTCACAGCCATTCAAATACGCTGGTCAGAATTTTCTTGTGAGCTAAACAAAGGTATTTTAGCTTAACTCTCANCCTGCCTCCAGAAGCACCAAAAATGCCTTCCCTCACCTGTCGGTCGAGGTGCTGTGCTGGGTCTGAACTGGCCGTGCAGCCCCCTCACCCGGGGCCGCCTTTGCCCTAGTGTGGAGCTGTGCCACGGGGCAAGAGAGGCCGGGGCAGACACTCAGCTCGGGCTGGGGCACAACTGGGACATTTGAGAGAAACTGGCCAGGGTCCCGGACAACTTTAATCTGTTTCTTCTGCCTTGGTGTTTGGAAATCAGCAGGTGTGTGCCCTTCAGGAGCAGTCTAGGTTTCTTACAGCCCTGCTGTCTGCCCCACTGGTTCCCAAACTAGTTAAGGAGGCTCATTCTCCCAGGGCCAGGCCCCCAAGCCTGCCCAGTGTCCCCATCTCCGAGGCCCATGTAATCGCCCGCCTCTTCTCTGTCCACTCCCAGGGTGCAGATCACCCCTGAGCACTTTTCTTTCCTTCCTGCCTGATCCTGTCTGAACCTCTCTTACAGCCTCGGTGGTGCGTGTCCTTCGCCGCTCTCGTTTTCCAGTGGGCATTGCTCCACCTCACGTGCGTTTTTGATGTGCTCAAGGAGGTGGGTGAGCTCGTATCCTGTTCCGCCATCCTCATTGCCTCCAGCTTCATTTTTTAAGGATAGTCTTTCTGCATGTAGAATTCTTGGTTGGCAGTTTTTCCTTCTAGCTCTTTAAACATGCCACTCCAGGGCTTCCCTGGTGGCTCAGTGATAAAGAATCACCTGCCAATACAGGAGATGCAGGTTCCATCTTTGGGTCAGGAAGAGCCCCAGGAGAAGAAAACGGCTGCCCACTCCAGTGTTCTTGCCTGGAAAATTCCATGGACTCAGGAGCCTGGTCGGCTGCAGTCCGTGGGGTCACAAGTGTCGGACACGACTGAGTGACTTCACTTTCACTTACTTTCTTTGTTCTTTCATGGTATATTTAGGGAGGGAGCTCTTTGTGTTGATTTAACTTGGGATTCATTGATATTCTTGGATCTGCAGACTTAGTGATCGTTATCAAATCTGAAAGTTTGAGGGCTATGATTTCTTCAAATGTTTTTTCTGTCCCTTTTTTTAACCTCCTTTTTTTCTGTGACTACCATTTCCTATGTTGCTATGCTTGACGTTGCCCATGGGTCCTGAGGCTCTGTTCATTTTTGCTCAATCTTTTTTTCTGTCTAGTATTCAGGCTTGGGTGATTTTCACGATCTGTGTTCACGTTAACTGATTCTTCTACCATCTCACATCTATTGTTAAGATCATCTAGTGGGACTTCACTGGTGGTGCAGCGGTTAAGACCTGTACTCACACTATGCGGGACTCAGGTTTGATTCCTGGCTGGGGAGCTAAGACCCTGCATGCTGTGCAGCCTGGCCGAAAAAAAAAGGATCCCTCCTGTTGTTCTCTTATGGCCATACCCACACCCCCACTTCCAACTCCTGAAAACTATGAAGAAATGTCCATTTCTATAATCGTCATTTCAAGAAAGTGGTATAAGAGAAATCGTATAGTATGTGAACATTTAAGACTGGCTTCTTAGCACACTGCCTTTGAGATCTATCCCAGCTGTTGCATGTATCAAGAGTTCATTCCTGGGTGTCCCTGCTGGCCCAGTGGTTGAGAATATGCCTGTCAAAGCAGAGGATGCAGGTTCAATCCCTTGTCCAGGAAGATACATGCTGTGGGGCGACTAAGCCCGAGCGCCCCAACTACTGAAGCCCACGTCCCCTAGAACCTGTGGGCGGCAGCAAGAGAAGCCGCTGTGATAAGAAGCCTGCAGAGTAGCCCCCGCTCACCACAACCAGAGGAAGCCCGCACACAGCAACGAAGACCCAGCAGGCCAAAGACAAACAATGTAAGCAGAAAACATTTGAAAGGAAGAATCCATTCTCTCTGGGCACCTTCCCACACCGTTGGTGGGAATGTAAATTGGTGTAGCCACTGTGGAAAACAGTACGGAAGCTCCTTAAGGAAACTGAAAACAGTTGCCTTATGACCCAGCAGTCCTATTGCTGCACATACACCTGGCCAAAACTCTTAATTTGAAAAGATATGGGCACCCTGGTGTTCACAGCAGCACTATTGACAACAGCTAAGACATGGAAGCAACCTAAATGTCCACTGACAGATGAATGGACAAACAGCATGTGGCATGTATAATAACAATACATATCATATAGCGAGACAGATATGTACTGGAATGCTACTCAGCCATAAAAAGAAATAGTGCCATTTGCAACAACATGGACGCACCTAGAGATAGTCATACTAAGTGACGTAATTCAGACAGAAAGACCAGCACCGTACAAGCTCACTTACCTGTGGCATAGAAAAGATGACACAAAGGGACTTATTTATAAAACAGAAACAGAGCACAGACCTGAGGAGACACGGTCACCGAAGGGGAAATGGGCATGACAGCGTTAGCTGCTCTTTCGTGGAGCTCTTTGCAGCCCCACGGACGGTAGCCTGCCAGGCTCCTCTGTCCCTGGAATTCTCCAAGCAAGAATACTGGAATGGGGAGCCGTCCTTCTCTAGGGGATTTTCCTGACCCAGGGATGGAACCTGGGCCTCCTGCATGGCAGGCAGATTCTCTACCATCTGAGCCATCAGGGAAGCACGAAAGAGGGGTGAGGAGAGATGAATTAGGAGTTTGGGGATTAGCAGGTACAAACTACTATACATACAAACTACTACACAAGGTCTTGCTGTAATTCATAGGGAACTATATTCAATATCCTATAATGAACAATAATGGAAAAGAATATATATCATTCTATTATATATAATATATATATATCACTTTGAAATTGAATCACTTTGCTGTATACCAGAAACTAATACAACATTATAAATAACTATACTTCAAGAAAAAATATAATTAAAAACGAGTTTATTTCTGGGACTTCCCTTGTGGCCCAGTAGTTTAAGACAGTGCAGGGGGCCTAGGTTTGATCCCTGTTTGGGGACCTAAGATCCCACATGCTGTGTAGCATGGCCAAGAAAAAAGAAAGTATTCCTTTTTATTACTGAAGAGTGTTTCATGGTATGAGTGTGCTACAGTGCTGTACACTGTAAAGTGTACATGCTGTTGCCGTATGGAGAAACTTAACCCAATATAACGGTATGTAGAGGCGGGACCTTTGGGAAATGATTAGGTCATGAACACTAAAGAATGGGATTAACACCCTTATAAAAGAAACTCCAGGCTTTCCTGGTGGCTCAGCAGAAAAGAATCTGCCTGCCAATGCAGGAGACAAGTGCTTGGTCCCTGGATTGGGAAGATCCCCTGGAGAAGGAAATGCAACCCACTCCACTACTCTTGCCTGGGAAACCCCATGGACAGAGGACCCTTGTGGGCTACAGTCCATGGGATCGCAGAGTTGGACATGACTTAGTGACTTAACAACAAATGAAATTCCAGAATAGGAAGCAGGCTCTCATTAGACATCAGGTCTGCTGGAGCCTGGATCTTGGACTTCCCACCCTCGAAATGTGAGAAATAAGTTTCTGTTGTTTACAACTCTGCCTGCTTATGGTAACTTGTTATAGCATCCCAAACCGACTAACACACACAATTTGTTGAACCATCCATTCACCCACTAAAGAACATGTCCAGTCATTTCTGGGTTTTGATTATTACAAATAAAGCTGCTATGAACATTCAGGCACAGGTTTCTTTCGTCTTGCTCTAAGATGCGCCTGTTTGTGTTTATCTTCTCTCTGGCCGCTGCTTCTTGCTCTAAGATGCGCCTGTTTATCTTCTCTCTGGCCGCGCTGGGTCTTCGGGGCCTTCTCTGGTTGCAGTGAGCAGGGGCTGCTCCCTAGTTGCCGTGTGACGGCTTCTCATTGCAGTGGTTTCTTCTGCTGTGGCTGGCAGGCTCTAGAGCACAGGCTGAACAGTGGTGGTGCACGGGGCTTAGTTGCTCTGCGGCATGTGGTATCTTTTTGGACCAGGGATCGAACCTGTGTCCCCTGCGCGGGCAGGCTGATTCTTAACCACTGAGCCACCAGGCAAGCCCATGCACAGGTTTTTATGGGAACATACATTTTGATTTCTCTGGGATTTCTGGTTGTATGGGAATTGCACATTTAGTTATAAAAAATTCCACACTGTTTTCCAGAGTGTGCGTGCCATTTTACATCTCCCCAGCAGCGTAAGAGTAACTCATTTTCTCTGTGTCCTTACTAGCATTTGACATTCTCCCTATTTCTTTTGTAATTTTAGTGGTTCTGGTAGCTGTGCAGTGACATCCCATTGTGGCTTGTTTATTTATTTGGATCCTTCAGGTCTTAGTTGCAGTGTGGTTTCTCTAGTTATGGCCCATGGGCTTAGGTGCCCTGCGCCCTGTGGTATCTTCCCAGACCAGGGATTGAACCCATGTCCTCTGCATTGAAAGGCAGATTCTTTACCACTGGACTACCGCAGACATCCCTCACTGTGGTTTTAATTTGCATGTCCTTAATGGCTAAAGATGTTCAACATCTTTCAGCGTGCTTATGTGAAATCTGTAAATTTTCTTCAGTGAAATGTCTGTTCCTATCTTCTGCTCATTTTCTAATTGGATTGCTGGGTGGTTTGGGGTTTTGTTTTGCTTTTACTGTTGAATTTTGGGAATTCTTTATATATTCTAGAAAGTAGTCCTTTGTTGGATATGTGGTTTCCAAACATTTTCTCCAACTCTGTAGCTTCTCTTTTCTTCCTCTTGACTGTCTTCCACAGAGCAGCAAGAGTTTTACATTAAAAAAAAAAAAAATTTATCTGACTGCATGGGGCCTCAGTTGCAGCACGCAGAATCTTTGATCTTCTTTTGCGACGTGTGGGACCTAGTTTCCGGAGCAGGAACCACCCCTGGGCCCCCGGCATTGAGCCACTGAACCACCGGGGCCGTCAAGAAGGGTGAGCACAGAAGAGCTGGCGCCTTACATTGTTCTCATTGCTCAGTCGCTGAGTTGTGTCCGACTCTCTGCAACGCCCTGGACTGCAGCACGCCAGGGTCCCCTGTCCTTCACTATCTTCTGGAGTTCACGGGAACTCGTGTCCGCTGAATTGGGGATGCTGTCGAACCATCTCATCCTCTGCCGCCCCCTTCTCCTTTTGCCTTCAATCTTTCCCAGCATCAAGGTCTTTTCCAATGAGTTGGCTCTTTGCATCAGGTGGCCAAAGTATTGGAGCTTCAGCATCAGTCCTTCCAATGAATATTCAGGACTGATTTCCTTTAGGATTGACTGGTTGGATCTCCTTGCAGTCCAAGGGAGTCAAGAGTCTTCTCCAGCACCATAGTTCAAAAGCATCAATTCTTCAGTGCTCAGCTTTCTTTATAGTCCAACTCTCACATCCATACATGACTACTGGAAAAACCATAGCTTTTGACTAGATGGGCCTTTGTCAGCAAAGTGACAGCTCTGCTTTTTAATATGCTGTTTAGGTTTGTCATAACTTTTTGTCCAAAGAGAAAGCATCTTTTAATTTCATGGCTGCAGTCACTGTCTGCAGTGATTTTGGAGCCCAAGAAAATAAAGCCTGTTACTGTTTCCATTTTTTCCCCATCTATTTGCCATGCAGTGATGGGACTGGATGCCATGATCTTAGTTTTTCTGAATGTCAAGTTTTTTAAACCAGCATTTTCACTCTCCTCTTTCAATTTCATCAGGAGGCTTTTTAGTTCCTCTTAGCTTTCTGCCATTAGAGTGGTGTCATCTGCATATCTGAGGTTATTGATATTTCTCCTTGCAACCTTGATTCCAGCTTGAGCTTCATCCAGCCCAGCATTTCACATGAGGTACTCCGTATGCAAGTTAAATAAGCAGGGTGACAATATACAGCCTTGATGTACTCCTTTCCAAATTTTGAACCAGCTATTGTTCCATGTCTGGTTCTGTTGCTTCTTGACTTTCAAACAGGTTTCTCAGGAGGCAGGTTAGGTGGTCAGGTACTCCCATCTCTTTAAGAAATTTCCAGTTTGTTGTGACCCACACAAAGGGTTTAGCATAATCAGTAAAATGGAAGTAGTTTTTTTGTCTGAAATTCTCTTGATCCAGTGGATGTTGGCAATTTGATCTCTGATTCCTCTGCCTTTTCTAAATTCAGCTAGTATATCTGGAAGTTCTCGGTTCACGTACTGTTGTAGCCTAACTTGATGGATTTTTAGCATTACCTTGCTAGAATGCAAAGCAATGAATGGTAGCTTGAGCATTCTTTGGCATTTCCCTTCTTTGGGACTGGAATGAAAACTGACCTTTTCCAGTCCTGTGGCCACTGCTGAGTTTTCCGAATTTGCTGGCATATTGAGTGCAGCACTTTCATAGCATCATCTTTTAGGGCTTTAAACAGCTCAGCTGGAATTCCATCACCTCCACTAGCTTTGCTTGTAGTGATGCTTCCTAAGGCCCACTCAACTTCACACTTCAGGATGTCTGGCTCTAGGTGAGTGACCACACCACCGTGGTTATCCGGGTCATTGAGGCCTTTCTTGTATAATTCTCCTGTGTATTCTTGCCACCTCTTCTGAAAATCTCTTCTGCTTCTGTTAGGTCTTTACCATTTCTGTCCTTTGTCATGCCCATCTTTACAGGAAACACTCCCTTGATCTCTCTAATTTTCTTGAAGAGATCTCTAGTATGTCATTCTACTGTCCTCTATTTCTTTGCACTACTCATTTGAGAAGCCTTTCTTATCTCTTCTTGTTTTTCTTTGGAACTCTGCAGTTGGGTATATCTTTCCCTTTCTCCTTTGCCTTTCACCTCTCTTCTCAGCTGTTTGTAAGGCCTCCACAGACAACCACTTTGCCTTCTTGCATTTGTTTTTCTTGGGGATGATTTTGTTCAGCACCTCCTGTACAGTGTTAGAAACCTCCATCCATAGTTTTTCAGGCACTCTGTCTACCAGATCTAGTCCTTTGATCTATTTGTCACTTCCACTGTAAAATCATAAGGGGTTTGATTTAGGTCATACCTGAAAGGTCTAGTGGTTTTCTTTACCTTCTTCAACTTAAGTCTGCATTGTGCAATAAGGAGCTGATGATCTCAGTCAGGTCTTGTTTTTGCTGACTGTATAGAGCTTCTCTATTTTTGGTTGCAAAGAATATAATCAACCTTATTTCCGTATTGACCATCTGATGTCCATGTGTAGAGTCATCTCTTGCATTGTTGGAAAGTGTTGGCTATGACCAATGCATCCTCTGTTAGCCTTTGCCCTGCTTCGTTTTGAACTCCAACGCCAAACTTACCTGTTATTCCAGATATCTCCTGAGTTCCTACTTTTGTATTCTAGTCCTATGAAGAAACAGACATCGTTTTTTTGGTGTTAGTTCTAGAAGGTCTTTTAGGTCATCATTGAACCATTCAACTTCAGCTTCTTCAGCATTAGTGGTTAGGGCAGAAGCTTGGATTGCTGTGACACTGAATGGTTTGCTTTGGAAACAAACCAAAACCGTTCTGTTGCTTTTGAGATTGCACACGAGAACTGCATTTCAGACTCTTTTGTGACGATAAGGGCTACTCCATTTCTTCTAAGGGATTCTTGCCCACAGTAGGAGATAAAATGGTCATCTGAATTAAATTCGCCCATTCCCATCCATGTTAGTTCACTGATTCCTAAAATGACAGTGTTCACTCTTGCCATCTCCTGTTTGACCACATCCAATTTGCCTTGATTTATGGACCCAACATTCCAGGTTCCTATGCAATATTGTTCTTTACAGCATCGGACCTTGCTTCTATCACCAGCCACATCCACACCCAGGCGTTGTTTCCGCTTTGGCTCCACCTCTTCATTCTTTCTGGAGCTATTTCTCCACTCTTCTCCAGGCAGTAGCAACATTTTGATGAGGTCTAATTTGTCAGTTTTTCCTTTTATGGATTGTGCTTCTGATGTCATATCTACGGTTCCTTTACCTAGCTCTGGACATTAAAGATTCTTTATTTTTTCCTGAAGTTTTATATTTTACATGATACATTTTGAGTTAATTTTTACATAACTTATGGGGATTTTAGAGGCTTCCCAGGTGGTACTAGTGATAAAGAATCTGCCTGCCAATGCAGGAGAGGTCAGAGGTGCTGGTTAGATCCCTGGGTCAGAAAGAACCCCTGGAGTTGGAAATAAATGGCAACCTGCTGCAGTATTCTTGCCTGGGGAATCCTATGGACAGAGGGGCCTGATGGGCTACAGTCCATGGGGTAGCAAGGAGTTGGTCATGACTCAGCAGCTGAAGACACACACACACACACACACACACACACACACACACACACACACACAAATGGTACCGTGTTTTTAATTTTGGTTTTCATTTTTTGTTGAAAACTGGACATTTTAGCTAATATATTGGATTCTGATTTCCCCCACCCCCGAGGCTGTTATTGTTTCACGGTTAGTAAATAGCCTATACTCAATTTGTAGAAACTATCTTCTCCATGGTATGTAACCCATGATGTCTCTGCTCAGTTTAACTTATATTTTGTTTTTTATAAAATAAAAACCTCCGAAGAGATTGCCCTTAAGTCTACATAGCATAGAAGTCAGGCAATGCCTGGTTAGAGGTTCTGCTCAAACATCTTGACCTTTGCCAATAGCACTGGGGGAAAGCCTATTCAAAATTCAGTGTGTTTTCAAGTCTATCCCAGCTTCTGATACTTTCCAGTACAGAGCTTGAATCCTTGGGTCTCCCCGTGTGTGTGCACGTGGCCTCCCATTCTACCAGGGATGTGTGGAACCTCTGGTTCTTTTCCAGGAGTTCCTTGGTAAATTTCTCTAGAGGCTACCACCCACCCCAAGCTTTCTCCTTTCTCGTTCTATCAAGTTTGCTACTTTTACAAACAATGCCACTGAACAAGAATTTTTCATCTTTCCCTCCAAAGCAAGCCCAACAATGAAGCTGCTAGCTTTTAAAGACACCTTCACCCTGGTAGCACTCTAAGCTAGGAATGAGGAAGAAAATGGAAGCAGCTCCAAGTGAAATACTTAAGTGTTCTTTCTGGAAGTTCAGCCATCTTTCCATAAACAATTGCATCTCAGTTTTGTTTTTTTTTAAACCTGCCTTGGGTCAACTTTCAGAGCCCTGAAGTGGTTGTCTTGACAATTTCATCCTATTTTACAGTTGCCCGACACTTTGCCAGAAATACTCAGACACCCTGAAACCTCTCTCACCTGTGGACACAGCTGAGGATGCACTGGGGACCCAGACTCCAATGTCCTAGCTTCAGCCCCAGTGGATGAACCTGGCTTCTTAAGGTAGACCTCCTTCCGCTGGTGAGGGAAGACTCAGAAGCTCTGGGGTCAAACTTGCAGGACCAGAACTCAGTACATAACTATAATTAGCAGCCTCTGACATTACCCACCCCCTACAATCCAAGGCACCTACTTTTATCAGTGGACACTCACGATTGCAGATGAGTCCTAGCCTCTCCCTCCTCCATCAGAGCTCATGAGGAATGTGGACTTCCACATAGTTCAATGGACCCGATCACTAGTCAAGTTGCCCCATTAACCTTCAACTTTTCCAGGGACCAAGGTAGGGAGGGGTGAATAGGACAGTAGGCAAGGCTTGTGGGCTCAGCTCTGGTCCTGTTTCTCCCAGCTCACCCCCAAGTGCTGGGCTCCACGCCTCCACCGCATTCCCTGCATGGCGGGGTCTAAGTAAGCGGGCTGACTCCAGGCCTCCACAACTATAACATTGATCATCTCTCTCTGCTGCTGACTAATTAAGTCGCTCAGTCGTGTCTGACTCTTTGTGACTCAATGGACTGTAGCCAGACAGGCTCCTCTGTCCATGGAATTCACCAGGCAAGAATACTGGAGTGGGTAGCCATTCCCTTCTCCAGGGANAAGTCGCTCAGTCGTGTCTGACTCTTTGTGACTCAATGGACTGTAGCCAGACAGGCTCCTCTGTCCATGGAATTCACCAGGCAAGAATACTGGAGTGGGTAGCCATTCCCTTCTCCAGGGAATATTTCTGACCCAGGGATTGAACCTGGGTCTCCCGCACTGCAGGCAGATGCTACAGGCTCCACATATTTTGATTCACTGAATCTTCACAACGCTAGGAAGTAAATGCTATTACTCCTCATTTTTACAGATGAAAAAAATGAAGGCAGAGAGTGTAAGTTAAATTTGCCCAAGGCTTTCCAAGAAAAAAGTTGGTAGTGCCAGAATTTGAACCCAGACAATCCAATTCCTGATCCTAAACCCAAACTCCTAAACACGAGGTTCTGTTGCCTCCCCACATGCTACTATCTGTTCACAGTCTGGTCACTGCTATTGCTGGCATTAGAACAGGGCTTTTAAAATAGCAGGCTGCCTTCCTTGAAGCTGGCCATGCAATCGATTTAGTGGTTAAGCCCAGTTTTTCAGTTAGATAGAAGAAACTAAAAATGTTAAATAGCAGTGCATGTCCTATGTGATAAGCATGGTTTTCATTTCATGAAATGTGTTATATACACTCGCTTTGCGCATCAGTTCTCATCAGATGATAGGAACCCACTGCAAGGGCAATACCGCTGTTGATGAAGACTAGAGCTTGGGGGAGATCTCTCTGCTTTGCTGGTTCTCACCTACAAAACCAGAGGTGACCCACCAGCCTCGCTCTTAGACACCCCCGCCAACACACACTTCATTATAATGTTTACATTATGCACTGTTCCACTATTAACCTGCTCAGTCCTCAATATATTCAAGTGGCTACTGTTCTCCTTCCTTACAGACGGGAAATGGACACAGAGAGGTTAAACCACTCAGCCTAAGTTACACGGCCTGTTGTGAATTGGGCCCGGGGCTCAGACCTGCCCCACCGACTCCGAGAACACCCTGCGTAGACTGGATGGCGGTAAGACATCTCCCTGCATAGACTGCGGGGCGCCCCGGTAGCAGCCTGGAGGCTTGTCCTCTGGTGGGAAGGCAGATCCCTGTGGGACGCAGTTCTCCACCCATCCTAAGCCTGGGGGCACAGTCTCTGCTCTCTGCCTGGAATGCCCGAGGCCAGCACTCCCCGCTGTGTGACTTCAAAGCGTACCTCTTCTCAAGATGCCTCCTGTGATCGCCGCAGCTGAGGCATCACAGCCCTCATCCTCTGTCCCAAGAACCTTATCTCATCACTGGCTGCCATTAGATCAGAAATACACTTCTGTGTTTATGCGCTATCTCCCCCACCGGAAGGAAGCACCCAGAGGGCATTTTGTCTGTGGGCTGCTGCGCCTCTAGCTCCTAGATGGACGACGGCACTTAACCCCAGAAAAACGTGTTCTTGGGTGAGCAAGAGTCTGGAGTAAAGAGGGTAACATGAAAAGCAAAACCTAATCTCCTCACCCCCTGGACAAGACACTGTCACTTGCCATCTGTTCTTGCAATGGTCAGACCACTGCTGTTCATCCACCAGCAACACCTGGCATCGTATAAGGAGTTTGGGGCCTTCAGAGGGAAAAACAGATGGGCAGAGATTTGTTCAAGACAGGAAGTAAGTTCACAAGCTAGACTGGATTCTGCAATGCACCTTGGGTCTGTGCATTCACTCTGCTTCTCCAATCTGCAGAGATAGTCCTGAGTGTCTAAGACTCACCAGGACAAGGAGATGCTTATAAAGCACCATCTCTAATGGACTTGTGGACTGGGTCTATGTCAGATTTTACAGATGATGAGAGAAGGAAGACGCAAGCCCTTTTCTCCAAGGGCTTCTGCACTGTGATGGAGAGGAGCAGCCACAAAGCACGGCAAGCTGTGCTCCGCTTGCTAGAGAGAAGGCAGGGCCAGGCGAAGGCGGCAGACATTGACATGAATCTGCCACGGGTGTACACAAACTCCCAAACATCAACCCCCTCCCACCTCCCACCCCACATCATCCCTCCGGATCATCCCCATACACCAGCCCCAAGCATCCTGCATCCTGCATTGAACATAGACTGGCAATTCATTTCTTACATGATAGTATACATATTTCAATGCTATTCTCCCAAATCATCCCTCCCTCTCCCTCTCCCTCTCCTTCTCCCTCAGAGTCCATAAGTCCGCTCTACACATCTGTATCTCTTTTGCTGTCTTGCATACAGGGTCCTCATTACCATCTTTCTAAATTCCATATATATGTGTTAGTATACTGTATTGGTGTTTTTCTTTCTGGCTTACTTCACTCTGTATAATTGGTTCCAGTTTCATCCATCTTATTAGAACTGATTCAAATGTATTCTTTTTAATGGCTGAGTAATACTCCATTGTGTATATATACCACAGCTTTCTTATCCATTCATCCGCTGATGGACATCTAGGTTGTTTCCATGTCCTGGCTATTATAAACAGTGCTGCAATGAACATTGGGGTACATGTGTCTCTTTCTATTCTGGTTTCCTCGGTGTGTATGCCCAGCAGTGGGATTGCTGGGTCATAAGGCAGTTCTATTTGCAATTTCTTAAGGAATCTCCACACTGTTCTCCATAGTGGCTGTACTAGTTTGCATTCCCACCAACAGTGTAAAAGGGTTCCCTTTTCTCCACACCCTCTCCAGCATTTATTGCTTGCAGACTTTTGGATCGCAGCCATTCTGACTGGTGTGAAGTGGTATCTCATTGTGGTCTTGATTTGCATTTCTCTGATAATGAGTGACGTTGAGCATCTTTTCATGTGTTTGTTAGCCATCCGTATGTCTTCTTTGGAGAAATGTCTATTTAGTTCTTTGGCCCATTTTTTGATTGGGTCGTTTATTTTTCTGGAATTGAGCTGTATAAGTTGCTTGTATATTTTTGAGATTAGTTGTTTGTCAGTTGCTTCATTTGCTATTATTTTCTCCCATTCAGAGGGTTGTCTTTTCACCTTGCTTATAGTTTCCTTTGTTGTGCAGAAGCTTTTAATTTTAATTAGATCCCATTTGTTTATATTTGCTTTTATTTCCAGTATTCTGGGAGGCGGATCATTGAGGATCCTGCTGTGATTTATGTCGGAGAGTGTTTTGCCTATGTTCTCCTCTAGGAGTTTTATAGTTTCTGGTCTTACATTTAGATCTTTAATCCATTTTGAGTTTATTTTTGTGTGTGGTGTTAGAAAGTGATCTAGTTTCATTCTTTTACAAGTGGTTGACCAGTTTTCCCAGCACCACTTGTTAAAGAGATTGTCTTTACTCCATTGTATATTCTTGCCTCCTTTGTCAAAGATAAGGTGTCCATATGTGTGTGGATTTATCTCTGGGCTTTCTATTTTGTTCCATTGATCTATATTTCTGTCTTTGTGCCAGTACCACACTGTCTTGATGACTGTGGCTTTGTAGTAGAGCCTGAAGTCAGGTAAGTTGATTCCTCCAGTTCCATTCTTCTTTCTCAAAATTGCTTTGGCTATTCGAGGTTTTTTGTATTTCCATACAAATCTTGAAATTATTTGTTCTAGTTCTGTGAAAAATACCGCTGGTAGCTTGATAGGGATTGCATTGAATCTGTAGATTGCTTTGGGTAATATATTCATTTTCACTATATTGATTCTTCCAATCCATGAACATGGTATATTTCTCCATCTATTAGTGTCCTCTTTGATTTCTTTCATCAGTGTTTTATAGTTTTCTATATATAAGTCTTTAGTTTCTTTAGGTAGATATATTCCTAAGTATTTTATTCTTTTCGTTGCAATGGTGAATGGAATTGTTTCCTTAATTTCGTTTTCTACTTTCTCATTATTAGTGTATAGGAATGCAAGGGATTTCTGTGTGTTGATTTTATATCCTGCAACTTTACTATATTCATTGATTAGCTCTAGTAATTTTCTGGTGGAGTCTTTAGGGTTTTCTATGTAGAGGATCATGTCATCTGCAAACAGTGAGAGTTTTACTTCTTCTTTTCCAATTTGGATTCCTTTTATTTCTTTTTCTGCTCTGATTGCTGTGGCCAAAACTTCCAGAACTATGTTGAATAGTAGCGGTGAAAGTGGACATCCTTGTCTTGTTCCTGACTTTAGGGGAAATGCTTTCAATTTTTCACCATTGAGGATAATGTTTGCTGTGGGTTTGTCATATATAGCTTTTATTATGTTGAGGTATGTTCCTTCTATTCCTGCTTTCTGGAGAGTTTTTATCATAAATGGATGTTGAATTTTATCAAAGGCCTTCTCTGCATCTATTGAGATAATCATATGGCATTTATTTTTCAATTTGTTAATGTGGTGAATTACATTGATTGATTTGCGAATATTGAAGAATCCTTGCATTCCTGGGATAAAGCCCACTTGGTCATGGTGTATGATCTTTTTAATGTGTTGTTGGATTCTGATTGCTAGAATTTTGTTGAGGATTTTTGCATCTATGTTCATCAGTGATATTGGCCTGTAGTTTTCTTTTTTTGTGGCATCTTTGTCAGGTTTTGGTATTAGGGTGATGGTGGCCTCATAGAATGAGTTTGGAAGTTTACCTTCCTCTGCAATTTTCTGGAAGAGTTTGAGTAGGATAGGTGTTAGCTCTTCTCAAAATTTTTGGTAGAATTCAGCTGTGAAGCCGTCTGGACCTGGGCTTTTGTTTGCTGGAAGATTTCTGATTACAGTTTCAATTTCCGTGCTTGTGATGGGTCTGTTAAGATTTTCTATTTCTTCTTGGTTCAGTTTTGGAAAGGTGTACTTTTCTAAGAATTTGTCCATTTCTTCCATGTTGTCCAATTTATTGGCATATAATTGCTGATAGTAGTCTCTTATGATTCTTTGTATTTCTGTGTTGTCTGTTGTGATCTCTCCATTTTCATTTCTGATTTTATTGATTTGATTTTTCTCCCTTTGTTTCTTGATGAGTCTGGCTAATGGTTTGTCAATTTTATTTATCTTTTCAAAAAACCAGCTTTTGGCTTTGTTGATTTTTGCTATGTTTTGTTTCTTTTGCATTTATTTCTGCCCTAATTTTTAAGATTTCTTTCCTTCTACTAACTCTGGGGTTCTCCATTTCTTCCTTTTCTAGTTGCTTTAGGTGTAGAGTTAGGTTATTTGACTTTTTTCTTGTTTCCTGAGGTATGCCTCTATTGCTATGAACTTTCCTCTTAGCACTGCTTTTATAGTGTCCCACAGGTTTTGGGTTGTTGTGTTTTCATTTTCATTCATTTCTATGCATATTTTTATTTCTTTTTTGATTTCTTCTGTGATTTGTTGGTTATTCAGAAGCGTGTTGTTCAGCCTCCATATGTTGGAATTTTTAATAGTTTTTCTCCTGTAATGTGACCCGCTCCCAACCACACACCCAGAGGCTGACCCCTCCCTGCCTGCCACCTGCGGGGACTGAGGAAGTGCAGACCCACAGAGCCTCAGCCTACCGGGAAAGGGGAAGAATTCACATCAGTGAACACACTGCCCTTCACAGCTACAGGTAACTGTGGAGGATGCCTTTCCTGACAAAGCAGGGCTGGCCTGTGTAGTAGCTCTGTACTGGGGAGTCAGGGCCAGCTCTGGTACCTCGGGCCAAGAGCACATGGAGAGCGCGTGGGACTGAGACGGGTGTCTGTAAACCCTATCCCCATTCAAACGCTCCTACTGCTATCTCCTCCTCCTTCCGGGCAGGAGTTGGGCAGGTCTGCAAGCACTTGTGTGTCCAGCACACTAAGGTTAGTACACTTAGTATACTAAGTTAGAACACTTAGTACACTAAGGTTCTGTACTCTGTGGGAGAAGACCCGGGTGCCTGGTGGAGCCCACTTGGTAGGTAATAGTGCCTGCCCCTCATCCTGACAACAGCTGACACTTAAGAACAGCTTGCAAAACATCCCCACTGACTTATCGTGTATGTTCTTCCCCTACAAAACACCCAGCAGACAGGAGGAAATGGAGACACAGTGAATAAATTCAGACGTTTTATTCTGGAAAGCACATGTGCACAGAGTTTCAACACAGAAAATTAACCTGGGAGTGAATGCTGGAACAGATCGGCTACCGACCATCATGCAGCAAGGTGAGTGACACGGACCCGCTGGCCCTCGGAACACCACGGTGCCTGCAGGAGGGTGAAAAACCAGGAGGCTGAGCCCCTATACACTGCCCAAGAGGGTGAAAAACCAGGAGGCTGAACCCCTAAACGGCCCAAGAGGGTGAAAAACCAGGAGGCTGAGCCCCTATACACGGCCCAAGAGGGTGAAAAACCAGGAGGCTGAGCCCCTATACATGGCCCAAGAGAACGCAAGAGAAGTGGCAGGTTCCTAATGATGAGAAAAACTTACAAATAGAATCAAAACTGATTCAAGTCATACAGTGAAAGGACAAAAGGAAAGGGGAAAGAGATCAATATGATCTGAAACAACTGTTTTAATAGTAAGTTGCTGACCTTGTGTTGGACTCCAGTCCAAGATGCCTGAGGACGGGCCAGTGCTTCTGCACGGGGTCGCCCCTGGAGGGGAGACAGGCCCTGTCTATGACCCTCTTCTCATCCTGAGGTCCCCTGCCCTCCCAGTGAGGGACAGTGGAGGACAGGGCCTTGTCTGTCCGTGCCTGGATAGTAACAGGTCCTCTGGACTTGCTGAGGGTTGGTGGACCCAGCACCCCTGGCATCCCCAGCCTGCCTTTGTACACCTGACCGGGTTTCTGCAAGATCTGAGATCACCTGCGCGGGGAGAATGCTGGGTCTTAAAGTGTGTTTCTGTCCTGGCCTCGTGACAAGTCATACTGTCCAGGCATTTTTGGCACGTCCTTTCCTTGTGCCTAACAGAGTCCCTCCTCCCCTACCAGCAGATGCCAGCCAATCCATGTAATTAACACAAGGGCCATTAATATTAGCAACAAGCTGGACCCAACGAACCAGTGAAACTGACTTTTTTCACCTGTCTTCCTTTTATATTACTCTGCCAGTTAATAATCTATTCCCGTAACTCTACTTCCTTGGGATTTTATTAATTCAGTAGCAGCTTCATCTAAAATCTGTTGGTCTTAATGATACTGATGTTTCTAAAGGCCAAGCAAATGGCTTTTTCTCAATTTCTTCTTGTAAGTCTCAGTCTCTAAAGAGAAAACTAAATTAACTGATTAGCTATGCATCAGGTAAGCAACTCATATCATTAAAAAAACGGATACACAAGTCTGATTATTGTGCTTGAAATGTACTAAAAGGAAAAAAAAAAGTATTAACATATCAAGTTACTATGATGATTATTTTAATAACCTTCAGTAAAAGCCCACAAATGTTTTCCATTCAAGAATGCCTGGGATTAAAAAAAAAAAAAAAACTCGGGATAAAATGTTCCAGGCTAATATATTTCAGGCTGCAGGGCTGGTTCTAATTTAGAACTGACTACAGACCTGGAGTTAAGGGAAAGATGTGCCGGCGGCCACACCCAAGGCTGCTCGCTGCCCTTTTGCTCTATCACTGCTTGGGAGAGCTCTCAGAAATCATTAATGACTGTGAGTCAGTAAGGCAAAAAACTGTGGAGAAAAATGGTAATAATGTAAGTGATACAGGGCTAGAAAAGATGCACAACCGTTTTAAAATGAAGATGACTTGGAAGGAAAAAGGGATAAAAGAAGTAGATCATCAGAATGTTATAAGAAAAAAAAATGCTTTTGGTTTTCCTGATAAGTGGCAAATCAGAATCATTTTCCCTCAGATTTCACAGCCAACGTTTTCTTAATGTATCTATAAGTTGCCATTTCCTTCCAAGTATGTTAACTGCATAAAAATAAAATACCTCCCCTTAAAACACCAGGGAAAGAAAAATCCACTACCTCCTCAAAGAAAACAAGAAACCCTTTCATGAATATTAGACGGAACCATCACCCTCTCCTTTCCTTACTGTCATTTGCATTGCAGAAAAGAGAAGGGCTCGTTTTCACTCTAGAGCCGTTAGTACTTCACTTTTGAAGCCCTTTGGAGTGAGGAAGCTGTTTCAACTTTTATACTGGAGGTAAGGGACAACAGAGAAGAAAAAGGACAGTGGAGCACTCTGAGCCACCTCAACTCAAACAAGACCAGGCTCCTCGCTGTCCATGTGGAAAAGGAAACTGATCTTTACCAAGTAAGTGACTTTTAAATATTTAACTTTTTACTCAAGATAAAAGCACAAATCTCTCCTAACTAGAGTAGTATTAAAATGTGACTATTTTCTCTTCAAAGGGAAAAAGAGGGGGATTAAAAAAAAAAAAAAAAACTTAGGTATGTTTCCTTGCAAGCAAAACAGAGAAAAAGATATTGTTGTTGTTACTATAATTATTAAGCCACAGACACATAAAATCCACAAACTGGATTGGGGTGGCTTTGGAAATGCAGTATATCAAAGGTGCAGACTGTTTTGAACATTCTGTACAGATCGGGCTGAACAAGAACCAAAGCAAACCTCCCCCACAGCGGTGACACGCCTCGGGCCCCTGGGAAAGACAGCAGGGCCTGCTCTGGCAGCGAGGTCGCGAATCCTCGGGCGCCACGTGGGCCATCTTGTCCACAGGTGAGGCTGAAGGGTTCTGGCGGCACCCAGTGCGAAGCACGTGCATCACTGGACCAATTTCTGAATGGACTTTTATAAATATATACAAATCAGTTACAGGCACTTGAAATGTCTTTGGCTGGAATAACCCAACATTGCAAGATAATGTATTCACAGAGTGTCCAGGCCCAGGCTGGCTTCAGCAGGCAATGATTATGGTTCTTTCAGTCTCTCTCGGAAAACGGCAGCTGTGGGATTAGGCGTCTGCCAGAGCCACCTAGGAGAGAGCAAGACAGCCAACCGGTCACTCAGCGACGAGCAGGTAACTCAGCCCCATCAGCTCTCCTACTAGGGGCCTGGCCCCAACCCCAAACCCAGGGAGCCACACGCACGCATCTGCCAGGCAGGGGAACGATTAAATGCTAAAAAGATCAAGCTTATCTAGGAGGTAATGAATAGAATTCAGCTGATCTCATGAAGTGCCGAGCTGAGATGGGGCCAAGTTTCAGCACTCTGGGAAGTGACCAGCACACTGACCTCAGTGGAACGGAGGCAGCCCTCACGGTTAGCTTTCTCCAGTGGGGAACATTTTTTTAAATACAGAATTTTAAAAGTAGTTTTTTAAAAAAATATTTTATTTGGCTGGACCCGGGCTCAATGGCAGCACGTGGGATCTAGTTCCCTGATCAGGGATCGAACCCAGACCCTCTGCACTGGGAGTGCAGCGTGAGCCACTGGCACTACACCAGGGAAGTCCCTGATACGTAATTTGCTGATGATCCAGTTTCCATTTCGCTTGTTTTTGGCCATGCGGTGTAGCATGTGGCATCTTGGTTCCCTGACCAGGACACTGGAAGAACAGAGTCCAGCAGCAGTTGGGACTTCCCTAGGGAAGTCCCTCCACTGGGGATGTGAGAACGGTTTCTTCCCACCAAAGACGGGTATATGGTTGAAAATGCAACACTATATTATAGGCTGAGGGGCAATGGCTGCTGATAGACAGGAACTAATTTCCCTGGAGAAAAGGAATCACCCACAGTAAGTGGTAACAGGACTAACTGGGACTTTACCCAGAGACCTCTGGAGCAGTCCTGGGCCAGACTCCACCCACCGCTCACCTTCTCAGGACAGAATTCAGGATTGCTCTGCCGCAGTTTGCTGGGTCTGCCTTTGATAACCGCGTAGCAAAACATCGTTATCACCATCACAAAGAGGAAGTAACTGGTGTGCATGAGGTGCAGGTTTATCAGCGAGCGGTCATCCTAAACAAAGAGAACCACCAGAGTCATCCGCCCTGAGCCCCTGAGACTTTAAGGCTGGCTTCCTGAGCTCAGGTGGCACGGCCTCTAGGCTTGCCTCAGCGTTCCTTCTCACATGGGAAGAGAAGGTTCTCCTATCTTCTCAACAAAAAAAGCCGGAGCTCGTGGTGTTCCAGACACCACCCACACCCTCCCTTCCTAAACCGGTGCTCTGCTCAAACTCCCCCGGAGCCTTTAACCCCTGCCCTTCCCTTTCTATCTTCTTGTTCTCAAAGCCCTCAAGCTGCACCGCTGACCCCCCAGGTCTGTGTTCCTAACCCCTTGCTACTCCCTCCCCAGAGAGGCTGCGGCCTTTCCCCACCTCGACGAGTCCCTGGCTGCAAACGCCAGCCATGACTCATGCCTTTGAGCGCCACAGGCAACCGGCAACTAGACCTAGCCAGGTGTTGAGATCCCAGCCAGGCCTCCACTCCTGTTCCTTCTCACAGCTCCAGGCCTCCTCAGGCTCCATCCCATTTCATGTATCAAGGGGGTAAACCAGTCTTCCTGACACACTGCTTTACAAATTTCCTACAACCCAAATGCAGGCAGTGCTGGCCTCCTCCTCTGAGATCTAAACGCCTCAGTGAGGCCCAAAGGGCCTTCGGGAACCTGGCCCCTGGCCACCGCACAGTCTCAGCTCCACTGCTCGCCCCTGCAGGCCCTGGTGTCCCAACGCCCACAACTTGATAAAAGTGAGACATAAGGAAAGAGAGGGACCAGGCAAAAAGAAATCCACCTGGCATGTACTGACAGAAGAGAACATTTACAAAAATTCAGTGCAGTCTTTTAAAAGCAGGCTCCAGTCTGAGGAGCAAACAAAACCAGCAAATCACCCACTAGCTCAGAGGACAGGGCCTCCCCCTGTTCTCTTTGTAATGTCGAAGCCCGGCCCGGCATCAGTCTCCAGCCAGAGTCCTCTCCTGTTTACATCTGCCTCTCTGAGTCCACACCGTGTACTGCTCCTACTGCCACGAACCACAGACACTTCAGCGAGGGGCGTGTGGAGGAGGAAGACGGACCGGCCTCTCGGCAGCCCTCTGAGTCAGGCACACAGCCGCGATCAATACATAGCTGCTGCTGGACAAAGTGGGCAACGAGCAACAGAAGCAATTTCCTTAACCAGAGGAGAGGGGCGGCGTGTTTCGGCAGGTCTCCGGCCTCCCACCCCCACCCCGGCCGGACACCGAGAATGGCAGGAGCTGGGCTAACCCAAGAAAGGAGGCAAGCAGCGTCTGCTCCAACACTTGCGGGACACACACAGACGCACAGGATTCTTCTCACTTACGTCTGGAACAATAACTGTAAGCTTGGGGTTTAAAGCATGGTAGACTTTTCCAATGGCCCCCTTGTAACACCAGAAAGGGTTGTAGTCTTGAGCGTATTTCGTGTTGGCATCCCTGGCCGTGGTGAAGATCTTATACCAGAGCGTGGCGTTGCTGTAGGTGTCAGGAACGCAGTGTGGCGGCTGTCTGCAGGAGAAAGGGGCGAGACACGGCGCTGAGCAGGGCCTCTTGTGGGGAAGGAGAAATCGGAGACAGCCGTATTCTCTTGAGATAAGGCCTATTATGTTTTTAGCTCAGTGATTTTTTTTTTTTAATTAATAAACACAACAGAATAAGAACTAGGCACCGACACTTGAGAGTTTGGGTGTTAGATTTTTGCTTTCGGAAATCAATCCTAGGTCCTCTCACCAGAAAGGAGTCACTCCTTGTAAGCCCATTTTCTCAAATAAGCTAAACTTTCAGTCACCACTGGAAGTTTTCCATACAAACTTCTCTATCAGCTGTTACCACCAACAGCAAATATTGCTGAATTTGGCCTACAAACCTCCAAACATCTAAAACAGATTAATCCCAGGATAATTATTTGAAAAGGACTCAGCCTAAGATCCTTAAATAGGCTCCACCTTGTGTATTTCATGTATTTATAGATCACTACCTCCTTTACAGAGAAAGCAGAGGCAAGAACAGGCTTAAAGGTAAAGCAGTTAACACTGACAGGTGCTCAAAAAAAAAAAATGAAGCAGAAGGTTCAGCAACAGTAACTATTTCATGGAAAATAAGGTTCAATTTATACTACCAATTTAAAATATAAGTCTTCCTGGATAATGGAGATGAACAAAATACTGTTCAGAAGCCATCATTATGGGTCATTATGGGTCATTATGGTCACAGGATCAGCTCTTATGCATCTTTCCTAGTGGCTTCTTCTACCAACAGGAAAGGAAGTCTAAAACCTGCAAACACAACCAGATGCTTTTACAACCTTACTGAAACACTAACCCTCTGATATTTATATGCAGAAGTTTTACCTCAGAAAAGCAAATTAAACTGAAATAATCCTATAGACAAGTCCCAGCAATGACAATTCTACAAGGTAATGTGACGCCAGCTGTCCTGAGAATTTGCTGCTAAAGCATCCTAGTCAAGTTCACGGTTAACAGCTTCTCACATACATCCATGGGGGTCAGGGAGCACTTACACGGTGACGGGAAACACGCCGGGGTGAGCTGTGAGGGTCATGCAGGCTGTGAACACCACCTGCTCACAATGCCCGTGAAGGGCACAGTCGTCCGAGCTCCAGGATGTAGGCAGGGTGAAGGTAATGTTTATCTCCTCCTGGGCTTCCCTGCCTGGAAAGAGAATTCAGTGTTTTGGTAAATAAGGCAAGAAATCATACATTTATGATTCTCTGGCATTTGACTAAATCCTGAAATCAAACCCACCCAGGAATCCCATCAACCCAGGGAGGTGGGACCCCTGCCTTTGTGAGGTTTCGAGAATAACAGTGGTTGTTCCGAGCCAGACTCTGAGGCCTGCTCACCAGGCAGACCCACGGTGTGGCAAACACAGCCGGGCCGCTTCAGCCGCCGCTTGGAGAGGCCACGCCAGGGCCCGGCCATGCCCGGGTGGGAAAGCTGGGGCTGCGTGAGTCCGCACCATTGGCACGGCATATGTATCGCTTCACTCAGTGGACCACTATCCCATGAACAAGACCAAAGAAGTATTACTGTAACCCTTTCACATATGAGCAGACTGAGGATCAGCAGGTCAGACCTAAGAAAGGTCATGGGACAGGTGAGAAATAAAGTGCAAATGAACACCAAGGTATTAAACATCACAAGAAAAGAAAAAGGTCCACCCGCTCCGTGGAAAACCCAGCCGTTGCCCTTACCGCCTTCCACGGGAACACCTCTCACCAGGAGCAGCCAGCAGGGGGCTGCCAGGCACTCCCCAGTTCCTTTAAGGACTTTAAAAGGTTCTTGGTAACCAAAGATGATTCTTCTGAGGCTCAAGTCTCTGGCACAAAGCCCCTCCTGATTATTCCAGCTCCCACTACTTCTTCAACCTTCTCCTGATTCACACCTACAGTCTGTCATGGGCTTAGTACTAGTCCAAGGGCAGCGCTTAATGTCCTAAAGGTGTTTAATATTATTTAACAAGCATTTATACAGCATTTCCTGTCTGCCAGAAACTACTCTTAAGCGCCTAATGAATATTAACTTACGTTATGCTTGTCTCTTTCATATCCCAAAATTGCAAAGGGAAGAGACTTTTTCTAATTCCTAGCATTTAGTCCAGTGCATTAAAGAAAAAACTTAAGACTAACAGCAGTATCTGTAGTATGTACTGAAAACTCCAACATGATGAACCAGAATTTAAACAATCTGTGTTTAACAGACTCACAGATACAGAGAACAGACCTGTGCTTGCCTCTGCTAATCCCAAACTCCCAATCCTTCCCTCCCCTCGGCAGACTATTAGATAGAATTGATAGGCAACAAGGCCCTACTGCACAGCACAGGAAACTACATTCACTATTCTGTGACAAACCATAATGGAAAAGAGTATGATAAAGTGTATGTCTACACCTGAGTTACCCTGCTGTACAGCAGAAACACGACACTGGAAATCAACTGTACTTCAATAAAATTTAAAAAATACAAATAAAAACGTGTATTTAAAAATGTCAAGACCATAAGTAGGCCTTATAGTTTCTTTCTAGTCTCCCACTTGCAAGCTTTCATTGAGCACCCACTGCATACCAAGCACTCGAGTAAGTGGAGATGTAGTAGAAATGCTTCCTCCCTGACTTTGTTGGTTCAAACTCAACAAAAGGGAGGACACGCACAAAGACTAGGCAACAGTCTGAGGAGGGAAACCAGACACTCAATACTCTGTGTGCTAACAGCTGTGGCCAGAGAAAGCCTGGGGAGCTGGCCGCCACTCACGTACCCGACAGGCCGATCTGATGCCCGAGGATGGTGGAGTACAGATGGGTGACGTTGCGCGAGTATCCGCCGAAGGGTTTGAGTGGGTCCAGGGTGAGGGTGATGGCTACAGAGACGTTCACTGGGCCCGCATCCTCCAGGGGCTGTGGAGACTGCGTGGACGTCCTGGCCTGGCCGCTGGTCACTGTGCTTTCTGGAGCTGCGGTGTCGTTTGTGAGATGCTTTAACGTTTCATTCTCTGAGACACACAAGTCCAAGTCATTAAACCGCAGGAGAAAAGTATTCCAGTCCTTTGGCAAAACGAAAGAGAAGCAAGGGTGAGATGTCTGAGTGCCGCCAGCGTGGTGGCACAGTCACAGCCTGCGGTGTGGCGGCCGAGCCAGTGCTGCAGAGCAACGGTGCGAGCGCAGCCCGCAGCTTCCTGCGCGGGCCTAACTGTGAGAACTCCAAACACTCTCACCTTCAAAATCTAAAGCATGGACTCCTCATTGGCATGACCTAGTACATCCGCTGAGTTGAAACAACTCAGGAAAATATGTGAAGAGAAAAAAGGATACTATACTTACAGAAAATCATCTAGCCTCAGAATCAAATTTGAAAAGACGGCTTGAACAGAAGTAGTAAAACATTCAAAGTATTAATCTAAACTCATTTAGCAGTTACAACGAGCTATTTTTATCATTTTATTTCTAACTGGAGGATAACTGCTTTGCCACGTTGTGCTGGTTTCTGCCATACAAGAGTGTGAATGAGTCATAAGTATACACATGCCCCCTCCTTCCTAAACCTCCCTCTCACACCCCCCACCCCTCTGGGTACCATTAGCTATTTTTTTTTTTAATTAAGGCTGCCTTAAAATATTTTCTTATAAGGTCACTTTTCTACACCGAGCTCTCTCTCTTGAGAACATGAAACTGCAGTAAATACTCACCCTGGTGTTAATACTTTCTCCCCCTTGTCATGGACCCTGGGTGCCACTTTACAACAGAAACAATTTCAAAAGGGAGGAGAAAAGATGTTCTCAACGGTTTAAACTATAAACAGTTTTAAAACGGATACCAACATAGTAAATTATCCACCAGGGTGTGTTTTCATTTGGGCAGAAACTCAAAGATGAACTCAGGCTACAATGGCAACAACAAATCAACCTAGGCTGTTTCATACAACTCCTTTCTCCCAAGTAACATTATCTACAGAAAGCTACCGAATGTCAAGAGAAACCAAATGACACATCCAGGAACTCTAACATTAATTAAAAATGCCATCCAAGAAATTCCCGAGTGGCCAAGTCTGCCTCTACAGCCCCAGTGTATCAGAACTGGGCATAATAAGAGGGCAACCAGCAATTTCAAATTACACTCTCCCTAACACCTGAAAACTCAGCAGACCATTCAAGAACATTAGAGCTGAGAATGAACATTCTAGTCTCACCCCTTCATATTCCAGACATGAACAAACTGAGACCCAGAGCAAAGTGGGGACTCTCCAACTCCAGCTGAGGTGAGAGCAGGCAGAATCAGAATTGTTTTCTGATTCACAGTCCCAAACTTTCCCTATATACCCAGGCTCCTCATTTGAAAACAAAATCCCTAAATTAAATCATAAAGTTCTACAGCGTCCTGCAGCTCTGCTTTCCTGCAGAGCTCGAGTCCATTTTGAACAGCTGGCCAAGGCCAAGGTCAGGCTCCATTCTGCTTATCAAGGGCTAATTATCCAGGCTACATCTTAACCTCTTGCCCTGGCTGAGCATTCAACATGGACTTGAGCTTGGAGGGAGAGCAATGCCAAGATGCTGCAGAACTTTGGTTGTGACTAGAATGTTCACTTTCAGCCCTAAAGACTCAGGCAGGGTCAGAAAAGGGAGAATTAAGCCAGCCAGTACGTCTTCTGGTAAGAAACTCTTTGGTAGGGTTTAGTGGGAGAAGTAGCTCAAGCTTGTTGCTCTGTGTCAGAGCAGGTGGTTCCTCTTGCCAAGATCATCTATAATCCAGAACGGCGCAGAGCACAGGAGCGAGCGCCATCCCCACGCCACTGAGCGGAGCTCTGCTCCATCATGAGGCGCACACGCTGTGACAGCAATGCAATCCCCCATCCCCACCAAGGAACACACCCAAGAAGAAAAACTGCAGGGGGCACTCACAGAAGCTACTAAGACGGAAATTCTTGCCAAGATCATCTATAATCCAGAACGGCGCAGAGCACAGGAGCGAGCGCCATCCCCACGCCACTGAGCGGAGCTCTGCTCCATCATGAGGCGCACACGCTGTGACAGCAATGCAATCCCCCATCCCCACCAAGGAACACACCCAAGAAGAAAAACTGCAGGGGGCACTCACAGAAGCTACTAAGACGGAAACTGCTGCTAAGTCACTTCAGTCGTATCCGACTCTGTGCGACCCCAGAGACGACAGCCCACCAGGCTCCCCTGTCCCTGGGATTCTCCAGGCAAGAACACTGGAGTGGGTTAAGTTGTCCCAAAGGAAACTTATCCACCAGGAAATTCACCATGTCAGTGGTTCAGCATAATGTAAACTTACTAACAGGTAATACTGTCATTCACCTCTATTAAACAAGATTGCTAACTCTACTGTTTTCTGATATGCAAGAACACGCTTTCTGGGGTGGGCAGGGGAGCTCTGTGCTGCATGGCTTGTGGGATCTTCGTTCTCTGACCAGAGACCGAACCCAGGCCCTTGGCAGTCAAATCACTGAGTCAACCGCTGGACCCCAAGAGAATTTCCAAAAACATACAAAATCTGTATTATGACTGTTCAAAAACTACTATATACCTAGATTAGCAATTAAAGAGAAATGCCCAAATAATTCATTTAAACTGACCAAAAAATAAATCTATAGGGCAAGTTTGTAGATAACTAGAGTTTTCCTTGATAAGAGAAATATATTTGGAAATAAAATCCTGCTTTCTAATATTTTACAATTCTTTCTTCCCAATTAAAAGGCTTTTAGTACAGTATAAAACTCCATGACAATATATGGTTTTAAAATAAATGCTTATGGTTTTTTTAAATAGCAATCAGCTAATTTAATGTGAATAGCAAAAAATTAGTTCTCAAACTTCTTGACACAGACATTTTACAAATGCACTTTCTAAAATACATGCTTCAGCAGGATATAGGATGCTTGGGGCTGGTGCACTGGGATGACCCAGGGGATGGTACGGGGAGGGAGATGGGAGGCGGGGTTCAGGATGGGGAACACGTGTGTACCCATGGCAGATTCATGTTGATGTATGGCAAAACCAATACAATATTGTAAAGTAATTAGCCTCCAATTAAATAAATTTAAATTAAAAAAAATAAAAATTAAAAATAAAAGATAAATAAAATACATGCTTCATTGCTGAAACAGTCTCACTAAAGCTGGTAGCATTATTTAAATCAATAACTATCTGACTAGGTTATTTCCTACCAAAGTGAGTCACTGCAAGATGGAAGACCAAAAATTCTCAATAAATATGACTCTTCCTCACTGGGATAAATAAGTCACAAACCAAAGAAAGGCATGTGGAGAGCCAAAAGGTGTTTCCCCACCCTACAAAGGCCCCGCCCATCCAAGAGGAGAAGGAGAATTCACTACCTCTGCCATCTCTGGTGACTTGATCTCCTTGATCTTGAAGAAATAGCCCAAGGTCAGGAAAGCTATTGCCATGGCGCTGACGCTGATCATAAACACCACCAAGGGGGGCCGGCTGCTGATGTACAGCTTCAGGTTCTCCAGGGGGTTGATGTTGAACATTATTCTGATCAGCTCCACCTGAGAGGAATTCATCAGAATCACTGACAGACTTCCCGAAAGAAAACCTATGACTCCCTTGTTTCTTTAATGGGGTTGGTGGGTGAGGAGGTCACGCGTTATTGAACTTGAGAACTGTTTGATCATAAATCCATTCAAAAAGACTAGAAGGGGTAAAAAAAAAAACAAACACTAAATATTAACTGTCATTATTTCCAAACGGTAGGATTTTGAAAGACATTCTTTTGGTTGGAATTTTCTTAGGCTTTAAGGAACGTTTGCTACCTCCACGTTACTTAAGAAATCAGGCAAGTAGGTCAGTGATACAACACAAATACATGCCAACATGTACAAAAATAAGCTGAGGGTGCTCTCATTTCCTACCACTGAAGAGCGGAATTCTATTTATTCAACGTTCCATCCTGTTCACCACCACACTCTAGCCCGTTCCAGCACCTGGCAGAGACAAATACTGAATTTTATCACTCCCCTGCTTAAAGTTGAGCCTTCCTGTCAAGGCCCACAGGGTGTCATGATCCAGAAGTCCCACCAGCCTCAGTAACTCCATCTCCACCAACATTTCCTCCCCCATTCACTGGGCGCTGGCCACACTCATCTTTCTCAGGAGCAGCTCTCAGCCTCTACAGGGAAGTCAGCTGAGACTTAGACAGGGACAGCCCTGAGCCTGCAGATCGATCTGGGGAGTCTTCCAGTCCACGAACCTGGGGTGCCTCTCCACTGATTTATGTTCTCTTTCATTTATTTCAGTATTTTGCAGTTTTCAAAGCACATGTTTGCACTCCTTTTGCTAAACTTACTATTTTATCCTTGGAATTTTTGAACATATCCTACCTGAAGGCTTTTACCTCTGCCTAGTACTTCCCTCCTTAAATTTCCACATACTTGCTCCTCTTCAAAAGCAGGTCTCTGCTCAGTAGTCAGCTCCTCAGAGAGCCCCTCCATGACGACCCTCCACCCCCAATCTCCCAGAACCCTGCCTCAATTCCTTTCACACTGTTCAGTTAAATTTCTACTTGTTTACAGTCTTATCATCCCTCTTTCGTGACTCCATGAGGGCAGAGACGCTGCCCATCTTGTTCACTGCTACAGCCCCGGCTCCTGGCCCCGAGAACCGCAGAGGCACATAATAAGTTCTTGTATGTATGATCAGGCTACAATACTAAAACCTGTTTTTTAAATATGTGCCAGCTTTTAAAGTTGAGAGAAAAAGACGCATCAACAGCACCTAAGAACAAAGAGCAACCACTTGCAACAAGCCAGGCTGTGTACCTGTTTTCACAAGGCTTTGACTCAACCTTCTGTTTTTGAGACATAATCTGTTGACCCAGTCCACTGGTTTTACCTGCTGTACACGATGCAATTGCATCATAGTTATCTCGGGTTCTTCCCACTGTGTCACTCACAAAGGACACCTCAGCAGGCACAAGAGTGGTTCTAACACAAAGAGGTCCCCAGTAGGCCCATCTGCAACCTGACTGTCAGACTCTCCGAGGAAGTCGTCCCAGTTTATACTCCTCTCCCCAGCCCCCCACCTGCAAGGAAGGCACTCGCTACATTTCCCAATATTCATGCCAACATTTGATATGCTATGTGAAACTGTATCTCACCATTATTTTAAATTACATCTCCCTGAAAAGAAGAGTATCTTTTTACTTCTTTATCAGCCATATAGATTCTTCCTAGGTGACCTGCCTGAATCTTTGGCCATTCACCAGTAGGATATTTGTCTGTGTCTTATTAACATTCAGACACTGGACCTATTTCAGACACTGGACCTTTTTTCCAATTTTTTCTAAAGAGTATATATAACTGCCCCAAGTCTGGGTTTTTCTTAAATATGGTTTATGGTATTTTGGCCCCTATGACAGGGTCTTAATTTTTTAATGGCTTTATTAAGATAAAATTCGCACACCATGTAATCCACTCATTTAAAGTATACAATTCGATTCACAGATTGGAAAACCATCACCATAATCAATTTCCAAACATTTTCATCATTTTCTAAAGAAACCTCATATCCTCTAGCAGTAAACGTCTATTTGGGTCCACTTTCTTTTTCAACAGTTGTTTTTTTTTTTAATTTTCTCTTAATCATCTTGTTGGATTGATTCAAAGATCATTTATGTAGCTACCATTGACAGTATCTTCTAAAAATGACGTTTTCCATTGTTATTAGTTTATACAGCAGCAATAGTCTTGTATATTGATCTCAAGTCCAGACACTTTGCTACAATCTTTCAAATCTGAATTAGACTGTAGCTTCTCTTCATAGTTAACTCCAGAAGCAGTAACAGTGTTTCTTTCCAACCCTTGTTTAATCTTTTTTTCTTTCTCTTACTACTTTGACTAGAACCTTCAGTGAAATGAACAAAAGCAGCAATAATAGGAATTCTTGCCTCATTCCTGACTTTAAAGGAAATGCTTCTAACGCTTCACTAATAAATATGGTATATGTTACAGATTTCTCACAGAAATTCCTCATCATGTTAAGGAAGTACCCTCTATTTCAAGTTTGCAAAGAGAATTTCATTATAACTGTTACATTTTAATGAATGCTTTATCTGCAACCTCTAAACAATCCATTTTTCTCCTTTAATCTGTTAACATGAACTATGCTCATTGATTTTTTTCTCAATGATTTGCATTTATTGAATAATATAATCATGATCTTTTAAAACTATATTGCTGACTTATGTATGCTAAATTTTACTCTGAATTTCCACATCTATTCACAAGTGAGATAAAAAAAAATGATAAGCCAAAATCATTCTCTCCTTAGCTATATATACTCCCTGACTAGTATGGTTAGGTCATTCTAATATCATAGGATTAACTGACTGTGTCTTCTCCAACACCACAGTTCAAAAGCATCAATTCTTCAGTGCTCAGCCTTCTTCACAGTCCAACTCTCCCATCCATACATGACCACAGGAAAAACCATAGCCTTGACTAGATGGACCTTAGTTGGCAAAGTAATGTCTCTGCTTTTGAATATACTATCTAGGTTGGTCATAACTTTTCTTCCAAGGAGTAAGCGTCTTCTAATTTCATGGCTGCAGTCACCATCTGCAGTGATTTTGGAGCCCAAAAAAATAAAAGTCTGACACTGTTTCCACTGTTTCCCCATCTATTTCCCATGAAGTGATGGGACCAGATGCCATGATCTTCGTTTTCTGAATGTTGAACTTTAAGCCAACCTTTTCACTCTCCTTTCACTTTCATCATGATGCTTTTTAGCTCCTCTTCACTTTCTGCCATAAGGGTGGTGTCATCTGCATATCTGAGGTTATTGATATTTCTCCCGGCAATCTTGATTCCAGCTTGTGTTTCTTCCAGTCCAGCGTTTCTCATGATGTACTCTGCATATAAGTTAAATAAGCAGGGTGACAATATACTCTTGAGAGTACCTTGGANCTTTTTCGCTCTCCTCTTTCACTTTCATCAAGATGCTTTTTAGTTCCTCTTCACTTTCTGCCATAAGGGTGGTGTCAACTGCACACCTGAGGTTATTGATATTTCTCCTGGCAATCTGATTCCAGTACAAGATGATATCCTAACCACCACTTCATCAAATGCTTCTTTTAAAGTAGCCTTGGTGAGGATAAGGAAGTCACTTATTCCAACACTGAAAGTTCCAGATGGCCCCTCACTTCTGTCGTGGCTGTGGGTGGCACTCAGGCGGCTCTAGAATCAGAAAGTCCTGGGTTGAATTGTTGTTGTTTAGTCTCTCAGTCGTGTCTGACTCTTCTGCGACTCCATGGACTACAGCCCGCCAGGCTCCTCTGTCCATGGGATTTTCCTGCAAGAATACTGGAGTGAGTTGCCACTTCCATCTCCAGGGGATCTTTCCGACTCAGGGATTGAACCCCCATCTCCTGAGTCTCTGGCAATGACAGGCGGATTTTTTACTGCTGAGCCACCGGGGAAGCCCCTGGGTTTGAATGCTGGCTCTTAATAGGCAAATGAGACTGAAAATCTTCACTTATCCTCTTAAGTCTCCTTTTCCTCAACAGTACAAAGGAAATGTTAAAATCCGCTTTGTGGTGTTGCTAAGAAAGTTTAATTAAATTACATATGGAAAAGACTTGATAAAATGCCTTACACTGAGTAGGTGCTCTATAAAGGGGAAATACTGTTTTTGTTATAATGGCAGAGCCAAAAAGTGAAGGACCTACATAAAAACAATCCTGTTCTCTATAGTCCGCTGACACAAGAAACAAATGTATTGTAGAAAAACACCTTTCTGGGGCTTGTGACCCCTGGGGACAGTAGGCCTGTAGCATGTTCTTCCGATCTAAGGCAATATTTCAAAGAAGCTGTCTTACTTTCCCTGGCAACCAATTTTTCCTGAGATGGTTATCCTCCGAATGTTCTCACCGTTTTTTCCCTTACCATTAAAAAAAAAAAAAGTTTAAGTCCGAACACATTAACTTGCCAACTGTTCTTTAAAGAAACTGGCAACTCCCCATGCGCTGGTTGGAATTTAAACATTTATCCAGAGAAGACAAATTCCACTCAATCTAAGAATACTTACTTTTGCCAAGTAGAGAAATGTATCTACCATTTCCTGCTGCTTCAGGGCTGATTTAAACTGTTTCTCTGCTTCCCGATACAATCCTAACCTAAGAACAACCATTTTAAAAATTAGACATTCGATTTAAAACAAATATGACCAGCATTCATTCATACCCTGAGGATATGAATTAGAGACAAATTACAACTGTTAAGAGTAAGCATGTACCAAGAAGGCAATATTATATGCACACATGCATATTTGTACAGGTTAGGAAAAAGGTGCCGGCATTCCCATATTCACCGTCTGAACACTTAAATAGGGTGTAGAGTCTGTCTGAAGCCTAATCACAGCAGGATGTCAGTGAGTCACCAACCAAGTTGCTTGTGTCAACCGACACGTCACATGACCTCAAGAAATGCTCAGAGCCTCCATTTTATTGGAAGAACTGAAGATGACATTTGTTTGAAAAACATCTTCTACTTAGATAAAAGCCCGTTTTTAAAACCTGAGGTACTGGGTTGGCCAAAAGGTTCATTCGTTTTTTTTTTTTCATTAACATGGCTCTAGTAGCACTTACCTGTCTTTAACTTCATTCAAAACAATTTTGTTAGGTTGTATTATGACAGCTGTCATATCAGTATGCGTTTAAAAAAAAAATCAAAACTGGTGAATTTTTGTGTAGTCATTTTAACACTGAAGATAGAAGGAAAAAAAAAAGATGTGTATAAGAGACAGGGGTTTTTAATCTCCAAGAGCAAAGGGCCAAGAATAACCGACTGTGAAGAACAGCTGGCAGAATTTTCCCAACCTGACATCAAGAATTATTATGGAGCTATCCTAATTAGGCAGCAGGGAGAACAACTCAATGGGGCTTTCCATGAAATTTGACAAAAATGGCTCTAAAATTTATTAGAATAAGCAGAAGTCCAAAATAGCCAAGACATTCCTAATGAAAATGAACAAAGTACCCTCCCAAAGAGTAAGTATAATAAAGCTACACGAGTTGAAATGGCANAGTGGTTTGTGAAGTTACGTGCTGGAGATTTCTCACTGGACCGTGCTCCACGGTCACACAGACCTGTTGAAGTTGACAGCAATCAAACTGAGACAACCATTGAGAACAATCTACGTTATACCATAGAGGAGATAGCCGACATGCTCAAAATATCTAAACCAAGTGCTGAAAATCATTTATACCAGTGTGGTATGCTAATCATTTTGATGTTTGGGTTCCACGTAAGTTGAGCAGAAAAAAATCTTGACTGGATTTCTGATGTGCTTCTCTACTTACACATAAAGGAAATGCTCCATTTTTAAAACAAATTGTGGCAGGTGATGAAAAGTGGATACTGTACAATTGTGTGGAATGATACAGATTGTGGAGCAAGTGAAATGTCCCACCACCAACCACACCAAAGGCTGGTCTTCATCCAAAGAAGCTGATGTTGTGGATATGCCAGGATATGCTGGCACTGGAAAGGAATCCTCTATTACGAGCTGTTTCTGGAAAACCTAATGATTAATTCCAAAAAGTACTGCTCCCAATTAGACCAACTAAAAGCAGCACTCAACAAAAAGCGTCTGGAATTAGTCAACAGAAAACACACAGTCTTCCATCAAGATCGTGCAAGACCACATTTGATGACCAGGCAAAAACTGTTACAGCGTGGCTGAGTAGTTCTGATTTCTCTGCCATATTCACCAGACATTCCACCCTCGGATTCCCATTTATTTTGGTCTTTACAAAATTCTCTTAATGGAAAAAAATTTCAGTCCCCTGGGAGATTGTAACAGACATCTGAAATAGTTCTTTACTCAAAAAAATAAAAAGTTTTGGGAAGATGGAATTATGAAACTGCCTGAAAACTGGCAGAAGGTAGTGGAACAGAATGGTGAATAAAGTTCTTGGTGAAAATGAAAAATATGTCTTTTATTTTTAATTTAAAAAACAGAAGGAACTTTTTGGCCAACTCAATATAATGCCATACAACATTATATCAACTTCAGACATGTAGCATAATAATCTGATATTTGTATATATTGCCAGATGATCACCACAATAAGTCTAATTAACATCCATCACCATACACAGTTATAGAATTTTTTTCTTGTGATAAGAACCTTTAAGATTTACTTTGTTAGAAAATTTCGCATACACAATACAGCATTATTAACCGTGGCTGCCATGCTCTATGTGACATTCCCACAACTTATTTATTTTATAACTGATAACTGAACCTTTTGACTCCCTCTACCAATCTGCCCACCTCTAGTCTCAACCTCAGGCAATTACCAATCTGTTCTCTGTATCTATGAACTTTGTTAACTTTTTTTTTAGGTTCCTCATATTAGGGAGATCATAGGATATTTGTCTTTCTCTATGAGATTTAGTTTACTTAGCATAATGCCCTCCAAGCCCATCCATGCCATCTCGAACAGCAAGATTTCACAGGCACTAGACTGTCTCCATATCCTGGCTATTAATGCTGCAGTGAACATGGTGATGAGGATATCTTTTATTCAAGTCAGTGTTCTCATTTATTCAGACAGATATCCAGAACAAGGACTGCTGAAGCACATGGTACAGCAACTTTTAATTAACTTAAAACTAATTTTAAATTTTAATTAATTTAAAATTTTAATTTAAAGCACATTTTTAATGTTTTCAGGAACCTCCATACTGTTTTCCCTGTGGCTGCACTAATTGACATTTTCATCAACAGTTCATGAGGGTTCTTTCCCTCACATCCTACCAACACTTGTGATTTATAACCTTCTCAATAGTAATTCTAACAGATGTAAAATGATAATCTCACTGTGATTTTGACTTGCCTTTACCTAAGGATTAGTGATGTTGAGCCCTTTTTCATGTTGGGCCTCCGTATGTCTTTTTTAGAAAAAAAGTCTTTTCAGAGCCTCTGCCCATTTTTTAATGAGATTGCTCAAGTTTTATTTTCTATTAAGTTTCATGAGTTCTTAATATATGTTTTAATCAGTCGCTCAGTCATGTCTGACTCTTTGCGACCCCATGAATTGCAGCACGCCAGGCCTCCCTATCCATCACCAACTCCCGGAGTTTACCCAAACTCACGTCCATCGAGTTAGTGATGCCATCTAGCCATCTCATTCTCTGTCGTCCCCTTCTCCTCCTGCCCCCAATCCCTCCCAGCATCAGGGTCTTCTCCAGTGAGTCAACTCTTCGCATGAAGTGGCCAAAGTATTGGAGTTTCAGCTTCAACATCATTCCTTCCAAACAACACCCAGGACTGATCTCCTTTAGAATGGACTGGTTGGATCTCCTTGCAGTCCGAGGGACTCTCAAGAGTCTTCTCCAACACCACAGTTCAAAAGCATCAATCCTTCGATGCTCAGCTTTCTTCACAGTCCAACTCTCACATCCATATGTGACTACTAGAAAAACCATAGCCTTGACTAGACAGACCTTTGTTGGCAAAGTAATGTCTCTGCATTTTAATATGCTTTTTAGGTTGGTCATAACTTTCCTTCCAAGGAGTAAGCGTCTTTTTAATTTCATGGCTGCAATCACCATCTGCAGTGACTCTGGAGCCCAAGAAAATAAAGTCTGACACTGTTTCCACTGTTTCCCCATCTATTTCCCATGAAGTGATGGGACCGGATGCCATGATCTTTGTTTTCTGAATGTTGAGCGTTAAGCCAACCTTTTCACTCTCCTCTTTTACTTTCATCAAGAGGCTTTTTAATTCCTATTCACTTTCTCTCACAAGGGTGGTGTCATCTGCATGTCTGAGGTTATTGATATTTCTCCTGGCAATCCTGATTCCAGCTTGTGCTTCTTCCAGCCCAGCGTTTCTCATGATGTACTCTGCATAGAAGTTAAATAAGCAGGGTGACAATATACAGCCTTGACGTACTCCTTTTCCTATTTGGAACCAGTCTGTTGTTCCACGTCCAGTTCTAACTGTTGNTTTTCTGAATGTTGAGCTTTAAGCCAACTTTTTCACTCTCCTCTTTCACTTTCGTCAAGAGGCTTTTAGTTCCTCTTCACTTTCTGCCATAAGAGTGGTATCATCTGCATATCTGAGGTTATTGATATTTCTCCTGGCAATCTTGATTCCAGCTTGTGCTTCTTCCAGCCCAGCGTTTCTCATGATGTACTCTGCATAGAAGTTAAATAAGCAGGGTGACAATATACAGCCTTGACGTACTCCTTTTCCTATTTGGAACCAGTCTGTTGTTCCACGTCCAGTTCTAACTGTTGCTTCCTGACCTGCATACAGGTTTCTCAAGAGGAAGGTCAGGTGGTCTGGTATTCCCATCTCTTTCAGAATTTTCCAGTTTATTGTGATCCACACAGTCAAAGGCTTTGGCATAGTCAATAAAGCAGATGTTTTTCTGGAATTCTCTTGATTTTTCTATGATCCAACGGATATTGGCAATTTGATCTCTGGTTCCTCTGCCTGTTCTAAAACCAGCTTGAACATCTGGAAGTTCACGGTTCACATACTGCTGAAGGCTGGCTTGGAGAATTTTGAGCATTACTTTACTAGCGTGTGAGATGAGTGCAATTGTGCAGTAGTTTGAGCATTCTTTGGCATTGCCTTTCTTTGGGATTGGAATGAAAACTGACCTTTTCCAGTCCTGTGGCCACTGCTGAGTTTTCCAAATTTGCTGGCATATTGAGTGCAGCACTTTCACAGCATCATCCTTCAGGATTTGAAACAGCTCAACTGGAATTCCATCACCTCCACTAGCTTTGTTCGTAGTGACGTTTTGGTCCCTCTAGCTCTGTAATTTGGGTTGAAATCAGGGAATGTAATGCCTCTAGCCTTGTTTTTCTTTCTCAAGATTGTTTTGGCTCTTTGGGGTCTGCTGTGGTTCCATACAAGTTTTAGAACTGCTTGCTCTACTTCTGTGAAAAATGCCACTATAATTTTGATAGTGACTGTGCTAAATCTGTAGATTGCTTCAGGCACTATGGGCATTTTAATAATAATAATTCTTCTAATCCAAGAATGTGAAATATCTTTCAATTTACTTGTGCCTTCATCAGTTTCTTTCATTAATATCTTACCGTTTTTGGTGTACAGGTATTTTCATCTCTTTGGTTAAATTTATTCCTAGGTGTTTTATTTTTTGATGGAATTGTAAATGGGCCTGTTTTCTTAACTTCTTTGTTATTAACGTAAGTGAAACTGAAGTTGCTCAGTCATGTCTGACTCTTTGCGGCCCGTGGACTGTAGCCCACCAAGCTCCTCCGTCCATGGGATTCTGCAGGCAAGAATACTTGAGTGGGTTGCCATTTCCTTCTCCAGGGGATCTTCTCAACCCAGGGATTGAACCCAGGTCTCCCACATTGCAGGCAGATGCTTTAACCTGTGCACCACCAGGGAAACCATTAAATACAATACAATCTCTCAGAAAATCTCCTATAGAGACACAGAATTTCAGATCCAAGTCCTAACATCAAAGATCTCAAGGGAGGAAAGGAAGCCAGATTCAAAGAAGGGGGAGGAGGCGGCAGAGGAGGGCGAAAAGGGTGGCCTTACAGACGTCTCTTGCCTACAGATACCCAGGCGTTATGAGACTTTTCCCTGGGCCTCCAGAGAAGGGGGGACTGGAACTCGGCCCTACCCGAAATCAGACCAGAGCAGAACCAGAATTCGAGTTCTCTGCCAAGAGGAGGTGATCAGTCTCCAATCAGCTCAGGCTGAGGGTCCTTTGACCAGATTCCTGCATCCAGGACCGGGGGGCAAAAAAACAGGGAAGGATAGGGAGGGTTAAGGAGAGGAAAAAGAGAGGGAAGAGGAGAGAGGTCAATAAAGTCTCTTGTTCCTTACCGGTCAGGGCACTCTGGCCAGTTGTCCACATCAGGAGGAGACCAGGGACAAAAGGGTCCCAGTTGCAGCCACTGGGTCTAGTCCATTGGCAGGCAAGCTGGCCCCTGAGTACCCCGAGTGGTCAGGATGTCAGTCTCAGCGAAGAAGAGTCCCCGGCAGAGTCGCCATTTGTTGCAGGAAGGCAGACCCCTTCCAGGGCCCGAAACTGGGGTCTTGTCTAACACTCAGAAATGAATTGTCCGAGGAGACACATGTGCTGACAAAGCAAGAGATTTTATTGGGAAAGGGCACCCGAGTGGAGGGCAGTAGGGTAAGGAAACCCAGGAGAACTGCTCTCGTTATTGATGTATAGAAAGCAACAGATTTTGTATCTTTTAAGTTTACTGAATTCACTTATTATTTCCAACAGTTTTTTGGTGGAGTCTTTAGGATATTCTATATATAGCATCACATCCAGTATAAACAGAAACAGTTTTACTTCTTTTCTGACATGGATGCCTTTTATTTCTTCTTCTTGCCTAACTCCTCTCGCTAGGACTTCCAATAGCATGTTGAGTAAAAACGGAGCCAGTGGGCATCCTTATCTTGCCCTTCATCTTACAGAGCAAAAGCTTTCAACACCAGTGAGTGTGACTTCAGCTGCAGGCTTGTCATTCATGGCCTTTACTATGTGGAGGTACATTCCTTCTACACCCACTGTTAGGAGTTTTTATCATAAATGGATGCTGGACTTTGTCAAATGCTCTCTCTGCATCTATTGAGATAATCAGACGATTTTTATACTTCATTTTGTTAATGTGAGATATTACATTGATTTGCATACACTGAACCATCCTTACATTCCTGGAATAAACCCCACTTACTCATAGTCATGATCCTTCTCATGTTCCTATTTCATTTATTTCTATTCTGATCTTTGTTATTTCCTTCTTTCTACTAACTTTGAGCTTTATTTGTTCTTCTTTTTCTAGTTACTTGAGGTGTGAAGTTAGGTTGCTTATCTGAGAATTTTCTCGTTTCTTGAGTAGGCATTTATGGCTTGAACTTCTCTCTCTTTGCTGCATTCCGTAAGTTTTGATGTGTTTTAATTCTAATTTTCACTTGTTTCAAGTTACCCTTTTTGAGATTTGTTCCTTGCTTAAATACAACTGTCCTGATGTCAACACCCACTTCTGCCCAGAGAACATTTTATTACCATGAAATCAATTGCTAAACCACACTTCAGCCTGTCCTCAACAGATCTGTTGGGCTTTCTCATAACTGCTCATCCCAGACACGTGAGAGCTTCTTAGGCACTTTATCTTAATGCTTTTATTTATGAAATAAAGACAAAACAGTATACAATATAGTCCATTATGTTATTTTCATTTAAAGGCTTGAAAGAATAGCTGTGTCCTTTTTTCCTAACATAAACCTCAAGCACTGGGATGACTATACCCAAAGAGATGCTGGACACTGTGGGACCAAGGAGTTAAAGGGACCCCACAATCTGGCCTGAAGCTGGCAGAGGTATGATGTGGGAGAAGCCCCTGCTGCAGCTTTTACAAGGAATGTTCATAAAATGTTATCAGAGAACACTGAAGTTCTGGAGCACAGCATATTTATACAGAGTTTCAACGAACATTTAAGTCTTAAACACACGGCTGAAGTTGCATCAGTGAATTCCATGAACACCTATTTAGTTTGCATGTTTTTAACTAATAAGTTGTCTCTTGCAAAAAATAACTTTATAGGGATTACAATAAAAAGATACATATAAAAACAGAATATGAAAATAGAACTAGATTTTAGAAAAAACAATGAAGAATAAAGAAATTAAAAAACAAACAAGCAATCAGAGCTACTGAAGTACCTGGAAACCAAAGGAAAGGAGGAGTCGTCATACGTGTTTTATTACTATACCCTTAAGAGATCATTTCCTCTGATCCTATCAAAAAGGAATTCACCACATGGGTTCTTTTGCAAAGGAAATGGAGAGGGCGTCATGTATAAAGAACGTCTAAGAATAATGAAAACATCAGTCAAGTTCATAAACATAGGACAATATCAGAGAGTCAAGAGTCCAGAGATAATCTCCACCAACTGCCAAGTTTTCTTCTCCGATTTAATTCAGTAAACATTGTCAAGGACCAACTGCATGCGCATTTAATGATGTTAAGGAGTTGCAAAAATGAAGATAACAGTCATGTACTGAAGGCACCAATTAAGATAGAAACAAAACATATTCTAAAAGAGATCTAATTGTATTATGGCCAATGAGGAAAAAATAAAAAAAGTACTCTGAGAGCACAAAGGAGGAAGAAACTAAGTTCCGGCAAGGATGGAATGGGCAGGATTTCGACCGACAGTGAAGTGGGGTGGGTGGGGTGAAGGGACATCTGTGACAGACGCAAGCTATCGGCACAAGCACACAAGAAGGAAAGTCCCCAGCATGTTAGGGGAATGCTGAGTCGTTAGGTTTAACCAAAAAGGAAAACACGAGACAGAATGAGAGAAGTGAGACATGTGGGCAAAGCTATACACTTGGACGGGCTCGTGGATGCCACAGGTAAAATACAGGTTTCATCTTAGAGGCAATGGAGATCAGCCAAAGAATATTCGCAACAGTCACTCTGACAGTAGTACTAGGAAGGCTTGATCGGACAAGAAAATGGAGGCAGAAAACCTAGACAAGAAACTGACGTAGCGATTCAAACAAATGACACGAAAAGCCAGGAACAGGGCCCTGGAGTCGGGGTGGCTAGTAAGGGAGCAACTGTGAAAGCCACTGCGCGGGAAGAACCGGCAGGACTTAGCTGTCAGGAGCAGAGAGAGGGACGCCACCCTGGGCGCCCCCGCTCGCACCCTTCCCTGACCTGTCACTGAGAGGAAGGGGCTCTTCCTCTGGGCTCCCCCTGCGCCCTGCACTTGCTGCTATCAGAAGGGGAACCACATTTGCAAATGATTCCTGTTCTCTCTCTTCCGTTCCGTTGTAAACCGTTTAGAGGAGCTCCGCATTAAACATTTTACTGTGAGTGAATGAAGAAATGAACGAATGCTCAAGACATAAAGATGAGAAGCAATCAAGGAAACAGAGGAGAATAATAATTAACATAACAAAATACATTCATTTAAATACCATCTTACATGAAGGAAAGGAATCAAGTTATGCTTTTCTTTCATTATTACAGATTTATGTTTTGCTTAGAACCTCAAGATTCCAAGTTGTCCTCAGAAATTATATTCATAAGAGCTTAATGATATAATGATCCAAAACTACCTTTTAGCAGAAACTACTTCCTCAATCTAACAGTAGGAAAAAATACTTTAGAGTTCTATGTGAAATATCTAAATGGAAAATAGTCTTAATTTCAACAGTAGAAAAATAAGCCTCCTTTTTATTCTGTTTATATTTCCTTTTCCTCAGTGTTCAGTAACTAAAGTTAGTTAACTATTGAATGATGTTCACAATGACTAGTCTACCTTATTTCTGAATGATAAAATACATTTATCTTTATAAAATATAATTATTCATTTGTTTCTATTTTTCAAATGCTCCAAGTGCATTTCGGTATTATGCAAGCATTTCAGATCCTGTTTACCAGTTGTTGTATGATATTCATAATATTCATTATAACTTTTTTGATCCCTCAACTGGCTTAAAATGTGTTTAAGGTTAAGTGAACTAGTGTAAGGATGTTCAGATCCTAGGGATAACACTGTGGGATTGTGCAGACAGTAAAAGAACTGGCATCAGAAAGCTGAGCTCAAAGTCTAGTTCTGCCGCTTACAGGCTACACGGAGTTGGGAAAGTCACTTATCTTTCTGAGGCTCACGTTTTCTCATCTGGACAAAGGGCTACTAATAGCAACTACCTCCAAAATGCCGTAAGGTTCAACTGAGATAAGGTGATGTATGGATCAGTTCTCTCTTAACTGTAAAGCACTTTACAGATGTGAGGCAGAAGAAATAAAGATGTGAGAGTCAAGAGGACCAAAGAACCAACAGACTCAATTCTAATCCCAGGTCTGTTACTGGTTCCTGATACAAATCAGTTTCTCTGGCCTCAGCTTCTTCATCTGAAAAGGGTGTGATGGTCTCAAAGCTTCCCCTTCCCAGATCTACAATTTCACTATTCTGACGGTGTCTTAGTGCCTTCACGTATGTGTGTAGCCAGTCACTCAGTCATGTCCAACTCTCTGTGGCCCCATGGACTGTAGCCCTCCAGGCTCCTCTGTCTATGGAATTTTCCAGGCAAGAATACTGGAATGAGTTGCCATTTCCTACTCCAGGGGATCTTCCCAACCCAGGGATCGGACACTTGTCTCTTGAGTCTCCTGCAGGGGCAGGCGGATTCTTTACCACTCGTGGGAAGCCATCACGTGATTTCCGGCAAGGATGGAATGGGCAGGATTTCGACCGACAGTGAAGTGGGGTGGGTGGGGTGAAGGGACATCTGTGACAGACGCAAGCTATCGGCACAAGCACACAAGAAGGAAAGTCCCCAGCATGTTAGGGGAATGCTGAGTCGTTAGGTTTAACCAAAAAGGAAAACACGAGACAGAATGAGAGAAGTGAGACATGTGGGCAAAGCTATACACTTGGACGGGCTCGTGGATGCCACAGGTAAAATACAGGTTTCATCTTAGAGGCAATGGAGATCAGCCAAAGAATATTCGCAACAGTCACTCTGACAGTAGTACTAGGAAGGCTTGATCGGACAAGAAAATGGAGGCAGAAAACCTAGACAAGAAACTGACGTAGCGATTCAAACAAATGACACGAAAAGCCAGGAACAGGGCCCTGGAGTCGGGGTGGCTAGTAAGGGAGCAACTGTGAAAGCCACTGCGCGGGAAGAACCGGCAGGACTTAGCTGTCAGGAGCAGAGAGAGGGACGCCACCCTGGGCGCCCCCGCTCGCACCCTTCCCTGACCTGTCACTGAGAGGAAGGGGCTCTTCCTCTGGGCTCCCCCTGCGCCCTGCACTTGCTGCTATCAGAAGGGGAACCACATTTGCAAATGATTCCTGTTCTCTCTCTTCCGTTCCGTTGTAAACCGTTTAGAGGAGCTCCGCATTAAACATTTTACTGTGAGTGAATGAAGAAATGAACGAATGCTCAAGACATAAAGATGAGAAGCAATCAAGGAAACAGAGGAGAATAATAATTAACATAACAAAATACATTCATTTAAATACCATCTTACATGAAGGAAAGGAATCAAGTTATGCTTTTCTTTCATTATTACAGATTTATGTTTTGCTTAGAACCTCAAGATTCCAAGTTGTCCTCAGAAATTATATTCATAAGAGCTTAATGATATAATGATCCAAAACTACCTTTTAGCAGAAACTACTTCCTCAATCTAACAGTAGGAAAAAATACTTTAGAGTTCTATGTGAAATATCTAAATGGAAAATAGTCTTAATTTCAACAGTAGAAAAATAAGCCTCCTTTTTATTCTATTTATATTTCCTTTTCCTCAGTGTTCAGTAACTAAAGTTAGTTAACTATTGAATGATGTTCACAATGACTAGTCTACCTTATTTCTGAATGATAAAATACATTTATCTTTATAAAATATAATTATTCATTTGTTTCTATTTTTCAAATGCTCCAAGTGCATTTCGGTATTATGCAAGCATTTCAGATCCTGTTTACCAGTTGTTGTATGATATTCATAATATTCATTATAACTTTTTTGATCCCTCAACTGGCTTAAAATGTGTTTAAGGTTAAGTGAACTAGTGTAAGGATGTTCAGATCCTAGGGATAACACTGTGGGATTGTGCAGACAGTAAAAGAACTGGCATCAGAAAGCTGAGCTCAAAGTCTAGTTCTGCCGCTTACAGGCTACACGGAGTTGGGAAAGTCACTTATCCTTCTGAGGCTCACGTTTTCTCATCTGGACAAAGGGCTACTAATAGCAACTACCTCCAAAATGCCGTAAGGTTCAACTGAGATAAGGTGATGTATGGATCAGTTCTCTCTTAACTGTAAAGCACTTTACAGATGTGAGGCAGAAGAAATAAAGATGTGAGAGTCAAGAGGACCAAAGAACCAACAGACTCAATTCTAATCCCAGGTCTGTTACTGGTTCCTGATACAAATCAGTTTCTCTGGCCTCAGCTTCTTCATCTGAAAAGGGTGTGATGGTCTCAAAGCTTCCCCTTCCCAGATCTACAATTTCACTATTCTGACGGTGTCTTAGTGCCTTCACGTATGTGTGTAGCCAGTCACTCAGTCATGTCCAACTCTCTGTGGCCCCATGGACTGTAGCCCTCCAGGCTCCTCTGTCTATGGAATTTTCCAGGCAAGAATACTGGAATGAGTTGCCATTTCCTACTCCAGGGGATCTTCCCAACCCAGGGATCGGACACTTGTCTCTTGAGTCTCCTGCAGGGGCAGGCGGATTCTTTACCACTCGTGGGAAGCCATCACGTGACTGCTAAGCAAATGTTCTCTCGAGTAGGCCGGCAACACCTTGCTCACTTCTTCATGAGGAAATCCATCCCCCAGAAAAAGTTACTGGATTTGAGGCCCTAAAATATGTTGCCGTTTCTCAGCCTTTGAAAAGAATCTGAATTTTACCTGTAGTAACATTTTCCAATCTGCACTTTCCACCACCAGTCCTTGTACTGAGAATGTTCCGTGGAAAGGGCAGCCAAATCCAAAGCCTTTGAAAAACAATTCATTTTCAATTAGGATTTTCTCTTCTGACAATAAGCAGAAACAATAAATAATGAAATAAACCATATAATTAGCATCAATCAAAACATGCATTAGAAATCAGACAGAAACTCGAGTTGCTCATGTCTCCAGATGGCCCCACCAATTTTCCCTAAATAATCAGTTCCAGACCAGAGGGCTGACAGCAGATGAGAAGGAAACACTGACCAAAGGGAAGCAAATGTACAGTCTACCTGAATACAGCTTTAATATACAAAGTACAAAACTGGTATTAAAAAATTTTAAGTTTTTACCCCACCAAAATGCTTCCAAACTTAGTGGCAGTCAGGCCTTTACTGTGTAAAGTAGGCCCAAGTGCAGGCCCCACTTTAAAGTCAGAGGTCGAGAAACAGGGTAAGATCAAGTATGGAGATAGAAAAAGGTTTAAAAACAGGGTCATGAAGAAGAGCTGGATTGCTTGGGTGACTGCCATCTTTAACAACCACTGTTCCGTTATTCTGACTTCACCTTTTACGTTCCAGGAACCCTAAAGGTCAGGCTTTGCCTGCAATGGACTGAGAAAGAGCTAACTGCTTCCGTATTTTATGTGTGCTTACCCCTTTCTCTCTAATGTCTTCTAGTTTGTCCCTTCTAGTGATTATTCAAGATCAGACAAAAATACCTAATTAATAATTAGGATTCTGTACCCAAAAAGCAGAAACCATTTGGACAGAGAGGAAGCAAATCCATCTTTATACAAATGTAGAGTTCACAGGAATCTGAAGCTCATGCAAAGATATGGTTATTAGTTTTAAAAGAATTCTGAGTTTTTATAATACTTACTATCCTTTCTATTAAGATTGAAAGCCTTTTACTCTTTCGTCAGTGTTAACATCATCACTATATCCAATAGCTCAGTTACAGTAACTCTTAGATTTTCAGTTCTATAACCTCAGAAGGGAAATGAAAGTCCCTCAGTCATATCCGACTCTCTGTGACCCCATGGACTGTAGCCCCCCAGGCTCCTCTGTCCATGGGATTCTCCAGGCCAGAACACTGGATGGGTAGCTGTTCCCTTCTCCAGGGGGTCTTCCTAACCCAGGGATCGAACCCAGGTTTCCCGCATTGCAGGCAGATCTTTACCATCTGAGCCACCAGGGACGCCCATAATCTCAGAATGTATCCCATATTATTTTTCATTTCTTCATATTAACTCTTATCTGAAATGAACGCCAGAAGAGTTCCTTGAAGCTCCTGCTGCAAAATTAATAACTTTCCTTGTGTTCCCCATCTTCCCTCACTCCAGGGGAGACTTCTAAATATGCAAACTATTTATAAAGGAATGGTGTCACATGCTGAGGTTCTAATGGACTTGAAAAATCAACATCTCTACTTGAAAGCTATGGAAATTAAAAAGAATCCAGAGATAAAAGTGGAAGTGAAAAATGAGGGGGAAAAAGGCATCATTTCAATTATCATTATCTCTAGAAATACCAGAAAACTGTATTTCAATCAGCTCAGTTCAGGAGTACATTGTAAATATCTGAATCATATTCCTTTTAACTTAATCTTTTAGACCTGTTAAAGCAAACAGATCAGATTCACTTTCAGACTTAATATAACCTTCTATTTTTCATAAAAATATGTCATTCTGAATTTTTTTTACATATTCTAATTTTCCAAGATTAGATTTAGTGCTGACTACAGGCTGTTGACTTTGCTTTCAGATACGGTTCCCATATAGGACTCACATGCCCACATATTTGTCTAAGCCAATCAAGGAAATTAATGTGAATTACAGATATAGAATAAAAAGGGCAAAAATTACATGTTAATGACCACTCTTCATTTGATGACTGAGGCTGCACTAGACAAAACCACCATTATGATTTCAAATGGACCCTGCATCCCCTGAGAAGAGGCGCCCGCTTCTCACACATCTTTGCTGTTCTCGAGTGGTGCCATGCTGTTGAGACCTTCAAGAATTAATTTCATTCTTTACTTCTGATTTATGCTGAAAATAGCTTAGGAATCAAACGAAACTGTCATCGTAATAAGATGCACAATTAAAAGCTATTAACATTTTTAAATTTTAAAGAGGTGACAGAAGAGCTCTATTTCCTTAAAGCCTTTGCCAGCTTTTTAAAATAAATGACTAGATACTTATATTTTAGGATCTTTGAATAAACTAATCAATCCAATATCTAGCTTTTAATAAAGACCTGCTGCTGCTGCTGCTGCTAAGTCGCTTCAGTTGTATCCAACTCTGTGCGACCCCATAGATGGAAGCCCACCAGATTCCCCCGTCCCTGGGATTCTCCAGGCAGGAACACTGGAGTGGGCTGCCATTTCCTTCTCCAATGTATGAAAGTGAAAAGTGAAAGTGAAGTCACTCAGTCGTGCCCGACTCTGCGACCCCATGGATGGAAGCCTACCAGGCTCCTCCGCCCATGGGATTTTCCAGGCAAGCGTACTGGAGTGGGTAATAAAGACCTACAAGGTTATAAGTTCATAAAGTCCCTATGAACAGAGAGCCTTGGCAGATCTAGGCAACGAAACACTTGTGAATACGTCCAGCTCGGTGTCCCACAGACTCTCCTAGGTAATAGCTGGAAACAGTGCCCCCAACCCCCAAAGTTTAAACAAACAGTCCTTCATTCACTATTGTGAGAGCTGTGACAACGTCAGCACAATGAAATTCAACAGCTTATGGAAATAAAGATCCCAGAATCGCCAGTCCACATGCCACTTCAGTTCTGTCAATACTGCGAACTGCCCCAAAAAGGGAGAGCAAGGGAGAGACTTATTAAGAACCCAAAAGCAGAAATACATTTTTCCATAAAACAAATTGTTTTTTTTCAATGTACCTCCTTTTCTCACTATTATGTAAATGCCAAGATGTAGAACATCTTCAAAATGAAGCTATTAATAAGGATATCATCATCATGACCCATAACCAGCGTATGATCTATCAGTTTTCTGAACCCATCGCCTACAACTTCCCCCCTCTCAGACTTCACTCCAGCCACGCTGGCCTCACCATTCCTTAAACAACCCAAGAATGCTGATACCCAGGGCCTCTGCGGTCAGTCTTTCTGACAACGCGCTCTTCTTCCACCGAACCGTCTGGCTCGTCTTCCTTCCTTCAGGCCCGTTTAAACGTCTTTTCGAAGTGAACTTTATCAACCGCCTTCTAAGTGAAAGCGAAGTCGCTCAGCTGTGTCCGAATCTTTGCGACCCCATGGACTGTAGCGCAGCAGGCTCCTCCATCCATGGGATTTTCCAGGCAATAATACTGGAGTGCATTGCCCTTTCCTTCTCCAGGAGGGTCTTCCCAACCCAGGGATCAAACCTGGGTCTCCCACATTGCAGGCAGATGCTCTACCATCTGAGCCACCAGGGAAGCAGCCGCCTTCTACCTCGTCTAAAATATCATCCCCCAGGTCATTATCTATTCCCTTCCCTGGTTTCCCTGCTTTATTTTTATACTACTTATCCCATGACACTTTATGTATTTTTTTAATTTGCTAACTGTCTCCATTCCTTGCCCAACCAGAACATAATTTCCGAAAGAGCAGAGATTTTGCTTCACCCTGTAGTCTCAGGGTTTGGAGCAGTGCCTGGCACACTGTGGTAGCTCAGGAAGAAAGAGGAAACATCTCTGCAATCAATCAATCAATCTTCAACAAGTCAAGAAATCTATGATCTAGTAATTACAAACATTTACTCATTTATAAAAGGGGATGGTATTTGAATGTTTCTTTTTAATGCCCATATAACCATGTGATTTCATATATCACCCTATAACACTCTGACCAGCTTTATAGGAAGTGAAAATGGCATGTACTGTACTTATTTTTACTTACAGCAACGTGCCTGGTTTTTCAGTCATTCCAGCCTTAGTTTCTCTTTTGTGTATGTGACCACATCCACCATCACTTCCTTACAGATAACTACCATACTCAGTATATCTGGCCCGGGCTCTCACCTACATTTTAGGGGCACAGCTTCTGATACATGCAGTGGCATCTCCACTTGGATCGGCTTTCACAATTTCAAACTGAAAATGCCTTCCAGTGAGTTATTCAGCTTCTTTACAACCTGACCTCCTTCCCTAACAATCCCATGTCTGTTAGTAAAGCAGCCACTCTCACAGCATCTTCAGGAGGCAGGTCTGGCCTGGCTGGCTCTCTCTCTCCTTTGTCTGCCGCACCAAATCCAGTACCACATTTTGTCACTTCTTTCTGACAATGCCTCAAAATGCTCCCACTATTTAGGATATGGCTTATTTATTTCTCATTCTATATCCTCCTCATGTTTTTACCCTTCTTTTACATTTTCTCCCTCCCTTTCCAAAAAAATCTTAACTGGACTTTTACTAATATCATCCCCTGATTTTTCCCCTTGATATCTGGTAATAATAACACAACCTGGCAATTACCTTTCTAACTCTTTCATTGTGTCAATTTTATTTCCTCAGCTAGATTACACGGCTTACAGAGGCAGGAAAAAATGTATTTTTATATAGCGTAATGGTCGACACATAGAAAACACAACTGAGAAAAATGCTTTTGTCTCCCCGCATACCTAATACATAGGTATAAAGCTTTTTCTGTGAATAAAAGAATGAAAGAAAATACTATCATTAGATACTGTAGAATTAACTAGATTTGATCTGACAAAATCTGTGAAGTTACTACTCATTTGCATACTGGCATGTAAAAATTACCACAAATGGAGAAGTCATATGCACATAACCTTAAAATTCTCTGTTAAAAGGCTACCAAGATGATTGATTATTGATTACTGTTGAATTTGGGTGATGACTGATGCAGATTCATTATACTCTCATTATACATTCTACCTGCACATGTTTGAAATTTTCTATCACAAAATGTTGAAGGGGAGAGACGGGAACATTACCAAAAAAAACCCAGAAATACAGCATTAATAGGCAGATTCTTACCACTATGCCACCAGGGAAGTCCAATACAGGTGTCAGTAAACTTATAATCACTATACAACCCAAAGAAGAAAATGGATCCACCATGCTATTGGTATAAAAAATAAACCTTAACGAAGACATATTATGCAGCGTTCTCAGTTACCCATACTTTGCCCTTTAATGGAGATCGGTCACTCCATGAGAGGCACAAGTCTTGCTACTTCTATAGTCATACGAACTTTCCCTTGTGGCTCAGCTGGTAAAGAATCTGCCTGCAATGCGAGAGACCTGGGTTCGATCCCTGGGTTGGGAAGACCCCCTGGAGAAGGGAAAGGCTACCCACTCCAGCATTCTGGCCTGGAGAACGCCATGGGCTGTATAGTCCACGGGGTTGCAAAGAGTCCAACACAACTGAGCGACTTTCACTTTCAGTTTTCCTACTGAAACGAACGGTGGATTTGAAAGTATGAGTAATTATCCGATTTTTAGTAATTCCAGCTGTTTATAAGGTAATAAATAGGACATTTCCAAATCGAAATCCCCCAAATCAGAAAAATTACATTTAAAAATAGTGCAAATTCAAAACTTACAGCCTTAACATCATTTTCATGATGAAAGATATACTCAAACAGAGCCTGTGAAGCAAAAATACAAAGAATACGTTACATTTTATTTTAACGAAGGTGCTCTATTGTTATAGCAAAACCCAAAGGCTATTTTGACAGCAGCTGGATTGAACCAAAATAACAAAGTCCTCTAAAGTGCCTGGAATTTATAAGTAAAGGGTATATCCATACATTTGTTACAATCATTCTAAAACAAGGCTACTTATAACTGATGCCTGTTTTTAAAAATATGAACTGGAAAGTTCAAGAACATGAACTAGAAAGCTCAACAGTATTTTTTCATATTACACATGCTATTTTATCAGAAAGAGACAAATGAAAAGACCAACCTTAGGACTGTCATAAAATTGCATGTATTATACAGTGATTATGATATTAATAATGACACCTCAGACATGGGAAAATCTGGAAGCTCTTTCTGAAACAAAGTAGAGTTTAACTGCAAAGTAAGATGTTTTTCCTGATATGCAGATGTCTCTATGTGCAGCAAGGATGAGAACCATTATTCTAATACTGCCCCCAACTCATCTGGATCAATAAGCATCTACCGGACTGCCTCTCGGTGGTATTACATTTATCCATAAATACCATTATTTTACACTTGCAAAGTGTACACTTCTACCCCCGGAAGATATCAAGGTTATTAACAGAGATCACTTGGAAGCAACCAAAAAAATAAATAAATAAATCAAGATAAAGCCCTGTTTAAAAAAAATCTACTCCTAATTCTCCATTTGTTCAGTTACTTTTTAAAAAGTTATAAGCACAGCTTGTGTCCTGAGAAGTTAAGTAAGGCAAGCTGGAGACCAAAGACAGAGACACTTGGCATTATTTCGGCAACACATTCAACAGGCGCAAAACCTAGCTCAGTGTGCATTTCATATCATGAACCAGGTCTTCCTGGAAGCAACCTAATTTAATTGAGGGAAATGCCTCCACTGACTACAATCCCTGGTTAGAAAACAGCAATGGTATCAAGTAGCCAATGAGCCATCTCTAATAAATGGCCTGAAAAGATAAGCAATCAGATATTCCTCATTAAGGTAAAAGAAATAAGTAAAGCTTTATGACTCTGCTAAATCAAGTTGACTAGGCCACTATCAAATAAAGAATGAAGAAAAATGTCATCAGCATTGTCACCATCTGATTTCCTGTTTACCAGCTCGCATTCCTTTTTCTGACTTAAGTTTCAAGTCTGTATGGCTAAAGTTCTTTTTCGCCTTCCCTAGAATGTTCGTGTGTGAAAGTTGCTCAGTCGTGTCCAACTCTTTGCGACCCCATGAACTATTCAGTCTATGGAATTCTCCAGGCCAGACACTGGAGTGGGTAGCCTTTCCCTTCTCCAGGGGATCTTCCCAACCCAGGNGGCTAAAGTTCTTTTTCGCCTTCCCTAGAATGTTCGTGTGTGAAAGTTGCTCAGTCGTGTCCAACTCTTTGCGACCCCATGAACTATTCAGTCTATGGAATTCTCCAGGCCAGACACTGGAGTGGGTAGCCTTTCCCTTCTCCAGGGGATCTTCCCAACCCAGGGATCGAACCCAGGTCTCCTGCTTTGCAGGCGGATTCTTTACCAGCTGAGCCACAAGGAAAGTCCCTAGAATGTTTAACATTTAGTAAATGCTAAACGCCAGCAGAACTGATAATAGGAACGAGCTCAGCACTCATGCACAGAATTCACGGTATTACAGCTAAAAACCTGAGCTAGGCTTATACCAGTTTCTGGAAGCTAACTGCTCCTGGCTCTGAATTATTCTATGCTCCCCTTCAAATTCTTTTCTACTGGAAAGGTCGAGAACATCCTTCTTTCTTTTCCTCCCCCTCCCTCTTCTCTCTCTGTTTCTATCACTCTTTCTCTTTAATTTAGAAAAGAATTTAATAGTTAGTTGGCTTGCCATTGTCTGGCTTAAGTAATCTTTATTGAGATGCTGGATTAATTACTAATTAGAAAGAGAACATTTTTCTATCTTCTTTTTGACAGTTCTAAAATCCTACGAGGATAGAAAATTATTTTTCTGAGAATAGTCCAAGCTAAAAAAGAAAAATACACATACAGATGACACCCAAAACGTCATTACCCAAAGATGGTGCTGTGTATCTGCTTTCTTTGTTATGAATTGCTATTCTTTATTAGGAGAAAACGAACTTCCTATTATGATAGTATATATGCTTTATTTCTGATTGACTTTCCTTAATACTAAAATAAAGTTTAGATATTAGAGTAATTAAACATTTCCATTTCAATTAAGTCAAAGTCTTTTTTATTCACAAATTTTTATCCATTTCCTGCAATGCTATTATGATAAGTCCCTCATAGCTCAGTTGGTAAAGAATCCACCTGCAATGCAGGAGACCCTGGTTCGATTCCTGGGCCAGGAAGATCCGCTGGAGAAGGGATAGGCTATACCCACTCCAGTAATCTTGGGGTGTCCTTGGGCTCAACTGGTAAAGAATCCGCCTGCAATGCAGGAGACCTGGGTTCAATCTCTAGCTTGGGAAGATCCCTTGGAGAAGGGAAAGGTTACTCACTCCAGTATTCTGGCCTGGAGAATTATGGACTGAATAGTCCATGGGGCTGCAAAGAGTCGGACACGACGGAGCGAAGTGACTTTCACTTCCACTTTGAACATCACTTCATAACATAAAATAACTTTAAGTACATACCTTTGCCAATTTAGGTTTCTGGGCATATTTTGCTAAATTCAGTCTAGATAAATTTATAAAAGGTCCATCAGGACTTGTAAGCATGGAGGCCTGTGGGGAGAAATGAGAACAAGAAAGACTGAAACTTTCTCTTGAAACAAGAATTGAATTTAACGTGCATAAAATTATAAAGCCCACACAGGTGAAAAAGAATCACCTTCAAAAATCCTCCATATAATTCCCTACTATAAAAAGAGTGGAAAATGATGTAACATTACATAAACTACTTTGGTCATCCAACGCTATGGTGCAGCTGCCAGAACTTACCGTTCCCAGCCTGACAAATCTCCCGGACGAGCTGGAGATGGGGCGGGCGGTGTAGGCGGTCCTCGGTGTTCTGATGGCCTGCTCCATAGTGCCTGGCCTTCCGCTTTGCATGCTGGGCCTCAGGAAACCTGTAATGGGTCTTCCAGCTTGAGTGATAGGCCTGCGAAGATTGTAAATCGTTAGTGTCCGACGAAGATCAAGAAGGGAAGGCTCTCATACAGTCTGGTTGGTATTTAGCAGCGGGGGGAATGAAACAGGAGTGTACTAACATACCTGACAGCGGGGCTGGGCCCTCCCGTCTGATTAGTCCCAGGGAGTTTCAGAGATGTTCCAGGGCCTAGGAGATCAGATGGAAAGTTCAATTCATCTATTATTCATTAACCTGTAAAAACTGTCCGCTAACGCAATTTTCACGAGTGTGCTGGCCTGATGGAAAAGACCCTAATAACAAGAACTGAACCTAGTAAAATGTGTTTGGTTAATATTTATTGAGCACCTAAGTTACTTTTGTTATCACATTTAATCTTCACACTAATTCTGTACGGTAGACAGTACTAACCCATTTAGCAAAGGCTTAGAGACTTAGGTAAACAGGTCAACCTGTTAGCAGAACCAGCAATCACACTCAAGACAAGACAGGCTCCAGAGCTCTGACACATCAACTACACTCCCAGGTGGCGCTCGTGGTAAAGATCCCGCCTGCCAAAGACGGTAAGACGCAGGAGACCCAGCTTCGATCCCTGGGTTGGGAAGATCCCCTGGAGAAGGAAATAGCAACCTACTCCAATATTCTTGCCTGGAGAAGCCCATGGACAGAGAAGCCTAGTGGGCTGAAGTCCACAGGGCTGCATGGAGCTGGACACGACTGAAGCGACTTAGCAGCAGCATACTCATAGTTTACTTTTCATACAAACTTCTTCTCCCAGGAAAAGATCATTTACCCCCAATATCTAGAATTTAGATATTTTAACTCCAAAAGACCAAATGATAGGGAAAAGAGACACTTTAAAACAGCTATTACCTTCCAAACATGTATAAATGACTGACCACTGTCACAACTAAGAAATTACCAGCAAGACCACCATATGTCATGGTAGTCGCCCGATGCCATTCACAGCAGCGCACCTGCAGGCTTGGACTAGGCCACTGCGACAGTCGTGATGGGCATTCTCTGCCAAGCCAACCGCTCACTCCACCACCTCACATCATGCATCACAGCAAAGCATCTCCAGTTACTACAAGCAAGTGATGCTTTCAAATGGTCAACTTTTAAAAGTCCTTTTAGAACACTTCTGTTGTTTGGATGCTTTCCTGTGTTTACAGACTCTTGGATAAATAATCTTTCATTATATTAGATCAGACTGAATGCATTTTCATAAAACATTTTTAAAATGTATAATTTCTATTGAAAAATAGTTATACATCAATCTCATATTTTGAGATTGTGGTTTTGTACTATTTAGGCAGAATAGAGGCCATTTACTTGAGGTAATATTTTTTCACATATACACGTTTCACGTATATACTGTCTTATTTTTATCACCACCCCCTCAAAAAAAGTATAAAGAGAGCATTTTCTGCCTCCTAATGGCATTTCACTTCCTTAACTGAAAAATCAGTACTTACGGGGAACTTGAGCAATAGCATTCTCATCCAGTATCATTTCTGCGATTCCTTCCTGGTCTACGTCAATTTCATCCACGTACACCATTTCAGTCAGTGCTCGTGCTTTCAAAATCCAGGCTGCCTAGTAAGTGTGGATAAGAGAAAGCATATCAACTTGCACTGGAAGTAGTGCAAAGACTGAAAAGCTAACTAACCCTTATCATTATCTAATTTTTATCAAACATATTTACCACACAGTGCATAATACTGATTTAAAGGGCTATGTCTAGAAACTAATACAAGAAGACAGGGTCATTATTAACCAAGAAACAACCTGTATGTATCAACCGCCGAGGACACACAGTGTGGCGACTGCCTGGCGCTCTTCTAACACGCCTTTTTATAAGTGAAAGAAGAGCTTTATAGAAAGTTTTACTAGAATAGTACCTTGGGAACAAATGAATAAAGCTACAACCACAGTGTTCTGTCTTCCTCCTTCAGAGCCAAGCCCTTCAAGAAAACTTTCCTGATGGTTGAACTCTAAACCTACTTCCCTCTTAGCTTTCTCATAAAGCAGTCTCTTTATACTATTATGTATGTACCATATTTGACAAACACTGCAATTCCCTGGGCATGTTTGCCCTCCCTTCCCCCAGAACACAAGCTTTTTTTACCTTGTTCACTTTGAATTTTCCCTAACAACTATGGTTTTTGTACACAATAGATGTTTCAAAACTGTTGACTTGAACTAAGATCAATTTTTGCCACTTTTTGGTAACTAATCAATACAATCTCAGTTGCTTTGTGATCTAGTCAGTAGAAACCCTGCTAGAGAGTGGAAGAAAAAAAAATGGAAAAGATAATTAAGGAGTCTAGAAAAATATCTTACCAGCTTTGCTTTACCTTGAGAAATTAGATGTAAAGCTGTGCACAACTGAATACCTTATTAAACATTTAAAACTGCTTGAACAGAAAAGTTTATCTTTCTGCCTCAATAGAAAAGTGAAAGTCGCTCAGTCGTGTCCGACTCTTTGGTACCCCTATGGACTGTAGCCCACCAGGCTCCTCTGTCCATGGGATTCTCCAGGCAAGAACACTGTAGTGGGTTGCCATGCCCTCCTCCAGAGGATCTTCCTGACCCAGGGATCGAACCCGGGTCTCCTGCATTGCGAGCAGATTCTTTACCGTCTGAGCCTCCAGGATAAGCCCAGACATTTATTAAACATTTAAAACTGCTTCAACAGAAAAGTTTGCCTTTCTGCCTCAACAGAAGCAGAGAGCAGCCAAGCGTGGTGCCTGTGGGGNAGCAGTCTCTTTATACTATTATGTATGTACCATATTTGACAAACACTGCAATTCCCTGGGCATGTTTGCCCTCCCTTCCCCCAGAACACAAGCTTTTTTTACCTTGTTCACTTTGAATTTTCCCTAACAACTATGGTTTTTGTACACAATAGATGTTTCAAAACTGTTGACTTGAACTAAGATCAATTTTTGCCACTTTTTGGTAACTAATCAATACAATCTCAGTTGCTTTGTGATCTAGTCAGTAGAAACCCTGCTAGAGAGTGGAAGAAAAAAAAATGGAAAAGATAATTAAGGAGTCTAGAAAAATATCTTACCAGCTTTGCTTTACCTTGAGAAATTAGATGTAAAGCTGTGCACAACTGAATACCTTATTAAACATTTAAAACTGCTTGAACAGAAAAGTTTATCTTTCTGCCTCAATAGAAAAGTGAAAGTCGCTCAGTCGTGTCCGACTCTTTGGTACCCCTATGGACTGTAGCCCACCAGGCTCCTCTGTCCATGGGATTCTCCAGGCAAGAACACTGTAGTGGGTTGCCATGCCCTCCTCCAGAGGAGCTTCCTGACCCAGGGATCGAACCCAGGTCTCCTGCATTGCGAGCAGATTCTTTACCGTCTGAGCCTCCAGGATAAGCCCAGACATTTATTAAACATTTAAAACTGCTTCAACAGAAAAGTTTGCCTTTCTGCCTCAACAGAAGCAGAGAGCAGCCAAGCGTGGTGCCTGTGGGTAGGAGGGCACCCTTGAAGCAGCAGTACAGGACCGACTCTCGAGTGGAGAGGCAAGGTTTTTTAAAAGAAAAAATTAAGTGGAGAGGAGGTAGCAGCCAGGAGAGAGGTTAGTCCTCATTGCCCTAGGAACTGGGCTGTGAAGCATGCTGCAGGCGGACAAAGGGACAGAGAGAGGAGCAGACAGAGGCAACAAGATGTCCAAAGGGCTTATCAAGATCTCGAGATGAGCTCAGTCATCAGCGTGTACTGACAGAGCACCTCGTTACCTAGCATTGCACTATAGGTTCTGAGAAGGAAATACAAGCACATTATGTATCACCTACTGGATTAAACGACAGGGCCAAGGAGCGCGTGACACGACACATGACGAATGTGCGACATGGAAAATAGTTTTACAAGAATTAGAAAGCAGAGCTCCTCTTGTGGGCTGAAGGAACTAGAATGTCTATTTTTTTTAATTTGTAAAGAATAAAAGAAAGTCCTCAGGCTTTGGTTTTACTGGGAACAAAGGCTGACTTCACAACATATTTAGGCTCCTCGAGTGAAATTACATTTGACTAGATTGTGCGATGCGCGGCTTGTACTTTTCTGGCTGAGGATTACTGGATTCTTATCAGATAACTTAGAATAAAATATTTCAAATGTTATGTGTAAATTCAGCACAATTGAATAGACAGAACATGGGCCCAAAGAACTGATTTGTTAGAAAAAGTCAGTTTCAGTTGGAGCTGCATCTAACTGTGAGAGCCACCAAAGGGTAGAAACCTGAGATTTTCACTCACAAAAAAGATGAGGAAAATCGCCAGATCTATACAGCTGTCCGCAGGGCTCACAGAAGTTGTCAATGGCTTGGACTTTTTAACTTTGAGGATGAAAGTAAGTAATCCTGATTTATCTTTAAGTCCTCACAGTTTATGCTACTCTGCAAGTATCAGAAGGCTTTTTTCCAAAAGGGTATTCTTTGCTCCGCACCCTCTGGCGGACGGGAAGGACTGCGGCACTTTTTGTTCACACAGGAAAGCAAGACACGGGCCTCACTGGTTCCTTCTCACATTCCCAGGGGGCACACACTGCACCCCAGGTCCTGAGAACAGAGCTGGGTAAGCCACAGCCCAGGTTCTAGCTCCTAAGAATTTCAGTGTTACGATTCAGTTCAGGTCAGTCACTCAGTCGTGTCCGACTCTTTACGACCCCATGAATCACCGCATTTCAGCCCTCCCTGTCCATCACCAACTCTCAGAGTTTACTCAAACTCACGTCCATCCAGTCAGTGATGCCATCCAGCCATCTCATCCTCTGTCGTCCCCTTCTCCTCCTGCCCCCAATCCCTCCCAGCATCAAGGTCTTTTCCAATGAGTCAACTCTTCGCATGAAGTGGCCAAAGTATTGGAGTTTCAGCTTCATCATCAGTCCTTCCAATGAACACCCAGGACTGATCTCCTTCAGGATGGACGGGTGGGATCTCCCTGCAGTCCAAGGGATNCATCAAGGTCTTTTCCAATGAGTCAACTCTTCGCATGAAGTGGCCAAAGTATTGGAGTTTCAGCTTCATCATCAGTCCTTCCAATGAACACCCAGGACTGATCTCCTTCAGGATGGACGGGTGGGATCTCCCTGCAGTCCAAGGGATTCTCGAGAGCCTTCTCCAACACCACAGTTCAAAAGCATCAATTCTTCAGCACTCAGCTTTCTTTATAGTCCAACTCTCATATCCATACATGACCACTGGAAAAACCATAGCCTTGACTAGACGGACCTTTGTTGGCAAAGTAATATGCTATCTTGTCATAGCTGCAAAGTAATATGCTGCTTTTTAATATACTATCCAGGTTGGTCATAACTTTTCTTCCAAGGAGTAAGCGTCTTTTAATTTCATGGCTGCAATCACCATCTGCAGTGACTCTGGAGCCCAAAACAATAAAGTCTGACACTGTTTCCAGTTTCCCCATCTATTTACCACAAAGTGATGGGACCAGATGCCATGATCTTCGTTTTCTGAATGTTGAGCTTTAAGCCAACTTTTTCACTCTCCTCTTTCACTTTCATCAAGAGGCTTTTTAGTTCCTCTTCACTTTCTACCATAAGCGTGGTGTCATCTGCATATCTGAAGTTATTGTTATCAGTGTTACAGGGAGAGTGTAAAAACAAAAATCTGGAACATAGCAGAGAAAGGCACCCAAATGCCTTGTCAGTTCAGTTCGGTCACTCAGTCATGTCCGACTCTTTGCGACCCCATGAATCGCTCCACGACAGGCCTCCCTGTCCATCACCAACTCCCGGAGTTTATTCAAACTCGTGTCCATTGAGTCAGCGATGCCATCCAACCATCTCATCCTCTGTTGTCACCCTCTTCTCCTGCTTTCAGTCTTTCCCAGCATCAGGGTCTTTTCAAATGAGTTCGTTCTTCGCATCAGGTGGCCAAAATATTGGAGCTTCAGCTTCAACATCAGTCCTTCCAATGAACACCCAGGCTTGATTTCCTTTAGGATGGACTGGTTGGATCTCTTGCAGTCCAAGAGAGTCTCAAGAGTCTTCTCCAATACCACAGTTCAAAAGCATCAATTCTTTGGCGCTCAGCTTTCTTTATAGTCCAACTCTCACATCCATACATGACTACTGAAAAAACCACAGCATCGACTAGACGGGCCTTTGTTGGCAAAGTAACGTCTCTGCTTTTTAATATGCTGTCTAGGTTGGTCATAACCTTTCTTCCAAGGAGCAAGCGTCTTTTAATGTCATGGCTACAGTCACCGTCTGCAATGATTTTGGAGCCCCCAAAACGAAGTCTGCCACTGTTTCCACTGTTTCCCCATCTATTTGCCATGAAGTGATGGGACCAGATGCCTTGGGTTGGAGGGAAAGGTGAAGAGTTCGGCACCCAAGCAAAGACAGGAGAGCGAGTGCCAGGCGACGTGAGGAGGAGGAGGAAGCCCCACTTTGGAGCTGATCTGGAGAAACTAAAGGGCGGGGGTCGGCTGAGAAGCTGCTCGGGAAGAAGCTGGAGGGAGAGTCAGGGGCAAGCGGGGGACCCCGTCTGCCCCGGAGAGGGGTGTGGACTTCCCCCCTGAGGAGGAGGAGCCAGTAAAGGTTCAGGACAGGGAGTCCCCTACGTACTAGCGAGTTTAGTCCCAAGAGCACAGAGGTCCAATTTGTTCCTACGTCCAACAAAGTTAGCCTAGGTACCCAGCTAACACAACTGGCTATAGAACACTGTGCTGTCATGTAGCTTTATGAAGCTTTTTACACAAATAACACGTAAAAAAAACAAACACAAAAACACAAAACAGCTTTAATCTTACGGTACAGGGCCTTGGAAAGGACGGTAGTACAGCAGCGGGCACTCAGGGGCCAGCAGCGAGTAAACCGGCGAGCGGCGCTACCGCTGGCGGAGGGAGACGAGCTGGGACCGGCGGAGCCGAAGGCCCGTCAGGGCGGGAGCCAGGCAGCGCAGCCTCACCCACGCTGGCGTCACCCACGCTCGCGCAGCGTCACCCACGCTCACGCAGCGTCACTCACGCTCACGCAGCCTCACCCACGCTGGCGTCCCTCACGCTCACGCAGCGTCGCTCACGCAGCGTCCCTCACGCTGACGCGCCCGAACGAACACATGCGTCCGATGGCACGCCTGCAGGTTCACAACGCGAAGGCTCGTGTGTAGGGGACTTACAGAACCCTAGTTAAATTAACTTTCTAAAAGTCAGGCTTTTATTAGTATAGTATCATTTAGACAGTTGGATATTAATTATCAATGCACATATTTTGTAAAACCATTTTCATACCCATACTGTCACCTCAGAGTCCAATCCATCAGGCTTCTTGACTTCCGTCCTCCTACTAAACTCTCAAATACTAAGGAAGGGCAGCTATTTTTGTATCAGGATAGGAAAGTAAATCCAATATTCCCCCCTCACCAAATGAATATACGCTTCAGAAGCCAAATAGGAAGATTTATTTTTGAAATTTTATCCCATAAGAATTCATTTTTTCAAAAAAGTAAAAAGATTTATATTTGTTTCAATTTCTAAAGTCTCTTAAGTAGAAATAATCAGGTGAATTCTTGATATTTAAATTATCTGCAATAAAATCTTACACATTTAATTTTAAATTTTATCAGTATTTGAGAATATAATATTCCTAACTTTATTTCTATCCTGACAAAAATGCCCTTGAAAATCATATATATCACTGCTTGATTAAACATCTGATTGTATTCAAGGAACTGCTCTGGGCAACAGGAACAATTCTTGCAATTTTAATGAAAACATCTTATTTTGGAGGAAAGCCTCCTTACAACCCTAAATTCCTCTGCCTGTTTAAATTTTTAAGTTCAAAACTAATTGGTGAAATAAAACGCATAACAAAGCAAACTGGTAATCCTACACTGCCACTAGAATCTAAATAAAATTACAAACTGTTTCTGTCAGATACACTTGTTAATAAATGACAGGGTCCTGTGGTTTATGCAAATAAATTTGAATACTGATGATAAATTGGAAGTACTGTGAAACTGATAAAATAATAGATGCTTAGGAGTTTTTTCATAGAAAAACAGAGATTCTCCTTGATAAACGAGTAATTATCACATCAATTATTTCCTTTTTTATCTGTGAAACATCATCCCAACTCATTCACCTACTGAGTTAGTCTATAGGACACTACTCTAGAGGCAAATATCTGCCTGCTAACATCAGGAAAATATTGACTTACTTGTACTACCTTCTGGGAGGTTAACCCAATTTTAGTGATAAAAATAGACAAATGGAAAGGTTAAAACTCTACTGACTGAGTAAAACATGTTTAAACTGTTCTGTTCCTCTTCATACAGAACGCAAAGCCATGTAAGGCCTGAGGCTGGTGACAATCCTCCCAAGTTATTCTTAGAATAAAGTCACCAAAAGAATGGTTTGTCTAACCTCACTTAGACATCACGAGAATCAGTAACAATTGACACTCTGCCTACGCTATGAGAATGAAAACTCAGGCACAAAATGTTGAGTTGTTATTGTAAAGCCTCATTTACTTTGAAGTGGTTAATACTTGAGAGAGCGCAAAGGCGCAAAGTCTGAATAGTGAGCTCAAAAGAATCCAGTCAGCCCTGCTCCCTTCTGATTCTTTTAGATCATGGTCCAATTAAGTCAACAGGCACAGGACAGGACATACCAAATGCAGGTCCTTCACGAAGTCCTTGTGCTGGTTTTGAAACTTTCAAATTCCATGTAAAGTTTTAAAACCAGACCAACAATGCAAACTGTTGATGTTTTACTTTAATCTTAATTTTAATCAAAATCTTGCAAAATTACTGAAAACAAAAGGCACATTACTTACTCTGCTTATCACACTTTAGGTCCTTCTTATGACTCATACATATATTATGCAAAAAAATAGTTTTGCACATCTATCAATACAGAAACTATAATGAATATTCTAATGACAAATGTCATCCTTTTAAAGAAGAGAGTACTACATTTTAACCTATTTACCATCTTTGTTTGATACCACACAGGCCTCCTTCAGAGTATTTTGTATACCACTTTCTTCTATAAAGGTCTGATGACTACACATTTGAACCCCATGAGATTCAAACTATTTACCTAAAAGAAAGAGTTTTCTCTCGCTTGGCAGGGCAAACACCTGGTAATATTTAAGTTCTCTGATTTACAGCGCTCTCATCCCCTCTCCCTATTGCCAGACTTACTAGAAACCCTCTTGGGCTAAAACCTTCACTGGCCAGGAGCCCCCCGCCGCAACCCAGACTGCCTCTTCCTCGGTTCCCTTCCCACCCACCCACCGTCTCACCCAGTCGGCAGCCCTTTCTGGCTGTCTCTCCACTTCTAACAAAGCTGATTCGGGAGATGTGGCTGTCTGGCCAAGTNGGCCAGGAGCCCCCCGCCGCAACCCAGACTGCCTCTTCCTCGGTTCCCTTCCCACCCACCCACCGTCTCACCCAGTCGGCAGCCCTTTCTGGCTGTCTCTCCACTTCTAACAAAGCTGATTCGGGAGATGTGGCTGTCTGGCCAAGTCTTGCTTTCCTCCTCAGGGTGGCAGGCACCTCTCTCTAAAGGCAAGATCTTCCCAAGCAGAGTCAGCCTCCTCCTTACTCAGGACCGACAAGCCCATCCATCCCAGTCTTTCCGGACGCTCCTGGCTCTGTGGATGGTCTGGCTCCCTTTCTAAGCCCCTGGCTCCCCTTGCCTCCTCTTTTGCATCTCATCCTCTGGGCCAGTGTTGGTTATTTCTATTTAAGCTCCAAGTCTTCACGAGTAGAGTGCCCTAGTTTCACACCTACAGACACAAAAGTATTGGAAATATAATAGTTTATATTTATGTACAAAGGTACAGAATGCCTGGCAGATTTAGCTAATTTTATAACAGCACAGTAGATAGGCAGCAAACTTACTAATCTATAGCAACTACTAAGTAACAGTAATTAAACTATTCTCTAAACTAAAGATTGCAGCTAAACCTTTACCTGAGACACTGGCAATGCAGGATCTGGTTCCTGGAAAGCATTAAGAAGGTAGTAAACATCTTTAGGATAATACAGTTTCTAAAATAAAAAGTCTTAATGATTAACCGAGTATTTGTAGGTAGACTAAAAATCATTCAATAAAAACCCAAACATTAACTCTAATCCTTCCCCAAAAGTGCACTCAAGACTTCTGTATAACTAATATCCAGGTTAGAGTGCTGAATTTTCTGTTACCAGAAAATTCAAATTACTCTAACCTCACTTAGAGCACAGAGAAGATATCTATGTATTTATGAAGTCGCAGTATCTCAGGAATTTAAAATAATTTTACAACTATACCAACGAATTTTTTTTATATTCAAAAATAAATTGTTGGTGGTTAAAACATTCAGACTTTAATCACTTGGGGAGGAGGAAAATTCACATACTATAAACCCTTCTGCTCTGCATAAACATAATAGGATTAGTGGCTGAAGATAAAAAATTAACTCTGACTGTAATGTCCTCTGAGAAATGTTTGTAAATAGACTATGCAATATATATTGGTGCGAGGCAGCTGATAAACTCGGGTTTTTTCCTATCCCAAATTAAATAGAACTCCACTGGTTTAAAAAAAAAAAAACACAGATTCACAACAAATTTATTTATAAAAGATCTACACTCACATGTTTATAGTCAGCAACCTCTGAACACTCAATCTGCAGCATGTTTTACTAGGAAAGTTACTAAGAAACAGAAAAAGGGAAGAAAGGGGAAAAAAAAAAGATCCTTGCTTTCTGTAGTTCTAAAATCCAAAAAGAATATCCTAAAATATTTGTTTAAGGATATGTGTGGAAGCAGTACGTAAACCATCTGGTCACCAGGCAAGGATAAGCAATTTCTTTAGCATGACATGCCACAGCCACATGAGAGGAAAATGCTAAACTAGGCCAGAAAGGGGGAGTCCAGTGAGGCCCTGGTGGTTCAGATGGTCAAGAATCTACCTGCGACGCAGGAGACCTTGGTGTGATCCTTGGGTCGGGAAGATGCCCTGGAGAAGGAAATGGCAACCCACTCCAGTATTCTTGCCTGGAGAATCCCACGGACAGAGGAGCCTGGCGGGCTACGGTCCACGGGGTCGCAGAGTCGGGCACAAATGAGCAACTAACTCTGGCAATTAGCTGAACCAAACACAAAACCGCAACTTATAAGACACAGCAGCTGCAGGCTTCAGTGCCGGCGCCTTTCACACTACTTCATACTCCACGACTTCGGCCACCTGACGCCAAGAACCGACTCCCTGCAAAAGACCCTGAAGCTGGCGAAGACGGAAGCCGGCAGGAGAAGGGGGCGCCAGAGGAGGAGGTGGGGGGACGGCATCACCGACTCGATGCACACGAGTGTGAGCAGACACCGGGAGGCGGTGAAGGACAGGGAGGCCTGGCGTGCTGCAGTCCGTGGGGTCACAAAGAGTCGGACACAACTGAGCGACTGAACTGAATGCCAGTGTGCGTAAGAAAGAGCTGGAGAAAGAACAGATCTCCTAGATCTCACAGGCCATACTTAGAGAAAGACACCAATACAGGCAGTGAGATGAGGGGAGGCACGACCCCTCTGTTCCTCCTTTCGTTTACTGGGGTGCGTGTCCAAATGACCCATTATCTCCTTAGAGCCCCACAGCAACCATCTCAGGGAGGCGGGTAAGTGTAATTATCCATTTCACAGATAAGGAAGCAAATTCAGAGATGCCATGTAATTCGCTCAAGGTCTCACAAAGAACCCAGAGCTCATTCTTGCCAGTCCACCTTGGAGATAAAAAATGAGCTGGATATAACAAGGCAGGATTGAAAGATAAAGTGAAGGAGAGGTACAAGATAAGTTCCATCGAGAAAGGGGTAAAAACGTTCACGAGAGGTGATTGCAGACGTCTGACCAGGAAAAGTTAAAGGAAAAAGGGCCACAGAGAGGAAATAGATGCGGGATGCCTACTATTCAGCCAAGGGCACGAAGATTCCTCCAGCGGCCCAAACTGACGCCAGCAGCCCAGCCTGCGCCCTCTGCTCACTGATGAAGGCCTCCACGGTCTCTACGCCTCTGGGGATCACGAGGACGATTTCCTATACGAGTAAAGAACATTAGGGAAATGATGCCAAAGGAGGAGAAAATCAGAGGCTGGAAAGGCGCAGAGCTGGTCCAGGTGATGTGGCTGAAGACGGAGACGAGGCTGAACCACAAGGGAGGCAGCGAAAACATTAATTCCACCACATTCTCCTGGCTTCCCTGGACAGGCACTGAAAACTTTCTATGGGGGAAGGCACATAACTAAATAGATTACAGTACAATGTGGTAAATGCTATACTCAAGCCTGAACCAATTATCGATGACTTAGAGGGATGAGAGAAAAGCACAAGGGAGACAAGGAGATCAGAGAAGAGAGAGATGATTCTGGAAGTTCACTGGGTGCCAATGATCTATGGACTATATTCATCATTTTATCACCGTTTCACTGAACACTTTCCTCATAAATGTTTTCCAGATTTCCAACAATCCTTTAAGAAAAATACAAATGGCAGAATCCTGCCTGCAAATATCTCTAGCTGCTGCTGCTGCTGCTAAGTCGCTTCAGTCGTGTCTGATTCTGTGCGACCCCATAGACAGCAGCCCACCAGGCTCCTCCATCCCTAGGATTCTCCAGGCAAGAAACTGGAGTGGGTTGCCATTTCCTTCTCCAATGCATGCATGCATGCTAAGTCGCTTCAGTCGCATCTGACTCTGTGCGACCCCATGGACAGCAGCCCACCAGGCTCCTCTGTCCATAGAAGTCTCTAGGCAAGAATACTGGAGTGGGTTGCCATTTCCTTCTGCCTATCTCTAGCTATACAGAGACAAAAAGAGCTCACTTAATACGTGTTGATGAACTTAGCCCGCACAACAGTCCTTCGAGATGGGCATATTAACATGGGAATTTGATGGATGAGGAAACTCAAGAGATCAAAGTGTACAGGGAATATTTGAGCCTAGACACTCTCAGTCAAGAGCATGCACTTAGTTTTGTATTGAGATCTTAGCAAGGCTGGAAGGCTGGCTGCTGTAGGGTGTGGAACACCAAGGCTGGTCTGCAGACCCATCAGGAATGGCAGGACAATGCAGGGAAAGAGGCAGGATATTTTAATCTAGAGATAGGGCAAAACTCTTTTTAAATCACTGAGACCTTGACCTTTGGGTCTCTGTCGATTATAGTTCTAGCATTCAAATTAACCCACGCACATGAGGAACCACAAGTTAGGTTCACTTGGTCTAGCGGATTATTCCCAGGGGCGTCAGCACAGACGAGCAGAAAGCAGCGGCACCAGCGTCAGAGGACCTGGGCTTGACCCCCGGGAGCCACTCAGCTGCAGGACCTTGAACAAGTCACGCAACCTCCATGACCCCGTCCCCCTCTCAGCTCAAGAGCCCTAGCGCCTGCTTTATAGGAGAGCTTTAAAAATAAAACCCGGCACCTTCAAGACCATTTCACAGTTTCCAGAGTTCTTTTACATATGCTGTCTTAGTTTATGAGGTATAAGGTGGTAGCACTTTCAACAAGTATCAACCACACAGAATTTCCTTATAAGAACATGTATCTGATGAGCAGGAAAGCACCCAGCTCTCTATTACTTCCTTCTTCAGAACTGACTCCCAATTTATGGCGCATCAAATCAAAACTTCCCTTTGAATCCCCTTCGAAGTGAGTGAGTAAGAAGACGGAGACTAGAGGGGCACTGCCTAGAACCAGAACAAACTCATGAGCATAAACTTCAATTCACAGCAGCAGGCTTCCTTCCTCCCCAGGGTATAGCTTTCCCTAGGACGTTGCTACTATTTTAGGGAATTAAAATCTCCAGCTAGTTCTGAATGTGACTTCCTAATTGCCATCAATACTTACTCCAGCTAATGAGTCTAACCAGCTCTGCTCATAAACCACGGGGTCATCACTCAAAATTTAGCAATAACAGGAACGGAAAGAATGTGAGAGAGAAATGAACAGATTTCAGAAGGTTTAGCGAGATTTAGTGACCAGGGCGCCAAGTGGGAATGTAATCTGTAAAATTTAGCAAAGTGAACTGCTCTGCAGTGTCTCGAATCAAAAGATTGTCTGGCTGTAAGTCTCCATGGCCCCAGTGAGGAAATAAGTTAGGTAATCACACAGAAAGATGTTTATTTGGCTTGCAGCACCAGATCCTTGTCTCAACCAACTACTAACATACGTCTCACTGGGGACCCCTGCTTCCCTACCGTTCACCTAAGCCAGCGGCTTTCGGCCTTTTCTCCACATTCAGACCATTTACAGTCATAACTCTCCGCTGCAACATCTCTCGTTATAAGCAGAGACTGGTGATGGGGAAGGAAAATATGAATTACCCCCATTCTGATACACAGCTCACCCTCACCCCACTCCCAGAATCACTGGTTCTTGTACTTTAAAAATTTATTAGAAATCTATTCCATTAAGAAAAGTATATTATCTTTTAAAAAAACACACACACTACCTGAAAACCCTGTATGTTTCATGAACTGCTGAACTATACTGGAGCTAAAATCGGGGCTGCTTTTTTTTAAAGCCATGAATCTGACATATGGAACACAAAGAACAGTAATCAGATTAAGCAACTAATCAGGATGACCGACATGAGCTGTAAATGCAAGCATCCCCTCTAGGTCATATTGCTGCACAGAAGGCCATTTTGCATTTCTCTTTTTTATCTCTTACAACTTTTAACCACTTTCCCAGTTAACGATTTAGGAAAAACACTGAAAGAAAGACAACACCTCTCTGTGAACTGATTGCTCTTACTGTGTTTTGTCAGATGGGAAACGCTGATGAACTCCTCGGTTGTCCTCTATTCTCAACTGGCCAGCACCTTAGTCCTTCAGGATTCCGGGCCCTACCCTCTACCCCTTACCACTCTGCACCTGGAGAAGCAGTTCAGAATCCACCTTTTCCAGGAGCCCTTCCTCACGGCCAAACATCACGTTGTCACCTTCAACCTGCCCGTCTGGCCTTCTGTACCCAAATACAAACATTTTACTCTAAGGAAACAAGCTAGTCCATAACACATCATACCTCTCCAGCCAACCTGACTACTCTGACATTGGCAAGAATCAAACTAAAATTCACACATCCTAGCAGAAAGTATGTGTGCGTGCTCAGCCGCTCAGTCGTATCCAACTCGTTGTGACCTCATGAACTGTAGCCCACCAGGATCCTCTGTCCACAGGATTTCTCAGGCAGGAATACTGGAGTGGGTTGCCATTTCCTCCTCCAGCAGATCTTCCTGACCCAGGGATCGAACCCACGTCTCCTGCATAGGCAGGTGGAATCTCTACCACTGAGTACCTGGAAAGCCCTAATACAAAGTACAAAGTACTCATTATTTTTGATATGACACCAAAATGTCATCTCTTAAAGGAGAACTAAATGTAGAAAAAAATAGTCTTAGAGGTGGGCTTCATCTCCAAAGGTTAATAATGTATCACGACTGAAATGTTATCTTCATGAAGCTCCCAGGACCAGCTTATAAAAAGATTAACAAGGAGCAATCCAGTTTAGAGAGGTTTTCCTCATCTGGGAGAAAAATAAGCAAAGCTAAAAAGTGAAAATTAACATAAAAAACAAAAGCTATTTTTGTTCTGGGAGGGAAAAAAAAAA
>SJYX01022387.1:6800-20420 GCA_006410675.1 Oreotragus oreotragus
TATACAGATCCATATGTACTTCCACTTGTGAGCAATGACTCTAGATTCACATGTTCACACATGCAACTGAGTAAAGCAGTGGGTCTTCTGTCCTGCTGTCTTGGGTACAGTTCAGTTCAGCTCAATTGCTCAGTTGTGTCTGACTCTTTGCGACCCTGTGAACTGCAGCACACCAGGCTTCCCTGTCCATCACCAACTCCTGGAGTTTACTCAAACCCATGTCCACTGAGTCGGTGATGCCATGCAACCATCTCATCCTCTGTTGCCCCCTTCTCCTCCCACCTTCAATCTTTCCCAGCATCAGGGTCTTTTCAAATGAGTCAGTTCTTCGTGTCAGGTGGCCAAAGTATTGGAGTTTCAGCTTCAGCATCAGTCCTTACTCTCAAGAATCTTCTCCAACACCATGGTTCAAAACCATCAATTCTCTGGCACTCAGTTTTCTTTGTAGTCCAACTCTCACATCCATACATAACCACTGGAAAAACCATAGATTTAACTAGATGGACCTTTGTTGCCAAAGTAACATCTCTGCTTTTTAATATGCTATCTAGGTTGGTCATAACTTTTCTTCCAAGGAGCAAGCATCTTTTAATTTCATGGCTGCAGTCACCATCTGCAGTGATTTTGGAGCCCCCCAAAATAAAGTCTGTCATTGTTTCCCCATCTCTTTGCCATGAAGTGATGGGACCGAATGCCATGATCCTAGTTTTCTGAATGTTGAGCTTTAAGCCAACTTTTTCACTCTCTTCTTTCACTTTCATCAAGAGGCTCTTCAGTTCTTCTTCACTTTCTGCCATAAGGGTGGTGTCATCTGCATATCTGAGGTTATTGATATTCCTTCCAGCAATCTTGATTCCAGCTTGTGCTTCATCCAGTCCATCATTTCTCATGATGTACTCTGCATATAAGTTAAATAAGCAGGGTGACAATATGCAGCCTTGACGTACTCCTTTCCCGATTTGAAACCAGAATGTTGTTCCATGTCCAGTTCTAACTGTTGCTTCTTGACCTGCATACAGATTTCTACAGGTCAGGTGGTCTGGTATTCCCATTTCTTTAAGAATTTTCCACAGTCTGTTGTGATCCACACAGTCAAAGGCTTTAGCATAGTCAATAAAGCAGAAGTAAATGTTTTTCTAGAACTCTCTTGCCTTTTTGACGATCCAATGGATGTTGGCAATTTGATTTCCGGTTCTTCTGCCTCTTCTAAATCCAGCTTGAACATCTAGAAATTCACGGTTCACATACTGTTGAAGCCTTGCTTGGAGAATTTTGAGCATCACTTTGCTAACGTGTAAATGAGTGCAATTGTGCAGTAGTTTGAACATTCTTTGGGCCTGGAATGAAAATTGACCTTTTCCAGTCCTGTGGCCAATGCTGAATTTTCCAAATTTGCTGGCATATTGAGTGCAACACTTTTACAGCACCATGTTTTAGGATTTGAAATAGCTCAACTGGAATTCCATCACCTCCACTAGCTTTGTTCACAGTAATGCTTCCTCAGGCCCACTTGACTTTGCATTCCAGGATGTCTGGCTCTAGGTGAGTGATCACACCATCGTGGTTATCTGGATCATGAAGATCTTTTTTGTATAGTTCTTCTGTGTATTCTTGCCATCTCTTCTTAATATCTTCTGCTTCTGTTAGGTCCATACCATTTCTGCCCTTTATTGTGCCCATCTTTGCATGAAATATTCCCTTGGTAGCTCTAGTTTTCTTGAAGAGATCTCTAGTCTTTCCCATTCTATTGTTTTCCTCTTATTTCTTTGCACTGATCACTGAGGAAGGCTTTCTTATCTCTCCCTGCTATTCTTTAGAATTCTCCATTCAAATGGGTATATCTTTCCTTTTCTCCTTTGCTTTTCGCTTCTCTTCTTTTCACAGCTATTTGTAAGGCCTCCTCAGACAACCATTTTGCCTTTTTGTATTTCTTTTCTTGGGGGTGGTCTTGATCACTGCCTCCTGTACAATGTCACGAACCTCCGTCCATAGTTCTTCAGTTACTCTATCAGATCTAATCCCTTGAATCTATTTGTCACTTCCACTGTGTAAAGGTAAGGGATTTGATTTAGGTCATACATGAATGGTCTAGTGGTTTTCCCTACCTTCTTCAATTTAAATCTGAATTTGGCAATAAGGAGTTCATGATCTAAGCCACAGTCAGCTCCTGGTCTTGTTTTTGCTGACTGTATAGAGTTCTCCATCTTTGGATGCAAAGAATATAATCAATCTGATTTCGGTACTGACCATCTGTCTGGTGATGTCCGTGTGTAGAGTCTTCTCTTGTGCTGTTGGAAGAGGGTGTTTGCTATGACCAGTGCGTTCTCTTGGCAAAACTCTATTAGCCTTTGTCCTGCTTCATTCTGTACTACAAGGTCAAATTTGCCTGTTACCCCAGGTATTTCCTGACTTCCAGTCCCCTATAACGAAAAGAACATCTTTTGGGGGTGTTAGTTCTAGAAGGTCTTATAGGTCTTCATAGAACCGTTCAACTTCAGCTTCTTCAGCATTACTGTCTTGGGTTACACAATGCCTTGTGTCCTGGTCAGGTTGCCTAGGAAATAGATTCTGAGACAGGTATTTGTGTAAGGTTTACTGGGAAGTGCTTTGAAGAGCAACAGTGAGGGAAACAGATCTAAGCAGAAGATGGTGGGGGTAGCGCAGCTCAAATACAGGCTTTAGTCAGTCCCACACTGGAATGGCCTTTCAGATAATCCCCAAATTGAGCAAAAAACCCAAGTCTTTGTACCAACCCATTCTTTCTCCAAACCAAACAGTCCACGGATGCAAGTGGCTTCTGAGGAAAGGGATTAACTTGGGCAAGTGATCTCTTAACTCCTAGAAAGCAAGTCAGCTATGAGTTATCAGCAGGCAACCTTCCCAAGAGGCTGGAGTATGATTACTTCCCTCTGGACAGGCAGTAACATCCACCACACCCAGAGCTTATCTTCTCTTACCATCTTATGTATTCCCTGGTGAAGCCAACCAATATATTGTGAGCTGACCTATGAAGAGGCCCATGTGACAAAACTTAGGAAGAACCCAGTCAACAGCCTGTGAGGAACAGAAACCTGCCCACAACCAGATGACTGAACTTGGAAGCAGATCCACCCACAGCTGAACGCTGAGATAGACGGCTGCAGTGCCAGCCAACACCTTGACTGCAGTATTATGATGAACCCAGAGCCAGAAGATTCGACATGGATCCCTGGCCTGTGCAAAGCATGAGATAACAGATATTGTTTTAGGTCACTGAACAGGGTAATTTGTAAAATAGCAAGGAAATTAATACAGTCCCTCTACCCTTGATTGGAGAAGGCAATGGCACCCCACTCCAGTACTCTTGCCTGGAAAATCCCATGGACGGAGGAGCCTGGGGGGCTGCAGTCCATGGGGTCGCCAACAGTCAGACACGACTGAGTGAGTTCACGTTCACGCATTGGAGAAGGAAATGGCAACTCACTCCAGTGTTCTTGCCTGGAGAATCCCAGGGATGGGGGAGCCTGGTGGGCTGCTGTCTATGGGGTTGCACAGAGTCAGACACGACTGAAGCAACTTAGCAGCAGCTACCCTTGATACAGAACCAAAAGACAGAATCCTTTTGCCTGGTGGTACAAAATGTGGCCATGTAGCTGATCTATGGGAGAGGGAGGATTTTGTTTCTCCCTTTGTCCTCTTACTTCATCCTACAATAATAACTTTTTGGTGGCAGGGAAGAATCTAAGACACAGAAAGTAAAATCCATACAGGAAAAAATTAAAATTCCACTGCATTACAATTAAGCACCTCTGTTCACCCAAAGATACTATAAAGAAAGTAAACTGACAAGGAGAGAAATCAATAACCTAACTGAAAAATAGGAAAGACCAAAAAAAGCACTTCACAGAGGAAGGATCAATGGTCACACACATTATAGTATGCAACTGCACTGGCAACTAGGGCAACACACATCAAGTCTATGACATCTTGTTTGACACTAGATCAAAAACTTTGGGAAAGGCCCTCCCTGGTGGTCCAGTGGTTAAGAATCTGCCTTCCAATTCAAGGAATGCAGGTCTGACCCCTGGTTACAGGAAGATCCCACATGCCGCAGGACAACTAAGCCTGCACACTACAACTAGAGAAAGCTCATCCACCACAGTGAAGACACAAAAGAAAAAACTTTGGGAAAACAAACGAGACTTTGCAGAAGTCTGATAATACCAAATGTTAAAGAGAATATGGAGCAAATAGAACCCTCGTCCTTGCCAACAGGAGTATAAGTAGATCCAATATTTTTTAAAACAATTTGGCATTATCTAGTCAAAGTGATGTGTATACATCTTTAACTTAATTCCACCCCTAGGTATACACCCAAGAGAAACTATTTTAGTACATCTATAAGAAACAAGGATAGCTACATTCTCTGTAATAGCGAAAACAAAGCAAAATAGGGAAATTCCCTGGTGGTCAGTGTATTCACTGCCCTAGGCTCAGGTTCAATCCCTAATTGGGGAACTGATCCTAGGAATCAGGCAGTACAGCCAAAAACAGGAAACAGCCTCCCTCAAATAAAAACAAAACAAAAACAGAAACAAGAATAAGCAAAAACAACAATAACAAAAAACAAACAAAAACCCCACTCTAGAGAAATAATGAGAACCAAGAGTAAATTTATCTAATGAAATACTACATAACAGTGAACATGAAATGCTGCTGCTGCTGCTGCTAAGTCACTTCAGTCGTGTCCGACTCTGTGTGACCATAGACGGCAGCCCACCAGGTGGTTCAATCCCTAATTGGGGAACTGATCCTAGGAATCAGGCAGTACAGCCAAAAACAGGAAACAGCCTCCCTCAAATAAAAACAAAACAAAAACAGAAACAAGAATAAGCAAAAACAACAATAACAAAAAACAAACAAAAACCCCACTCTAGAGAAATAATGAGAACCAAGAGTAAATTTATCTAATGAAATACTACATAACAGTGAACATGAAATGCTGCTGCTGCTGCTGCTAAGTCACTTCAGTCGTGTCCGACTCTGTGTGACCATAGACGGCAGCCCACCAGGCTCCCCCATCCCTGGGATTCTCCAGGCAAGAATACTGGAGTGGGTTGCCATTTCCTTCTCCAATGCATGAAAGAGAAAAGTGAAAGTGAAGTCGCTCAGTCTGTCCGACTGTTAGTGACCCCATGGACTGCAGCCCACCAGGCTCCTCCGTCCATTGGATTTTCCAGGCAAGAGTACTGGGGTGGGGTGCCATTGCCTTCCCCGGAGGAAAAGTGTTAAGAACTCTAAAATAGGAATAGATACAGGGGGTTCAGTAAAAGCTTAGTTTTATGGAGAAAGTTATTGTTGTTTAGTCGCTCAGTTGGGCCTAATTCTGTCCCCATGGACTGTAGCCTACCAGGCTCCCCTGTCCATGGAATTCTCCAGGCAGGAGTACTGGGATGGGTTGCCGTTTCCTTTTCCAGGGGATTGTGTCAACCCAGGGGTCGAAGCTGGGGCTCCTCCATTGGCTGGTGGATTCTTTACTGCTGAGCTGCCAGGGAAGCCTCATGGAGAAGACAGTATGTGAAATGAAAAGACCAGAAAAGTCTATGTAGAACAAGTGACCAACTGCACTTGTATGTACTCAAGTGATGTAATCCTCATAAATGCTGCTGAGTCGCTTCAGTCGTGTCCGACTCTGTGCGACCCCATAGACGGCAGCCCACCAGGCTCCGCCGTCCCTGGGATTCTCCAGGCGAGAACACTGGAGTGGGTTGCCATTTCCTTCTCCAATGCATGAAAGTGAAAAGGGAAAGTGAAGTCGCTCAGCCGTGTCCGACTCTTCAGGACCCCATGGACTGCAGCCCACCAGGCTCCTCCATCCATGGGATTTTCCAGGCAAGGGTATTGGAGTGGAGTGCCTTCTCCGAATCCTTATAAATAGCAATCATATATTGACTCTCTAGGTTTCTGGAACCAAAGTTATTAAAAAATGAATAGTTCTTAGTTGAGTCCACCAAAATTTATGAAGCATCTATAGCATCTATTATGTGGCAGGCCCAGGTGATGCTAGCATGAATGGCCTGGTCCTTAAATTGACTGGTCCACAGCCTAGTGGGAGAGTCACATGATTTCAGTATGATGTAGTAAGCGCCGTGAGGGTGAAACACAAAGAAGGGCATATAAAATGGCAGGTGCAGGCCAGATCAACAAGATATTCCTGTTTGTTAAAAGGTACAGAAAAAATGTTCAGTGAGTCATGGACTATTTTCTTATGTACATGGCACCAATATTTCTAAGTGAAAAGGGAAGCTTTGCTTTTGCACTGTGTGTATTTCTTGTCATCAAGGAACATGGTCTTGATTCTGCACACAGAAAACGGCCAAGGTTTTTCCAATGCTTTCAAGTACCCTTAACAGGTTAAGCCTGGCTCAAACCTAATCCCATCATTAATTAGCTATTAGGTTCTTGAATCAGTTATGTAACTGCTCTAAACTGTACTTTCTTCAACTGTAATGGGAGATAAGCCTAGTAGTTAACTCTTTGGGTTTTGGTGAGCCTTTCATGAAATAATCTATATACAGTGCTTAGCATGGTGCCTGGCATACGGTAGATGCTTGTTTTATGTCAGCCATTGTTATTTTGTCTTAAACTGCTTTAACAAATCTCATGGGAGTTAGACCTCAAAATAACTCAAAAAATAAACTCTTATTTCCCCAGTTAGGTGGAAATCTTGGCTTTCTTGCCTAGCCCTGTGCTCCTAACCAGGAGAAGCTTGCCTGCTCAAGCTAGTGTTGATACTGATTTCATAGAAAGTAATGCTGTCCAACTCTTTACCTTTAAAGTGGGATAATAAATATTTTCTAATCCCACACTGTGTACACAGTGCTGTGCTGTGTTTTAGAGGTAAGAAACTCGAAACTGAAATTATATTTGTCCTTAAGGAGCTTACACTTTATCATCATAAGAAAGATAAATATTCAAATAACTAGGCATAGAACACAGTTTAAAAAAAAAAAGAGGATTGATTATTACTTAGCTTTGTCTCATTTAAGCTTTAGATTTTCTGAGGGGTAAAAAAACCATAAGATTGTAGTTGTTCGAAAAGACCTTTGTTAAAAAAATGTTTTGAGCATTTCCCCCTACTGTTTTCCTTAGTTTTATTTGCAAGCCAGAGCAGGTATTAAAGATGAAGTGTTCTGGTGGGAGCGGTAGCCCGGAGCGCTTGAAGCATTGCTAATTTCAAACCTTGTAATTTAGTTAAATTGAAACATAACTGCATTTAGATGAATGGGCCGCTAGTTTTCCTTCCCAAAGCAAACATGCCAACCTTTCATTACTTCTTGTCTGTTCTATGGCTTCTGTGTAATTCCGATCTGCTCATTTACACATAATTGACATGTTATGGTGGTGCAGATTTTTTTATTTGGGAAAAAAAAAAAAAGCTTCAAAAAAATTAGGGATGCTTTCTGTGGCATACTGCATGAATCATTTTACGTTTTGAAGTGAAAATGAACGAGTGATTCCAGGTAACTTAGTGTTCCTGTGGAAGGTGGTTTGGCTCAAGCGTTTTTAAACCGGGAAATGAATAAGTGACACAGTAGGTCTGATTACAAATACAGTTTATCTTCATTTGGAATCCATGACTTCTATTAAATTTAATTACTTCCCCCGTGGCTTCTATTAAATTTAATTAATTTCCCCTGCAGCTGGCATAGTGGAGGTGCTGCTGCTAAATGAAGGTGATTGCTAATTGAGGGAGTTTTCTATAAGAGGTTTTTTACCCATTTTCTCTTGTTTATTTGAAAATCTCTTATCCAGCCAGATAACTCAGGACATTATTGAGAAGTTACAGGTTGCAAAGTCATACATGAGTTCATCAGCATTACTTAGAGAGATCTGTGGGGCTTTTTTGTTTTGTTTTCTGTTCTGATCCTTCAGTTAACATGTCTTTTTGGTGAGAGGCCAGCCTAGGATTCTAAGTAAGGGAAATGTGCCCAGTCTTAACCTAGACAAGATGGGATGTGTTAGGCCAATCTTCACATGGAGGTTTCTGGCAGCTATTCCAAGGTCAACTGCTGTTCAATTTCAAAACACAGAGGAAGAGAGGCAAAGCATTCTGCATTTGTGGACAGTGTATTACCTGTCTAACAATTATTATTTGGGGAACTCTCTCAAATTAGACAATCTTATTATGATTTTCTCACTAGGGAATTGTATGATAATATAAACAGTATATATTCCTAAGGCAAAGCCAAAAATTTCAACACATTAAAAAAAAATCAGGATATGTAAATGTTATATACCTGTTGTGTTTGGTTTCTACAAGTTAGCGGCATGTTAGGGGGAAAAAATGTATAATGTAAATAGATCTATATTCATTTAATGCATTTTTATTCTTCAGTTCAGTTCAGTCGCTCAGTTGTGTCCGACTCTTTGCGACCCCATTTTATTCTTAGCCTTTCAATTTTTATTAGAAAAGAACTTTCATTTTTGAGCATCAGTATGTGCCAGAAATTATATATGCATTGTATATACATATATATGCATAAATTATATATATATATGTGGTAGTGATGGTTTAGTCACTGTCATGTCCAACTTTCATGTGTATACATATTTTATATATATAATATATATATACACACACACACACACACACACACATATATATGGGCTTCCCCGATGGCTCAGCGGTAAAGAATCTGCCTGCAAAGCAGGAGATGCGGGTTCCATCGTTGTGTGGGAAGATCTCCCAGAGGAGGGCGTGGCAGCCCGTTCTAGTATCCTTGCCTGGAGAATCCCATGGACAGGGGAGCCTGGTGGGCTACAGTCCATAGGCTTGCAAAGAGTCAGACATGACTGAAGTGACAAAGCACACATACATACATACATATAAATTTTCTTAGCAGTAAAATTGAAGTCCCAAGTTTTTTTTTTGTTTTTTTTTTTCTGTCAATAATTAAATACCCATTTAAGTGGTATGTGAAAGTCCTGGCTTTGGAGGAAATTCTGTTCTTCTTTGAGTAGACAATACTTGGGCAATACTCTTTAATCCACAAGCTCTTTTGAAAGCTGTTTTCCAAGTTTTTCATTATCTCATTCTCTTTATTCTCCTGCTTTCCTGGCCACTTCTGCTTAACTCAAACTGGGAAGGCCATTATCTCTTCAAATTTAAACTTTAGTTTCATGTCCTTGGGGATTCATACTGGCCATGTTTAACTCAGCTGTGGTGCTTATCCATGACTTAGACTGAGCTTATTAAAATATAAAGTACAAAATATAAATTATCTGTTTTTTTTCTTTTAGAATGACCAAAATGTTTTGCTCTGCCACCATTTTAAAGAAATTAATTTATTTGCTTCTTTATAAGGCTGTTTCCTTATTTTGCTGTGCAGGTCTTAGTTGCGGCGCTCAGGTTCTTTAGTTGTGGCTCGCACTATCTTTAGCTGTAGTGTGCAAACTCTTGGTTGTGGCGCTAATTCCCTGATCAGGGGTTGAATCTTAACCACTGGATCACCAGATAAGTCCCTCTATTTGTTGCTTATATTTTTCCTTTGTGAGATGTAGCTTTTTTTGCTGTGTTATGATGTTATTGTAATTTGATTTGCCATCTTTATTTTAAAATTGTAACTGACTTCTGAAGTTTTGAGCTTTAGAATTCTGCTAAAAATATACATTTGTGTGCTATTTACCAATACTATCAGAATTTGAATTGCTTTTACAATAAATCTTGAGTTTTCTTCTCAATTAGTCATTAAGCTCCTGATCGTTACTTCTTAGACACTGTGTTAATGTACTGGCTTTACTAATTAGAGCCATGAAAATGCGAAAGTCAATCAATGAATAAATTAATGCTCTCTGGTAACCCTTTATGTGCCTATGACTATCTTCAGTTATTCTGTCCTGTACATAGTAAGAGCTGGCCCTACCATTTTGGCACAGTTTCTGTTCACATGCATTTTTTTGCTATGTATGAAGACACACGTTTATTGCTTGAAATCTCGTCATTGCATAGGAGAAATGATATAGGTGGTTGGTAGGGTACAAGTATCTGGGGTTAGAAACAGCTAGGTGTGTTTTATGGGTACTGTTGGCCCTGTTTTCTACAAGGAAGAGACTTATGGTGGCCATGTGGTTGTGGGCAGGAGGCCAAAGGGCTGGTTATGAAGCTGCATTTGATAACAAGCAAATGTTTATTTACTTGGAATGTTGTTTAATTTAATTGTTGCTACATTTTCCAAATTCACTGACATATTGAGTGCAGCACTTTAAACAGTATCATCTTTTAGGATTTGAAATAGCTCAACTGGAATTCCATCACTTCCACTAGCTTTGTTCGTAGTGATGCTCCCTTAGGCCCACTTGACTTCACATTCCAGGATGTCTGGCTCTAGGTGAGTGATCACATCATCGTGAATATCTGGGTCATGAAGATCTTTTATGTATAGCTCTTTTGTGTATTCTTGCCATCTCTTCTTAATGTTTCTGCTTCTGTTAGGTCCATACCATTTCTGTCCTTTATTGAGCCCATTTTTGCATGAAATGTTCCCTTCGTATCTCTAATTTTCTTGAAGAGATTTCTAGTCTTTCCCATTCTGTTATTTTCCTCTATTTCTTTGCATTGATTGCTGAAGAAGGCTTTCTTAACTCTTCTTGCTATTCTCTGGAACTCTGCATTCAGATGCTTATATTTTTCCTTTTCTCCTTTGTTTTTCGCCTCTCTTCTTTTCACTGCTATTTCTAAGGCCTCCCCAGACAGTCATTTTGCTTTTTAGCATTTGTTTTCCATGAGGATTGTCTTGATCCCTGTCTCCTATACAATATCAGGAATCTCCATCCATAGTTCATCAGGCACTCTATCTATCAGATCTAGTCCCTTAAATCTATTTCTCACTTCCACTGCATAATCATAAGGGATCTGATTTAGGTCATACCTGAATGGTCTAGAGGTTTTCCCTACCTTCTTCAATTTGAGTCTGAATTTGGCAATAAGGAGTTCATGATCTGAGCCACAGTCAGCTCCCAGTCTTGCTTTTCCTGACTGTATAGAGCTTCTCCATCTTTGGCTGCAAAGAATATAATCAGTCTGATTTCATTGTTGGCCATCTGGTGATGTCCATGTGTAGAGTCTTCTCTTGTGTTGTTGGAAGAGGGTATTTGCTATGACCAGTGCATTCTCTTTGCAAAACTATCAGCCTTTGCCCTGCTTCATTCTGTATTCCAAGGCCAAATTTGCCTGTTACTCCAGGTGTTTCTTGGCTTCCTGCTTTTGCATTCCAGTCCCCGATAATGAAAAGGACATCTTTTTTGGGTGTCAGTTTTAAAAGGTCTTGTAGGTTTTCATAGAACCATTTAACTTCAGCATTACTGGTCAGGGCATAAACTTGGATGAACAGTATGGAACAGTATGAACAGTATGAAAATAAGTACTTTTTATCAGTTGAGTTAATTTTCTAATCTTTGGTTTTCTTATTCATGAACGAGCACTTCAGAACACCTAGGCCAGCCTGACTTAGCTCTTTGTTAGTACTTCTGCCCAGTGACATGTTCTCCCCGCACTGCTGAAGTTTTATTTCATTCTTTCATGTTTTCTGAAATGCACCACTTAAGGACTAATGTGGGTGATTCTCTCCTTTAAAAAACATCAAGTGCTTTTCAGGGGTTTAAGTGGCTACCCAAAATTCCTATTTTAGGTAGGATGTGAATAAACTCTTTATTGAAAAAGAAATACAAATTTTAAATAGATGAAAAGATGCTCAGTTACCCTTATAATAAAGAAATGTAAATTAAAAGTAGAGAGAGATGCTACTTTTTTCACCCATCAGATTGGCAGATATCCTTTGCTTTGTTAGCAAAACTTTTGGAAGCAGACGTTTCCTTACATGTGGTTGTTCGTTTTGCCAGTTGGAACATATACGATAGAGGATAATTTCGCAATGCCCATCAAATACGCATGTGTTGTGTGTGTGTGTTTTCAGTCTCCCAGGCCTGGCCAACTCTTTGTGACCCCATGGGCTATAGCCTGCCAGGCTCCTCTGTCCATGGAATTTTCCAGGCTCTTCCTGGAAAAGAGGAAGAGGATCTTCCCGACTCAGAGACTGAACCTGAGTCTCTTGTGTCTCCTCCATTGGCAGGTGGATTCTTTACCACTGTGCCATCTGGGAAGCCCCTGATACAGATGGGTATATCCAACAACAGCTCCCCGGAGAATTTATTAAAATCATCTGTGTACAAGGTGTTCATTGCAGTATGTTTTAATAATGAAGACTGAAAAGCAGCTAAATGTCGAACAATAGTGAGCTGCTTGATTCAATTATAGTCCATTCATACAGTGGGAATATTTCCCAATTGTTAAAAAAATGAAATAGTGAGGCAGTCCATGATACTAATATGGAAAGATGTTCAAGACATTTTATTAAAGATAATTTTTTCTTAAAAGGTGCCTGACACCATGTATAGTTTGTTGGCTTTTCTATTAAATAAGAGAGAAAACAAAGTGTATTCCCATTTGCTTTCATACACACATACATACATTCATATAAAAACTTTTTTTATGAAGAATCCATAAGTAAATGATTGCAGTTACCTGTGGAAGAGGAAATTTTCACTATATTCAAAATTTAAAAAGAATTTTGGAACATGGATATGTATCCTCTATTTTGTTGTTTTTTGTTCAGTTGCTCAGTTGTGTCCAACTCTTTGCAACCCCATGGACTGCAGAATGCCAGGCTTCCTTGACCTCCATTGTCTTCTGGAGTTTGCTCAAGTTCATGTCCACTGAGTCGGTGATGCTATCTAACCATCTCATCCTCTGCTGCCCTTTTCTCCTTTCTGCCTTCAGTCTTTCCCAGCATCAGCATCTTTTCCAATGAGGCGGATCTTCACATCAGGTGGCTGAAGTATTGGTAGTATCCTCTGTTTTAAGTGAATATCTTGAGAGTCCCTTGGACTGCAAGGAGATCAAAGCAATCCTAAAGAATATCAACCCTGAATATTCATTGGAAGGACTGATGCTGAAGCTGCAATACTTTGGGATGAGTTAATTCGATTACAGTGTTTCCTTCTTTTCACTTAGGTGAAATGAGTTGCCCTAAGGTGAGGGAGAAGTTTTGAATCAGAAGGAAGAAAGAATATGGCAGTTGCCTACCATTCAGTCCTCAGAGAAGCAGGACATTACCCATTCCCTGCAGGGGGTGTGTCTTGGAGCCCTTGGGAGATCTGAAAATTAGGTAGTAGGAGCTTTGTAAGGAAATGGAGGTAAAAGGTTGCCAAAGGCTAGTTTAAATTACTTTGAAATTTTGCCTGCAGTCAACTAACTCCAAGCAAAGCAAAAGATAGAATGGGGACATTTTTCTTATTCTTTCTTCTGCTTCTCATGTGAATCAGAATTTAAATCAAATTCAGAACCACAGTTTAAAGCAAAGCTTTGAATTAGCACATGTTTGAGGTATATTACAGGCCAAATATATTTAATTATCTACTCTGGGATCCTTAATGTTTAGAGTCTGCTTGCAGTGGGTTTTTACTTTCAACAGACTGATACTCAAACATTTGTAAGACTAATTAGGAACAGCATGTAATCATCTGCACGCTCCTAGGCCCTGTCATTCAGGGTGTACTTTACTCTTTGCTATTTGTTTTTTT
>SJYX01022387.1:32041-44320 GCA_006410675.1 Oreotragus oreotragus
CTGCTGCTAAGTCGCTTCAGTTGTGTCCGACTCTGTGCGACCCCATAGACGGCAGCCCACCAGGCTCCCCCGTCCCTGGGATTCTCCAGGCAAGAACACTGGAGTCTGTCTCTTATACACATCTAGATGTGTATAAGAGACAGATAGACGGCAGCCCACCAGGCTCCCCCATCCCTGGGATTCTCCAGGCAAGAATACTGGAGTGGGTTGCCATTTCCTTCTCCAATGCATGAAAGAGAAAAGTGAAAGTGAAGTCGCTCAGTCTGTCCGACTGTTAGCGACCCCATGGACTGCAGCCCACCAGGCTACTCCGTCCATTGGATTTTCCAGGCAAGAGTACTGGGGTGGGGTGCCATTGCCTTCCCCGACATTCAGTCCTAATGCCCAAATATTTTATTTCTGGCTCAGTTTATGTGAGAGCTCAATTGGATGACTAGAAACGCAGGTTGTTTTCACTAGTTTCTCAGTCCTGACTCTTCTGCCAGTGTTTGGTCCAGCTTCACAAAATGGCCAAGCTATATTCCAATACGAAAGGGTTTACTACTTCTTCACAAAAACATCATGATTGCTCTCCTGCCCTTGATCCATCAACTCTTTGTGATTTGTACCTTGAGAATAATCTCTAATGATTGTTTGGGTCAGCATTTCTCTTTCAAGTAACAGATAAGGAAGTGCTTTAAAATCACCTACTAGCAAGATAGAAAACTATCATTTTCTTCTACTTTCATCAGCTGACCCAGGCTGTTCTGTATGATTCTTGATCTTTGCCCAGCTTCTTCCTGGGTGCTGTAATAAAATCAGACCTAAACCGTTGGCTAGTTATGTTGAGATCATTCCCACATCAGGAAAATTAATTTAGTTATCATTATTGATGATAGGTGTACATTATACCTTCAGTGATTTTTAGTCCCGTTGATTTTTAAGAGAAGCTATTTAAACATTTTGTGGGACTCAAAATATTAGACCCCTGTCATGAAGGCTATTGCAAGCTCAATTTTTGGAAGTTTTAGACTTTGCAGTTGTTTTAAACAACTAAGAGAATTTCTATTTGAGAGAATTTCAGCCATAGACATTTAAAAAATTATAAAAAAGACACATGAGGTTTACACATGAGGAATATTTAAATTCCTTTCTTGAGGTGAAGTAATTCTGTTTATTCAGGTTTTTTTTTTTTTTTTTTTGCGAATGAGCTTGCATAAGAGGGGCTTTCCTGGTGGCTCAGATGGTGAAGAATCTGCCTGGAATGTGGGAGACCTGGGTTCGATCCCTGAGATGGGACGATCCCCTGGAGGAGCACATGGCAACCCACTCCAGTATTCTTGCCTGGACAGTCTCCTTGGACGGAGAAGCCGGGCAGGCTCTAGTCCATGGGTCGCAGAGTCGGACATGACTGAGTGACTCTGCACAGAATGGCATGGCATAAGAGGAATTCTGGTATGTTGATTTTTAAAAAATAAACTAGGTGACATTTCCTGAGTTTTTGAAGTGTTAATCATACCGCATGTGCACAATCTCACTAAACATAATGCTTTGGACTTTCCTGCTGGCTCAGACGGTAAAGTGTCTGCCTCCAAAGCGGGAGACCTGGGTTCGATCCCTGGGTCGGGAAGATCCGCTGGAGAAAGAAATGGCAATCCACTCCAGTGCTATTGCCTGGAAAATCGCATGGACAGAGGAGCCTGGTAGGTTGCAGTCCATGGGGTCACAAAGAGTCGGACACGACTGAGCGACTTCACTTTCACTTCATATATATATATACATACACATGTGTGTATATGTATGTAGTGACTTAGCAGCAGCAGCAGCAGATACATACACGGCAAGTTCTATATCTGATTCATATAGCAAGTAAATAAATTGAGATTTCAGCAAGTGAAGCGGTTTGTTCAGGGTTACATAGCTGCTGCTGCTGCCGCCAAGTGGCTTCAGTCATGTCCGACTCTGTGCGACCCCATAGACGGCACCCCACCAGGCTCCCCTGTCCCTGGTAAATCTACCCTACTCTTGCTTACAGATTTGTTCTGCTGTATTATACATCTTTCCAAAAAATGTAGACAGGAGGTTCCGAAGTATCTCCTTACACGCTAGTGTGAGTGGTTTTGAACTAAGTAAAACCTCTTCTTAACCCGAACGCTTTCCTGTCTATCCTGGCTTTACTCGGGAGAAGAAGCCACATCTTGTAACTGTGCTCAGAGATGGGGTTTTAGTACATCTACCTGCCTTCTCAGAGAGGCTGTCAACTGTCCCAGAGACAAAACAGTATTGTCGCTTCAGTTCACCTGGGTTGTTTTGTAGGCTAGTTCGTCATCCTCCTGAAGGAGTGATTTTCCTTCTGTGATGCCTAGACTGTTGTTTAACTGGATTAAAAAATACACGTGTCAGCCACTACTGGCTAATGATGGTTGGGATCACATTCTCCAGGCCTGTCTGGGAGCTCGCTTCCTTGGGCCCTGGGTGGCTCTGTACAGAACTCAAAAGAAAGCTGTCCTGTGTCTTCTCTGTATGACTTTCTGAATTGTGTTCCTGTGACTTTATCTGCTCTGCTCTAGTGCCTTTCTCCTATCTGTTCAAAAGAGGGTGGAAGTTTCTTTATGAATTTCTTAAAAAAAAAAAAAAAGGAAAGGTTAGAAAATGCCATAGAAATTGAATAATTAATGAAAGATAAAATAGTTAAAATAGTAAACTCAGAATGAATAAAACTATAAAATCAGTTAAATGAATACATTTATTAAGGAAAGAAAATTTGAAGTAACAGGACAAATACTAAGTAAAAATTTATAGTAAAAATATAAAAGTTAAATTGAGTACAGTACATTGCTTTAAATATGTGTGTGTGTGTGTGTGTGTGTGTGTGTGTATTTCTGAACACAATATACCTGTATGCTAGAATTAACATTGGTTGAGACTAATCTCATGTTTCATGCTTTTGGTTACATGACTTAACCAAGCCCTTTGAGAGAATATTAGACTTTGGAAATCTTGATGACCCACCTTAATAGCTTCCATCTTGGGAGGGAAATAGGAACATAAGCATGTTTTTGTATGGTTCAGATGAGAGCTAATAATCTTGTGGTTTGTATTGGATCTAAATTGTTCTACAATTTTTCTCTAGTCACTATTTTTTTAAAAAATTATTTTTTAATTAAAGGATAATGGCTCTACAAAATTTTGTTGTTTTCTGTCAAACATCAACATGAGTCAGCCGTAGGTTCCCTCCCTCAAAATGGTTCTACAGTTTTATATAGACCATGTTAAATTATGGCTTTTTGCTATATAACTATAGTTCCACAATAATGATAACTAGCATTAGTTTAGCCCTTTGTCTCTGAGAACTGCTCTCAATTACCTTATTGTATTTGCAAATGTATTTTGATTTTACATATTACAGTTGTTCAGTTGCTCAGGCATGTCTGACCCTTTGCGACTCCATGGACTGCAGCACTCCAGGCTTCCCTTTCCTTCACCATCTCCTGGTTGTTACAGTAGTGATATCCTATATATCCTGGATATTACAGTAGTTCCTAAAAGGTTGAGTTTATGTCAGCAGCCTTTTTTTCCCTGTAAGACTGAATCCTATTTAAGATATACCAGGGTATACATACAATAATGTTATCACAATTTACCTGCTTTGTAAATGAGGGAGCAGTGTTTCTCATTCTTCCTTGTATCGAAGGTACAAGAAAATGCATAGTACATTTTCCTACTGTTTCTACAAAGATTGGTGTTGTAAAACAATAATTTTTTTCTTGAAAATGCCAGGGTACCATGGGTACCTTGTCCTTGTTCGTGCTCAGTTGTTTCAATCATGTCTGACTCTTTGCAACCCCAAGGACAGTAACCCAACAGGCTCTTCTATCCCAGGCAAGAATACTGGAGTGGGTTGCCCTGCCCTCCTCTAGGGATTGAACCCGAGTCTCCTGTGGCTCCTGCATTGCAGACGGATTCTTTAGTGTTGAGCCTCCTTGGAAGCCCCTGTCTTTAGGCCAAGTCTTATTCATTTGAGTATGTCCCTTGGCTTTACAAGGAAGCAGTTTTACTGTTAAGTATCTGTGATTTAAAAGGAGAGCTCATGTTAAGTTTTACTGTGCACTTAAATGAGGTTTTATAAGAGACACTTGCTTCACTAAAAAAGAAAGAAAAACAAGCAATTATGTCCAGTAGGATGCTAGACTATTTGATGGTTTAACAAGAGCATGTCTTGAACTTTTCTAGTTCACGGTGAGGATTGCGTTTTAGTTGATATGCTCTTGATGTTATTTGTAGCAGCTGATAAATTTGAAAGCATATTTAAAAAATGGTTTTATTCTGATATCATCAGACCTGACCACTAGTTGAGTAGAGAGATTAGAATCTTAGTTATTTATTAAATGAAACATTTTTCAGACTGCTTATAAGACTGCTCATAAAATACTATAGTTTGTATTTTTTTCAAAATATGTTTAAGATATAATAGACATTTGTGTTTTAAGACAACACAAACATATTTAAATAAACATATTTATTTAACACAACACAACATATTTATTTAAAATTTATGAAGAATCTCTCTAAAGAGCATCCCTAACATAATACAAAATTTGAATATTTGCATAATAGTGAATAATATTTTTAAAAATTACCATGTTGATTAATATTTATTTTTGTCTGGGAATGTGTGATAGACATTGGAGAGGGAGTGCCCAGTATGTACTTGCTCTTTCTGGAAGATGCCATGTATGTTCACATATCCAGACCTCTGCTTAAGCATCCTTGGTGCCAGTCCAGGGCCTGGTACACTCTAGGCTGTTTAATCAATATTTCCTGAGTTAATGTTTGCTGTTTCCCACTGTGGCCTTTCTTGTCTTTTTCCCATGGCAAATTTCTGCATATATTTCAAGGTCAAGTCTAAAAGTCGCCTCTTTGTGGTTTCCCATCCTTTTTACAACAGAATTAATTTTGTGTGTGTTTTGTTACACTCTCATAATAGTATCTAATATGCTACATTGGCTATTGTGTTCTTTGTGTCTTTTTTACTGTCATTAAAGGCATGTAACATGTTTTAGTTAGCATTACATCACCAGGTTTTAAAATACTCCTTGATAAAATAGGCACTCAATATATGCTTGCTGATTATAATAAAATCTAACAGGGTTTGAAGGAGGGTGATTTGGGAAGGGAACTAACATGCATTGATTGCCTAGTGTATGGTAAGCTCTTCATTAGTCACTTGAAAATTCAGTGCCAAGTAATATTTCGGATAATCTTGGAAGAGAGGATGTACTATCTTTATTTTACATCTTTTACCTTCAGTGAAGGAACTGCACGGCTGACAAGTACAGAACTAGACTTTCTCCTCTTTCATCTCATATCAAAGCTGTATTAAGCTGTCTCCTGAGATTTTTTTGCAGGGTTTTTTTTTTTCCCCTTCTTAAATCATTGCTAAGCTTGAATGGTAGAGTCTACTATTTTCAAGTCTAAGTTTCTTCACTTAAGTTGCTCATATTATAAAAACATACCCAAGTTCACACTCATTTATCATGGAGACTCCATTTTTCCTACAAGTAACATTTTCATCATCACAATCACATGCAAAATCTCTTACAAACTACTGTGATTTGAATTCTCATCTTTTATTACTAAAATACCTTGGAAGTGAATTAAAAAATGAAAACAACACCCATAATTTAAAATGAAATTTATATAGCATTGAAAGTTATGTAGACATATCTCATGATAGTGGATATTCTCACTTGTATTCAATCTCTATTACTTTAAGTCTTTCAAAACAATTCATTCATAATTATACACAATGCATTGTGTAGAGTAAATCTATATTCTCAATTACTAAGGCAAACCTCTAAAAGAGCCTATACTATATATAAACATTCACATATGTGTACTTACATTGATTTATTTATAGAGATGCCTATTTCCTTAAAACACTCTTCTGCCCCTGTTTCTCACCACTAGATTGCATTGAAATGCATTGTAAGGAGTATATTCTATAGATGAATTGGATGGAGATTTGCTTTTAGTTACCAAGCATTAGTTTGATATCACTTTGGAAGTGGTATGGTTACCTTTCTTTCATTATAGTCTAACCCTTGCTGTTAAAACGGTAAGTTTTAGTGCCCTATTTCCATATTACTATTTTTTAATTAATATGACAGTATCAGGGAATATGAATATTTTTATCAGGAACCCTAGGAAGTTGAAGAAAGTGAAAGTCACTCAATCGTGTACAACTCTTTGCTACCCCATGGACTGTAGCCTGCCAGGGTCCTCTGTCCATGAAGTTCTCCAGGCCAGAATACTGGAGTGGGTAGCTGTTCCCTTCTCCAAGGGATCATCCCAACCCCAGTATTGAACCCAGGTGTCCCAAATTGCAGGTGGGTTCTTTACTGTCTGAGCCACCAGGTAAGCCCAAGAATACTGGAGTGGGTAGCCTATCCCTTCTCCAAGGGATCATCCTGATCCAGGAATCAAACTGGGGTCTCTGGAATTACAGGTGGGTTCTTTACCAGCTGAACTACATTGGTAATTGGCTCAGGTGCTTGGAATAAAATAGTAGTCTATTTGAAGTCATAGGTTTGATACCTCATGGACCATCTGGTGGTTCCCAAAAGGTTGCTTCTACCTCAGGCATTTTGAACTTGATATTTCCATTTGCTCTACCTGGAATGACTCTGCTGCAGGTCTTCACACTGGAATCCTTCATCCGGCCATTCCAGTTCCTCTGATGGGAGCATGCATACCCACTGTTCTGCCTTACATTCTCAAATTTATCTGCCATTGCTTGTAGAGTGTAGATTCTGAATATTTCATTGTGTTGTTGCGTTCCAGATGCTCAAAACAGTGCCTGGGATTTAATAAATATTTACAGAACAAGCTGGAAGTTTGTATAGATAATTGGGCCCATGATCTTTCTAGTAGTCTACTAATGATCTGCATCTTTTGAGTGCTAGAATGGCTTCCCCTTAGCTTAGCGGTACGATGCTCAGTGATAGGGTAGTCCTGCTGTAGAATTGCGAGCAGCTTCAGGGGATGAGTAGACTCAGTATGAGCCCTGAGCAAGGGAATCCTTAGAAAGAAGATTCATCAGTTCACATTGTCTATAGATTCTTACATGATCTCTTATTTCACTGTATATGCATAGGACAGTGCTAAATGATTGTCTCTTGTCTTGCTAGCTGATAGTGGTGGTTGGTACTGGAAGTGGGGAGGCTGGTGAAGGGAGAGGTTAAGGAGAAAGGACTAATTCTGGTGTGACAGTCATCTAGGACAGAAAAGGCAATGGCAATCCACTCCAGTACTCTTGCCGGGAAAATCCCATGGGCGGAGGAGCTTGGTAGGCTGCAGTCCATGGGGTCACTAGGAGTCAGATACGACTGAGTGTCTTCCCTTTCACTTTTCACTTTCATGCATTGGAGAAGGAAATGGTAGCTCACTCCAGTGTTCTTGCCTGGAGAATCCCAGGGAGCAGGGAGCCTGGTGGGCTGTCGTGTATGGGGTTGCACAGAGTCGGACACGACAGAAATGACTTAGCAGCAGCAGCAGGCAGCCGTCTTCTAGGAACTGACAGAAACTTTAAAATTTTACTTTGAGGAACACAGAGGTAATTAATAATTAAATCAGTTTAAGTATTCTCTAAGTTAATTAAATCATGAAAGTTTTGAAAAGCGTCTTAGTATTTTTACACTGTCTTCTTCCTAGCGAACACATTTCACTTGTCTAGGATTGAGTACAGCAATTATTTTCCAGTATCTTGATGTACCTTACCACTGTCAATAAGGGCAGGAAATGTGCTGGCTGAGAGAAGTGACTCTGCAGCCATGAATGTAATTGCAGAGCATTTTCTGTAAAGAAAGCAGGTGGGAGAGGATGGTGGCTAAGAGTTTGGGTTCTGGAGTCAGATTACCTGGATTAAAGTCCTGGAACTGTCCTTAGTATCCAAGCTGTTTGAACTTGATTGAATTATGTAAAACCTTCCTGCTGCTGCTGCTGCTGCTGCTAAGTCACTTCAGTCGCGTCCGACTCTGTGTGACCCCATAGACGGCAGCCCACCAGGCTCCTCCATCCCTGGTGGAAAGAAAAAAAATAAAATATCTAAAGGTGAATGTTGTGAGCCAGGAGATAAAAGAGTTTCCATAAGAGTAAAATAATTCACAGGCCTGAGGGTTAGACTATCTGGCAAATTATCTTAGTCACATTGCTTATGTGCAAGGACACAATTCCTCAATCAAATAGGTCAAGGAGACTAGGCAGGCTAAGGCAAATTTAAGAGCAGCTAGCCAAGTGATGTGGCTCTTTTGCAAGTGAATCTGCCTACAGGGAAAATTCAGAGAGACCTCTGCAAGTAGAAACACCAAGATCAGGAAAAAGCATTACTGAATTAAAGTCAGTGGTTTTAAATTTTGAAGAGGAAAGAATTAGTTACAGAATGGCTTCTCACTACTGCTATTACTTAGAATATTAGCCAAGGAGAAGTCTGGCTCCAAATTAGTTATTTTTTTTTAATTGAAGGATAATTGTCTGTCTCTTATACACATCTCCACCAGGCTCCCCCATCCCTGGGATTCTCCAGGCAAGAATACTGGAGTGGGTTGCCATTTCCTTCTCCAATGCATGAAAGAGAAAAGTGAAAGTGAAGTCGCTCAGTCTGTCCGACTGTTAGCGACCCCATGGACTGCAGCCCACCAGGCTACTCCGTCCATTGGATTTTCCAGGCAAGAGTACTGGGGTGGGGTGCCGTTGCCTTCCCCAAAACCTTCCTAGATTTTGTTATTTGTGAAGATAATGATGGTGCTTTCTTCAAAGAGCTGTGGCAAGGGTTAAAAGAGACAATGCATGTGAAACACATAAGCATTCTCTGGCACATTGTGAGTGACAGTAACTGCTATTATTAATACAATCACTGCTAGTTCTATATCTTTAACCTGTCTGTGCCTGTTCAGCACTGATGCACATTGCAACACATCATCAGTTCAGTTCAGTTGCTCAGTCATGTCTGACTCTTTGTGACCCCATGGACTGCAGCATACCAGGCTTCCCTGTCCATCATCAACCCCCAGAGCTTGCTCAGACTCCTGTCCATTGAGTTGGTGATGCCATCCAACCATTTCATCCTCTGTCATATCCTTCTCTTCCTGCCTTCAATCTTTCCCAGCATCAGGGTCTTTTCCAATGAGTCAGTTCTTCGCATCAGGTGGCCAAAGAATTGGAGCTTCAGCTCCAGCATAGTCCTTCCAAGGGCCTCCCTGGTAGCTCCATCTGTAAAGAATCCACCTGTAATGCAGGAGACCCAGGTTTGATTTCTGGGTTGGGAAGATCCCCGGAGAAGGAAATGGCAAACCACTCCAGTATTCTTGCCTGGAGAATCCCATGGACAGCGGAGCCTGGCAGGCTATAGTCCATGGGGTCGCAAGAGTTGGACACAACTTAATGACTAAATCACTACCAGTGAATATTCAGGACTGATTTCCTTGAGGATTGAATACATCATGGGAAAATGCAGTAGAGGATGGTGATAGTCTTTCAGTTCATTTATGTTTCATGTTTTGAAAAGAGGACTTGTGCTTCAATAGTTACAATGCTCGCTAAGTGGAAGACACCCTGTGGAAGGATGAAATTAATGAATACCTAAAGTCTCAAAGCTCTGAATTCTTCAGAATATTTTCAGTTTATTAAAATTTTTTTTTCCTTGACAGTTTTAATTTGAAATAGGAACACTGTGTATTTAATTTCAGGTAAATCAAGAAAAATGGCTTTAGAAGGTTATCTTATGCAGGAACAAAAGCTTTTCTTTTGTTTTCACCTCCTTCCCCCGTGGGGGAAGGCCTTTTTAGTTACAGATGACAAAATGTAGTGACAAAATGTTCAGTAAAACTTTAAAACTATATCTGTTTCTTTTGAAAGTGTTAGATTTCATTTCTATATAATTTTAAAGAAAAAGTGAGTATTGAACATGCTGACTCTATTCATTTTCTCAAAGCAGAAAGCACTTGAAGGAGCATGGTGTGTGATAGGGGTCATAGGGAGTTATAAGAAGTTATAAGGATTAGGCTACATTTGAATTTTTCACTTAAGAAATAATTAAAACCCACTGTTGGGTGCTGAAAAGAATAAGAAGGTGAATAAGGCCTAGATGCTGCTTTCAAAGGGATTATATGATTGAATAAAATACTAGAAAAATAGCTTTAATAGAAAGTATAAGGTGGTATAATGAAAGAAGAGTAGAATCAGTGTTTTGGGATGTATTTCTTCCAGGTAGAGACCTCAAGAAGAGCTTTAAAATAAGCTGGTGTTTGAACTGGATTTGGAACTGATAAATACCAGCATACATTGGAAGCCGTGAGGGGGAAATGCATCCTTGATAAAGGGCCTGGAATGTGCAAGGACTAGAGACTGAAATCAGAGGATTATATATAGGAAGTAGTATGTTCTAGTATGTAGTGACAAAATGTTCAGTAAAACTTTAAAACTATATCTGTTTCTTTTGAAAGTGTTAGATTTCATTTCTATATAATTTTAAAGAAAAAGTGAGTATTGAACATGCTGACTCTATTCATTTTCTCAAAGCAGAAAGCACTTGAAGGAGCATGGTGTGTGATAGGGGTCATAGGGAGTTATAAGAAGTTATAAGGATTAGGCTACATTTGAATTTTTCACTTAAGAAATAATTAAAACCCACTGTTGGGTGCTGAAAAGAATAAGAAGGTGAATAAGGCCTAGATGCTGCTTTCAAAGGGATTATATGATTGAATAAAATACTAGAAAAATAGCTTTAATAGAAAGTATAAGGTGGTATAATGAAAGAAGAGTAGAATCAGTGTTTTGGGATGTATTTCTTCCAGGTAGAGACCTCAAGAAGAGCTTTAAAATAAGCTGGTGTTTGAACTGGATTTGGAACTGATAAATACCAGCATACATTGGAAGCCGTGAGGGGGAAATGCATCCTTGATAAAGGGCCTGGAATGTGCAAGGACTAGAGACTGAAATCAGAGGATTATATATAGGAAGTAGTATGTTCTAGTTTATTTCTCCAAGAAAACTAGTCAGAAGAGATAACATACACAAAGAGGTTTCTATGGTGAAATTGTTATTGAACTGATTTCATGTACCCAATGCACAGTGAAAGCAGATAAAGCAAAATGTCAGAGTGTGGGGCAGGGAAAGGTTTATTGTGGGGCCAAGCAAGGAGAACAAGTGACTCATGTTCAAAAGTTCTGAACTTCCTGAATTTTTCCCAAATGTTTTGTTTTTTGAGGAGAAAAATTTTATAGGCAAAATTTGAGGTGAAGGCTGTGGGGTGTGTGGCTTTCTTCTGGTTGGTTGGTGGTGAGGTAGCATGGGATACCCCTGGAATCTTGCCCTCAACATGAAGTTGCCATCTTCTGAAGACCCTGAGGCTGGGAAAGATTGAGGGCAAGAAGGGAAGAGGGCAACAGAGGATGAGATGATTAGATGCCATTACCAACTCAGTAGACATATGTGTTTTAGTCACTCAGTCATGTCGACCCTTTGAGACCTCATGGACTGCAGCCCTCCAGGCTCCTCTGTCCATGGAATTCCCTGGCAAGAATACCAGAGTGGGTTGCCATTTCCTTCTTCAGGGTATCTTCCTGACCCAAGAATCGAAGCCTGGTCTCCCGCATTGCAGATTCTTTACCATTTGAGCCACAGTGGACATGAGTTTGAGGAAACTCGGGGAGATAGTGAAGGACAGGGAAGCCTGGTGTGCCTTTGTTCATGGGGTCAGACACAACTTAGCAACAGAACTACAATGAACCACCTGGGTGGGAGCTTTTAGTTCTACAGAAGAGCTAAAAAATATTGCTATTTATATTACTTCAGGGTGAATCAGGACCCTGCCCCAAGGCCGCACTAATGTTTCTTAGTTCAGTCAGTTCCGTTCAGTCACTCAGTCCTGTCTGACTGTTTGCGACCCCATGGACTGCAGCATGCCAGGCTTCCTGTCCATTACGAACTCCCAGAGCTTGGTCAAACTCACGTCCATTCAGTTGGTGATACCATCCAACCATCTCATCCTTTGTCATCCCCTTCTTCTGCCTTCAGTCTTTCCCAGCATTCTCAACATCAAGGTCTTTTCCAATGAGCCAGTTCTTTGCGTCAGGTAGCCAAAGAATTGGAGCTTCAGCTTCAGCATCAGTTCTTCCAATGCATATTCAGAACTGATTTCTTTTAGGATGGACTGGTTGGATCTCCTTACTGTCCAAGGGACTCTCAAGAGTCTTCTCCAACACCACAGTCAAAAGCATCAATTCTTCGGTGCTCAGCTTT
>SJYX01022387.1:58078-122375 GCA_006410675.1 Oreotragus oreotragus
CCATGAAGTGATGGGACCGGATGCCATGATCTTCGTTTTCTGAATGTTGAGCTTTAAGCCAACTTTTTCGCTCTCCTCCTTCACTTTCATCAAGAGGCTTTTTAGCTCCTCTTCACTTTCTGCCATAAGGGTGGTGTCATCTGCATATCTGAGGTTATTGATATTTCTCCCGGCAATCTTGATTCCAGCTTGTGTTTCTTCCAGTCCAGCGTTTCTCATGATGTACTCTGCATAGAAGTTAAATAAGCAGGGTGACAATATACAGCCTTGACATACTCCTTTTCCCATTTAGAACCAGTCTGTTGTTTCATGTCCAGTTCTAACTGTTGCTTCCTGACCTGTATACAGATTTCTCAAGAGGCAGGACAGGTGGTCTGGTATTCCCATCTCTTTCAGAATTTTCCACAGTTTATTGTGATCCACACAGTCAAAGGCTTTGGCATAGTCAATTAAGCAGAAATAGATGTCTTTCTGGAACTCTCTTGCTTTTTCAGTGATCCAGCAGATGTTCGCGATTTGATCTCTGGTTCCTCTGTCCTTAGTTAGTAAATATCTATTGAATGATGAGAACATTCTCATTTGTTGTAAATTTTTAAAAATTAGCTTAGAGAGTGAAAAGAATAAATATATAAAATCTTTAAGATATAGGAGTTCATACTAAGGACTTTGAAAAATAGAAAGCTTGTAACCCCACTAGTCTGAAAGAAATATTACAATTTTGGGGGAACCTATCCTTTCCCTCTTTTTTACATGTATGGCTTTATGCGTGCATAGTAGCTATGTTTTTTGTGTATCCATGCATCCTCCTTGCCTTTTAATTCTAAAGGAAAGCCAAGCTATATTGAATCTGCAAACTCGTTAATTGAAAAATAATGCCTATCACCCGTGGCGGATTCATGTCAATGTATGCCAAATCCAATACAGTACTGTAAAGTAAAATAAAGTAAANATGCGTGCATAGTAGCTATGTTTTTTGTGTATCCATGCATCCTCCTTGCCTTTTAATTCTAAAGGAAAGCCAAGCTATATTGAATCTGCAAACTCGTTAATTGAAAAATAATGCCTATCACCCGTGGCGGATTCATGTCAATGTATGCCAAATCCAATACAGTACTGTAAAGTAAAATAAAGTAAAAAAAAAAAAAAAAGAAACTGCATAGACAGAAAACATGAAAAATAAAAAAAAAAGAAAAAAAGAAAAATAATGCCTATCAATTTATAGTTTTATTTTCCCCAATCACTTGCAAAAAAGAAACATCTGTATACCACTGTAGTATCGGTAGATCTGGTTTTAAACCTCGCTTGGTTCAGACCTTCATCCCTGTCACCCAGGCTATTGCAATCAATTCCTCACATCTTGTCTTTCTCCTTTGTGGGTAGCCCTCTACAATCTGTCCATTGCAGTACTGCTAACCTGGTCTTTCTAAAACAAATTTCATTGGTATCCCTCACCTGTAAGGTAGGTCTTGGGATACTTGGCATGACATACAATGCCAGTCATTACTGAGCATTGTTGACCTCTCCAGCTATTCTCTTAGGATCCTTCTTTAAACCCAATACTCCCCGAAAACAAAGTTAATCCAATTTTAGTCATCCTTGTTTTTGTACCTGCTGTTTTCTTTGTGTGGTGGTCTTCATTCTATCTTCAAAACTTAGTTCATATGTGAGATTTCTTGGGAAGTCTTTGTTAACTACCTTCCTGAGTATAGTGTTTATTAATCACTCCACTTGCGATACACATACTGTGTATTTCACACACTGTAATTGCTTACTTATTTCTCCAGCTCCCTTTATGGCAGCCACTTTTTTGTCTCTGTATGTCCATTATCTAGTGCAGTACTGGTACTACTGGTACTGAAATCAGTGTTTATTGATTTTAATTATTTACTGGTGACTGGATTAATTGAGCTCTGATATCACCTAAGACATTATCAGTTCCAAATATTTAATTCCAGTCATCACAGACTTAACATAGCCAAGCTTTTTAAAAATCGTACATATAATAATAAAGTTTTTCATTTTATGTTTTTAATTATTTTCAGTGGTTTTTATTAAAGCCTTCCTATGTTTCTTATACCTAGCTATATTCACACAGTCTGCTGTGATTGAGGGAATAAAGTCGAGTGTCTTATAGGTGGAGACTTAATGTTATTGTAATTTAACAATTGTTGGATTTTGCTTCATTTTTTCATAATGCTATTTTCTCCAAGGCTCTCCTGCTGTCTTGGGTTCAGGTGCAACTCCTTAGCTCAAGTCTGTTCTCTCAGAAGAGGAGGGGACTTGACAACTGGAAATTATCCTCAAGAGTCATCACTGCCAAAGTGGTTTGTGAGAGTGATTTGTGAAAAGAATGTGTTTTGTTTTTTTTTCCCCCTTCACTACTGTACATATCAAATGGAGCCTTTTTTTTTTACTACTGAAATATGAGTGCAGTTTTTTGTGTTTACTAAAATAGTAAACCATTATTTATTATAAGGAAAAACTTTTTAAAATTGTGGTAATTGTCTTGTGCCCTTGGGCATTAAGCACAGTTTTTTAATATGATGCCTCATCCAGGTTTTTCTCAAGATCGAAAAGAAAAATTCTTGGAGAAAAATCTCCTTTCCTTTTATTTTTCACATAGCAGCCTTGGCATTGGAGAATTGTAGAGTTGTTGAGGAGATTTGGAAGATGACATGCAGAGATTAGCTCTTCCAGGTTATGCTGACCCTTGAATCATGTGAGCAAGTGAGCAGAAGTTAAAGAAATGTTATCAAAGGAAAAGCAAGGTTACCTGCTCTAGTAACACCTAAGCCCAACTGTGTGCATGTGAACAGTTCTTGCGGTCTCCTCGTTCTGGCTGTATGCCATAAGGACTCCAGTTGCTTTTGTTTTCACATGAATTGAAGGATACACAAGCTTTTGAATGAAAGAGAAACAAAATTTACCAATTAGTAGTTATATGACCTTGGCCAAATTGAATTGTTCTGTATCTCAGTTTTCTGAACTAAGAAAACTGGGGGAAAAAAAAAAGAAAGAAAAGAAAAGAAATAAAAATGGCTAAAAGTTAATAGTTCCCTAAAGGAAGCAGAAACCACAGTAACTGAGATTCTAATGCCCTTGGGTCACTACTTGGGAAAAAAAAGAAACTGGATCCATTCAGTTTTCTCTTCTAAAAAAGAGAACATTTTCATTGACTCTATTTTTAAATAGTAAATGACATTAAATATTCATATTAAATGAAAAACAAGGAAGTTAATGTTTGTAAATATTAAGTTAAATAATTTAAAATTAAAAAGCTGTTAATTTTAGAATAGTGGTACTTATAGGATTTGACACATAATATGTGAATTTACAAAAAATACTTCGGTTTCTTTCTTTTTGCAAAATGCGATCCTTTTTAGAGCAGTTTTGTTTTTCATTTTCTAAGCCACGTTTAGAAATGCTTGCAGATGACTTTATTACGTTAGGTCAGCTGGAGAGAGCAATCAGCTGGACAGAGCAATGAAGAACTACTCTCCTCTAGAAGAGGAAGCTTTGAAAATAAGTTGAAGCAAAGCAAAGCAATCCTAACTTCTTTTTTGATTCATTGTTTTTAAATTAAGTGAATGATATACAATATAGCTATCTAAAAAATCTTTTACTCTGAGGAAATTTCATTTGTGCACACTAGCTAAGAAAAAAAAATTAGAAAGTTAAATTGGCTGATGAAGGCAAGCTGAATAATAAACATTGCAGGATGGTATGTAATAGAGAAAAAAGGATTGCTTCACAAGGAGAAAGGGGGCCTAGGATAGAGACTCTCTTTCATCATTTACTGAGTCTGGAAAAGTCAATTAACCTTAGAGAGTCCCCAGTGTAAAAGGAAGCTGAGTGACCTTTCCTACTTAGAGATAGGGGTCCAATTCAATTTAAATATTGATGCTCCTTTTCTTTCTTATATTTATATACTTGGAGAAAATGGAGTGTTTTTCTGTGAGCTTTCATTTCATATAATATTACAAATATATTTAGTACAGATAGGCTTGTTCTTTAGAATTTTGGAAATATCAAATAGAATGTTTTTCTCTCTGTGCAGTTTCTTTTAAAGGCTGAATGGATCTAGTTTCTTTTTTTTCCCAAGTTACGACCCACAGGTCACCAGAATCTCAGTACTCTAGTTTCTGCTTTCTTTAAGGACCTATTGACTTTTATTAGTCTTTTTATTTTTTTTTTTGGATCAGGGTTATAAGGTCAATTCAATAGGATAGAAAGAGAAAAATTAAGAAATAGATATCAGTTTGAATATGAAAAAGTCAACAGAAATGAAGCTTTGTTTTGGAAAGTTGGTGCAGTAGGGCAGTCCTCATACAGTGATCATTAAAGGCTCAGCTTCACTTGTATCCACCTATAGATGCCCTACCTTCACTTAATTGTAGTCTAGGTTAAACAAAAAGTAACCTATGCTTAAATGATCCTTAAAGCCTTTTCCAGTTCTGAAGTCTAATGGTTCTGTTACACACAATAGGGTGTAGTCTTTGCGAAGATGAAATTCCTCAAATGTGTCATATCATTCCATCTGAATTGTCAAGTGAGTTCAAAGCCATCTTGATGCAATACCGTTGATACCACAGAGGTCCTGTCTTGAGATGAAGGGTGTGAAAATATCCAAGCATATGCTGAGGCCAACTGTCCTGAGACTCTAGAGGACATTCCTGTACTGGGTGGAGAATTGCGCTCAATGGGCTTGAGGGTCTTTTGCAACTCCATAGATGCTCAAATTTTTTTTCATTTTAAAGAAATGAACATTTAAAGTGGATCCCTGCATTCTCCTAGAAAACTAGGGTGGACTTCATTGAGCTAAGGGGAAAATTAATGTTTTTTTTAATACACTGGTCTGAGCAGCACTCCATGCTGATAGACACTTGGCAGATAACCCTGATATTTAGTTTGTCTGTCTTTATGGGATCGCTTTGAGCTCTATTAGGAGTCAGGTTAGAATGTCACTGCCTTGTCCTGCTTCAGTGGTGTGCAGACAGGCTTAAATACAGTCACCATCCTCAAATAGTTGGTTCTAGTAAATTAAATGCCCTTTACTATTGAGGAAATACATGGGTTGTAGATGCCAAAATAAACTGGGTTAAAAATACTTATTACACAAAAGAGATGCTAACTGAGAGGCACGTATCCTTGCTCTCCCAACAATTTCTCACTTGTAAATAGCATCTCTGAGGGACTTCCAAATTCCTGGTGTGGGCATGGAGAGTAGACAGCTGAGTCACAGCTGCTAAAATCAGACGATGCCTCTGTCCCCTTCTCCAAGGGAAGAAATCAAGAAAGAGATGAAAGAGAAATTGTGCCAATATCTTACTTAAAATTCGCTGGTTTGAGAAGTCTATGTGATTCTTAGGCTAAGAGGAAGCCATTACTTGAATAAATGGGAGTGTTTGTAACATGAAATCTGCTTTTCCTAAGGGACCTCTTGTAATTGGTCATAGTTTGTGCAAAAATGTGTCTCATTTCTCCAGAGATCTTTCCTGTGTTTGTAGGAATGCCTGTGGTAGCTGGCCCATGGCTTATGGCTGCTCTTTTAGTTTGCATTTTCACTTGGTAATACCTTGCTTGCTTGTTGGCTTTTCTCAAGTTGAACGCCACTCTTCCCTTTGAAAAGCTTATTCCCATCCCTTTGAGGAAAGCTCAGAAATGGCAACTTTGCTTGGATTTGGATCCTGGATTGGTGCCTTACTAGCAATGTGTCCTTGAACAAATTGCCTAAGCTCAGATAAACTAAGCTTATGTTAATTTCTTTACCTTTAAAATGGAAATAATTTTTTATTTTTAGTTGCTCAGTTGTGTCCAACTCTTTGCAACCCCAAGGTCTGTCCATGGAATTCTCTATTCAAGAATAAAATGGAAGTAATGTTAGTATCCACTTATTTTTAGGTTACTACGAGGATTAAATGAATTACTTCACGTAAAGCGTTGAGAACAGTACCTCAACCACAGTAACCATTCAGCCACTGTTAGCTGCAATTACTGTATTGCTGTTGCTGCGGTTTTCATCTCTACTATAGTCACATCTCTTTCTTTTTCTACTTCTGACACTTTTATACTTCTGTTGCTGCTACTTTTACCCCGTACCTAAAGAATATCCCCCTTTGAAAATAGCATTGAAGGTGAGTACAGGGAGATACTAATCTACCAAAAAAGTTAACACTCCAGCTAGAGGAAGGGCAGTGACAAATCAACATCTGTTCACCATCACCATTCTAAATATTGTTCTAGAAATTCCTGTGAGTTTAAATAATTTTACATATACTTCCACACAAAGGAGAACAAATGTGGCATTATATAGACATTATGGTGGCTCAGAGGTTAAAGCGTTTGCCTCCAATGTGGGAGACCTGGGTTCGATCCCTGGATCGGGGAGATCCCCTGGAGAAGGAAATGGCAACCCACTCCAGTATTCTTGTCTGGGAAACCCCACAGACAGAGGAGCCTGGAGGGCTACAGTCCATAGTCCATGGGGTGAAAGAGTTGAACACAACTTAGATAGCATCACCAACTCAATGGACATGAATTTGAGCAAACTCTGGGAGATAGTGAAGAACAGGGAAGCCTGGCGTGTTGCAGTCCATGGGGTCAAAAAGAGTCAGACACAACTGAGCAACTGAACAACAATGATACTTTGAAGTCCTGGTACCATGAATCATAACGTTATTTTATTTACAGCATTAGCAAAATGGCCGGGTATTGTAAATTTTAGGAAACTAGTAGACATCCTAAATCTTCAGTTCAGTTCAGTTCAGTTCAGTCGCTCAGTCATGTCCGATTCTTTGTGACCCTGTGAATCGCAGCATGCCAGGCCTCCCTGTCCATCACCAACTTCCGGAGATCACTCAAACTCACGTCCATCGAGTCAGTGATGCCATCCAGCCATCTCATCCTCTGTTGTCCCCTTTTCCTCCTGCCCCCAATCCCTCCCAGCATCAGAGTCTTTTCCAATGAGTCAACTCTTCGCATGAGGTGGCCAAAGTATCGGAGTTTCAGCTTTAGCATCATTCCTTCCAAAGAACACCCAGGACTGATCTCCTTTAGAATGGACTGGTTGGAGCCCCTTGCAGTCCAAGGGACTCTCAAGAGTCTTCTCCAACACCACAGTTCAAAAGCATCAATTCTTCGATGCTCAGCTTTCTTCACAGTCCAACTCTCACATCCATACATGACCACAGGAAAAACCATAGCCTTGACTAGATGGACCTTTGTTGGCAAAGTAATGTCTCTGCTTTTGAATATGCCGTCTAGGTTGGTTATAACTTTCCTTCCAAGGAGTGTCTTTTAATTTCATGGCTGCAATCACCATCTGCAGTGATTTTGGAGCCCCAAATCTTAGCAATATGATAAGAAAATATAATGTGGGAAAGCCTAGAAAGAAATATACATTAAAATGTTTGCACTGATTCTTTTTGGTTGGTAGGAATATGTGTGAATTTTTAATTAAAAAAACCCCTCAAAACAAAGAACTGATGTGTATGAGTGCTTACTATGTGTTGTGAAGGCTTCCCTGGTGGCTCAGCAGCAAAGTATATACCTCCAATGCAGGAGACACAGGTTCTATCCCTGGTTGAGAAGAACCCCTCGAGGAGGGCATGGCAACCCACTCCAATATTCTTGCCTGGAGAGTCCCATGGTCAAAGGAGCCTGGCGGGCTACAGTCCCCTGGGTCACAAAGAGTCAGACCTAACTGTAGTGACTTAACATGCATGCACGCATGTGCTGTGAACTGTGTTAAATATTTTATTTCATGTTAACAATAACTGTTGGCTATACACTGTGTATTCTTATCAAGTATTTTCATTAATCCCTTCTGAGATCCATAAAGCCTTTCTGAGTTTGTGAATTCTAATGCATCTAAAGATTGCAATTGCAAAAATGCATATCAAATTGTGCATATAGTAATTTCCTGTTACTTATATCTGCTTGAAGCTATCAATATGTAGAGGATAGTTTTGATCATAAGATTGAAATAAAGCTGCTCTCAATTTTGGAGTGGAAACTTGAACAGTCTCCTCCTTTCTCTGTAAGAAAATACATGTTTATATATTCTGGTGTATAATGTATACAGTCATGTTGACTGGTTTAGGTCTGACTTTTCTCCATGGTAACATTGAGCTTTGAGGGGAAAAAAGATATGCCTGACATCCTGGGTCCTTAGAGAGATTTACTTTGTGTCTTAAATGTTTGAGAAGAGGAGTGTGTTCATTGGTTTTCTTTGGAGGCTGTGGTTGTTATTGTGATTATAAATTTAAGTCTGGGAAGAAAGTTTTACCACTGAAGTCTCAGCCAAGTTAGTGATTGGGCAGGAAGTCAGCTCTCCTGCCTTCAATTACTTTGCAGTTCCCTTCCCCTGCGACTTCTACATCAGTGTTTTATAGTACTATAAAATTTTATTCTTTGACTCACACAATTCTCACTTCACCCTTGGAGGTGTAATTAATGCCATTGGGTCAGATTCAGTAGTCTTTCACTCATTGAGCTTTTGTGGTCTTTAAAGAAATCAAAGATAATCCAGTTCAAGACTGCATTTTGTAGATATTGCTGCAGCCTGGGGCAAGGCCACATGCCAAGTCACTAGCTTTTAATGAATTTTAATGTTTTGGTAGAAATATTTTTTCTTGAAAACATGGCTATGTTATAGCCAATATCTCCACAGCAAAAACAAGTGTTTTGTTCTGTGTTTACAAGATGCTTCAAATACATGAAAAGCACATTGCAGTATGCAACCTAGCTAATCCCTTTTATGGACTACTGAAGGGAGGGTAAGGATGGGATGCAGAATCTTATAAAAAGATTATGCTCATCTTGTGGGAAGATACTTGGTTGTAGATATGATCACAGCAAGAAGGAAGGTTCCTTGTCTCATACATTTCCCTTTAGATGTGGCAGTGGCAGTTAACAGGTTAGAGGTTAAAACTTGTTGATCAAGAATCTGAATGCTTCTTACTTGTGTTAAAACCTCCTGTGTATATATCTGGGCAATTCTTACAGTGATACAACCTCATATGATACATGGTATCATGAATGGTTGGCCACTTGATATGACTTTGCCACTTAGATTGAGTAGGGTAGAGATTCCACGATTATATCAATCTAGGCCTCACCTTAGTGGTCTCTGCCCCCTGCACCCCTGAGCTCTTCCTTTGGACTTTCAAGCTCTTAGTCTTTAGTACAGCTTCCCCACTTCCACTCCTCCCCCAAGTTGCTTCTGTTTCTTCCTCAAGAGACGCTTTCATTCCTCTGAGTCTCTGTCACACAGTTTCTGTAGCCCAACAGCCCTTCTGCCTGTTACAACTCACTCTATGGAGCATTTCCTGAAGGAATTGTAGTCAAATACACCTACTTGGAGTATCAGCTGATTGCTTGCTCTAAACCATGATTGTCATGCCTTAGTTCCTCCAGCTCTACTTCTCCATGCATCATCTTGGTTTAACTAGAATATATGTTAACATCTAACTTGTAGACTAAAACACAAAATTGAGAGATAAGAGCAGGGGTTCGAAAGGTACTTGAAGTTGGAAGATATTTTCCTATTTCTTCTAATAAGGTTATCATGTGAATTCACTAGTTGGTTGAATTATATTCCACTAGTTAAAAATGCTGTTTCTTGAAGTAGATTTTATTTTACTAATACCAGATTATTAGAAGAATATAATATTAAAAGTAGTAACCAGATAGGTATACTCATAATCCAAGCATTTCATATGGAAATACTTATATGTCTGTATTCTCTGACAAAGTTATCAACCCATCCTTTGAAGATAAAGTAGCATCAAAAATGCTTTTGACATGTTTAGCTCTCTATTACGTTGTAATCGGCTTTGCATTCTGGTTGTACCTTCAGGTGAGACCTGAACTTACTAAAGTGATAAGTGGAAAGGAACTATGTTTTATTATTAGATGTCAGGAGAATCCTAGGAAGTTATACTCAACGCTATTCTTTTAGATAATTTTATTTTGGACTGACTTACAATGCTATTGCTGCAATCAATCTTATCCTGAATGGTTTATCATAAACTGTTGCTTCTTATAAGCAGTTTTCTTTGTTTTCCCAATCTGGATAAATAGCCAGTTGAAAGAATTGGTGGCTATGGCAGGATACTTTTATATCCTTCATTGCCTGTGACCTCAGTTCTTCTTTCCATTTGTCCACTGATTCAACTTTTTTTTTTATCTCTATCTTTGCATCTTTTTATTGTCTTAACATTTGCCAAATAATTGCTAGATTCTGTATTGCCTCTTAAAATATATTTTGTCTTTATCTTCATAAGTTGATAGTGTTGAACATTTATGATTTTCATGTGAACTAAGTAATAAAATACCTTACTAGTGCTCATTAGTGCAAAGTTTCTGGTTTTAGTTGTGAGTAATTTTTCTGTAAATGCCTCCAAATTTGAAGGTAATCTTTATTGTCTTTGGATGTTATTGAAAAGACCTATACATAATTTGTTTTCATTCTTTTGGAAGTTGGTTGCCCTAGCTTGTTTTGATACTATAGAACTCAGGAGGACTGCACATATGTGAATTTTTTTGTAGGGTAGATTTCAAGAAGTGTTATTGCTGAATTGAAAGGCAGGTGATTAAAAACCAAATTGCATCTCCCTTCCCCCACCAAAACAGTGCCATTTGCCCTCCTATTTTTAACCCATGTAATGTCAACAACAGAGGAGCCTGGTGGGGCTACAATCCATGGGGTAGCAAGAGTTGGACATGACTTAGCAACTAAACCACCACCACCAAGTATTATTAATCCTTTAAGATTTTGCAAATTATGTGGAGAAAAAATTCTCAGTTTTGTTGCAATTTGCCTTTACTCAAATAGTGAGGATGGCAAACTTTTCTTAAGTTTACGGAGACATTGATTAGGGGCAATTTGTTTTTATGAATTATTTGCTAGGATAACCATGTCCTTGTCAGCTTTACATTGTAATAATGTCTTTTATTTTATCTATTTTTAGAGCTTTGACAATTTCTAAATACAAACTATGGCTTGAGGTGAGAAGTGAGGCAGTAAAGCTGTCCTCCTGCACAGCAGATACCAGACTTCAGATGCTATCTCCATATTGTCACTTCTTTTAATCTATTATTCAAATCTGTATGCCAGCTCTTCACCCTCTCATATTTGAAAATAAAAATTTTCCAGATTTTTTATGGTTCATTCTGAAGAAGTGTGTTTGCCTTTTATCTGTAAACTGTATAGTTCAGTGGTCATCTACAGTTTAAAGTTGGTCATTACATTTTAGAGCAAAAACTGGAGGGAAAATTAAAAATGTTAAGTAAATGAGGTATAATGCTTCAGTCAATCATGTGAATTTGATGAGACAAGGATATTTCAGGTCTGTAGGTATTTTTGTACCTACTATTCTTAGAAGCCAAGAGCCCTTAATACAAATGGAATCTTCTCTCCATTCTAAAACCAAAGCAACTTTATTAATAAAAAGAGTATGGTAAGGTTTGTTGAGTCACCTTGTTTTTTTGGTAAAGACAACCATGTACTATATAGTTAAGACAATTACACAGTCAGCTATTAGGTTGATTATTCAATAATTAGGGTTCATTATAAGGACAGATTTCTATTATCTTGATTCAAGCAGGGACAACTGAGTGTTAAGAAATAGTATCATAAAAATGTTGGAAACCCATGATGCTCTTTCTAGGATAGATTCAATCATGATCTTACAGATTTTCTGGGACTACTTTACTTAAGAGAATTAACATAGCTTTAAAATATAACCTAGATGACTGGATTCCCTGTACTTCTAGCCAATGTTATGAAACATCCCAGAAGGTATAAAGGTGTGCAGCCCACTCCTGTATTCTTGCCTAGAAAATCCCATGGGCAGAGGAGCCTGGTGGACTACAGTCATAGGGTCAAAAAGAGTTGGACACTACTGAGTGACTGAGCGGAAGGTAGAAAGTTAGGTTTTTAAATGTTTGGTTGAAAAGCTATTCATATTTTGAAGAAGTCTCCATAATCCATCCTAACTCTAAGATGCTAAAAATCAGACTCATTTTTATTATTTGTTTCCCTAGCAATATGCCATTTTCAGAACTGTGAGTGGCTAGAGTTCAGAACTTCTGGAAGTCCCCAAGAGGAAGTATCCAGGGAAATCACAAAGACGTATCTGCTAGTGGAGTGACAGCTTTTACGTGTGATCTCCAGAATAGTACAACTCAGCCTTTCTTTGATGGGTAATCACACTGTTGTCAGGACTCTGAGGTGGAGCAGAACTGATGCAACGAGACGTAAATGCTCTCTTGTGCCTTGTGACCTGAGCATGAGGAATGAAGACCAGCCCTGATCACTGCGATTATGTTGTCGGATCGTAAGTGGTACCAGACAGCACCTGCTTTCCTTCCATGTTTTCTATATAATTCATGTTCAGAAGATTAAATATACAAAACAGATTTTCCTGACTCCATATTTAAGGTGTGATAAGAAAACATCCGTGGGCTTCCCAGGTGGCACTGGTGCTAAAGAGCCTGCCTGCCCATGCAAGAGACGTAAGAGATGAGGGTTGGATCCCTGGTTGGGAAGATGCCGTGGAGAAGGAAATAGCAAACCATTCCAGTACTTTTGCCTGGAGAATCTCATGGACAGAGGAGTCCAGTGGGCTACAGTCCACAGAGTCGCAAAGAGTTGGACATGACTGAAGCGACTCAACATGCACAGGAAAATATCCTTGGGTTTCCCTGGTGGCTTAGTGGTAAAGAATCTGCTTGCCAGTGCAGGAGGCGTGGGTTCGATCCCTGTTCCAGGAAGATCCCACATGCCATCTAAGCCTGTCACAACTGTTGAGCCTGTGTTCTGAAGCCTGGGAGCTTCAACCCATGAAGCCTGCAGGTCCTAGAGCTCATGCTCACCAACAAGAGGAGCGCCCGTACCACAGCTAGAGAGAAGCCCCCACTCTCCACAACTAGAGAGAAGCTCAGAACTTCATCAACAAAGACCCAGCACAGCAATAGATAAGTAAATGAAAAATCTCTTTACCATCTGAGCCACTAGGCAAAAGAAAGAAAATATCCTTGAATACTTTTGTTCATGATTATTTTAAGCTCTTTTTGTCATTTTCCAGGAAATTATCTTTTCTACTGATTTCCTCTCTCATGGGTCTCCTGCAAATGCAGTCCCCTCTTGAGTTCCAGGGTTACCCAGGATCTTACCTGCTCCTGCAGGTGGCTGATGCTTTCCTCATATTGGGAGTAGTCTTGCTTATTGCCTGAATCTCTTTGCTGATGCCACTTCAGGATGCAGCTTTCTAGTTTCACGTTGGCCTCCTCCAGGGCGCGCACCTTTTCCAGGTAGGTGGCCAGGCGGTCATTAAGGTTCTGCATCATCTCCTTCCCATTTCCGCCTAGGAGGGAGCTGCCTCTTCCAGACCTCCAAGACCCTTCAGGGAGTGGACAGCTCGGTGAGGAGAAGGAAAGCGAGACGTGGACACCCCCCGCACCACCATGAACACTCGGAGCCCGGGGAAAGCTCCCTGGCCGGCCCCAGCCGCCTCCTGTGGCATGCAGGGAACCTGAGCGGTTCTGGCTGAAGCTCTGGTTGGCATTCATGGTTCCATCTGTGTCTGGGGCAGGACTGGGCTCTGGTCCACTCCCTGGCACCACAAAACTGAGCCGCCCCAGACTGCCCCAGAAGGCTTTATGCCCTTTGCTGTGGGAGTTCCCTCTTCTGACAGCTGTACTGACAAGATCCTATCATTGTGCAACACGTGTTTCCTCTTGGTCAATCCCGAAGTGCCCCCGGGCCTTCACACACGGGCTGTTGTTTAGAGTCGCATCGATATACCAGATTGCTTTTCCCTTCCAGTGTTAACCTGGAGGTGTGGCCCACGGCCTTAGGTGGGTACTAGTCTCAGGTGTCTTTCTAGTCTGTCTGTGGGTTTTTTCCATTGTCCATTTATCTGGAAAAGGTCTGATTAAAGTCCACAGAAAGGTGATTTGGGGTGGCATAGATTTCCTTTGAAAAAGTAGACATTAAACACACAAACACACACCTGCCCCTACCCAACCCCCAAATAAACACACCCCAGCTCTAAAGCAAGGATGGGAGGGACTTGCGATGCAAAAGCCAGATCAGGACAGAATCTCAGGTCCTGGAATGAAAATACTTGTGCAGAGGAAATGGAGACAGTTCTGAATATCTGATCCTCTGTCGCAGCCGCTGCTGGATGGAAAGTAATTTCAAAGGAATCATTCTGAGAACAAACCCACAATTATAATTAATTAATGAATGACCGAATCTTCCACTTCCAGGCTGCCTTTCATCCCAGCTCACCTCAAAACCAAACAACCCCAGCCTGTGCCCAGGACATTTGCTGGCCCCTGGGAGGCAGAGAGACTTTGTTAAGTGGCCAGCAGCCCTGATCCCGCTGAGCCCTGGAAAGGCTCAGTGCTGTGCATCTATGCCCTGCGGAGGGAACAGAGGGAAACAGGAAATGTGCCATGGGTTGTCGAACACGCTTGATGAACCTTATGCTTTGGCTGCCAAGGTAAATGTTAGGAATGAATAAAGAAATAGTCTGGGGGTGGAGAGCCACGTGCTGCTTACTGGCAACTAGATTTAAAGGAGACTTTAGAATAAATGGCAGCATCTTGAAGGGACAGAAGTGTTCCTTAGTCCAAGCCACTGATTTTACAGATGAGGAAAGCTGAGGTCCGTGGGGTGGGGTGGGCAGGATGGCAGAGGGACAGATTGTGGGTTAGTGGCAAAGCCAGGGTGTGGCTCCTTCTGCCACATAGCGTGGTTATCATTGAGTTGAATCTTGACGGAGCCCGGATCACACTCTCACTTCTCTTTCCTAATGGTGATAATGGGACTTCTCAGTTTACATGGGCCTTTGATATTCTGTATTTAATCCACATAGCAACTCTTGGTGTAGCCAGGGAAGAGTTATTGTTCCCGTTTTCCTCCTAGAGGTGAAAGATGGGGAGCTGATTTGCGTGTAATGTAAATCAACATGGGAATTTGCAGTTGTTTTGGCCTTGGTCTGTGCTGTTTCCTCTGCCTGGAAAACCACTGCTTGTGCTGCCTAGGCCTCCTCTCCTGCCTTCCAGATGTAGTTCAAGGGTTACTGCTTTCATTGCAATCGTTACCTGAATTTTCTTGCATGAGTTGTGTGCTCTTTCTTTGAGGAAAATGCCTTTTCTAGATCCCAAGATCTTCCAGAGGAGCAGACAGCGTGGTATCCCTACCCCAGAGCAGAAGGATGGGAACAGGGAACCCCCCATCCTGAGCTGGGTCCAGCCACCACCCGGGCCTAAGTTCACGCCTATTCCTTCACTCACCACATTGTATTGCATTTGTTATACTCCTTGGGGACTACAGGCTTCTTGAAAACAAGGATTATGTCTTTCATCTTTAAAGCATCAAAGTCTGGCTTCTTATAGGTGCTTCATAAACACTGCGTGTTAACTCAATAGTGAAACTTTAAGAGTCAGGATTTTAACTCAGGTCCTCTGATGGTGTCACCTGCTGCCTCTTTTAGGAGTGTGAGTTGTAAAATCAGAGAGTAAGAAAAAGCCTCTGCCAGCTGTCAACCAGCTAGCTACAAAAGCAAAATCATTCCTAATTAAAATAAAATCAACCAAAGCACACTAGCTCAGCTTGTCTGCCCTGGCAACAAAAGCTTGCAAAAAGTGCTCCCGACTTTCCTCATCTCACTGTGTGCAAGATGGAAAAACTTTGTCAAGACTTACAGGGAGTGCCCTTTGCAAGAGTTCTGCAGTCACTTACATCTCTAAACATGAGAGAAAGACAGAAGGGAGAGATGATGAACATAGAGCAAATGAGGGGAAATAGACTTGTTCAGACACGTGGTGGCAAGCCGTGTTCTGACGGATGTGGATGGTTCTGGATCAGTTGTTGGGCTCAGGTTTGTGTTCTCATGGACCCAGCTTCACATCCAGCTGTGGGATGCGCTAGGGCCAGGCCGCGCTCCGATTCCCTAAAGTCTGTCACAATCATCTACAATGGAATTGATCCCTACCTGCTCATTTCAGGCGTGTATAACTGGCAATGACTTCTTAGCCCCGTGAATCTGGCACTTTTTTTTTTTTTTTTTTAAATTGAAATGAGAGAATAAGGATACAGGCAGGCCTGAATCTCACTTGGTAAAGCCCTGTGTAAAAACCTTATTCATGGTTCTCCCAATTATGACTCTCTTCATTAGGTTAGAGTGCTATTGACTTACACGTCGCTTAAATGTCTGAATTGAGCATTGGTTTTTGCTGGTTGAGAGATCTTTACTTTATGTGGTGATTCCTCTCAATGGTTACCATATGCACTGTCCTGAGAAAGAAAATTTGAGCAGAGAGATTCATTGTGATACAGGCCTCAACACTGACTTGCTCAGAAGTTGATATATTTAAAGGCTAGTAAAAGTCTCAGCAAAACATTGGTTAAAGCCCAGATTGCTTCCTTTATGGGAAAGGGGCAGAAATCTCTGACAACAAGTCAGAGACATCAGTCAGTATTAATATAAAGATTGCTTGTGTTTGGGTGAGTGGCTTGTTTGCTGGGAACCTGGTAAAAGGCCAGACTGACTGTTTATATGATTCTTAGAATGAGAGAACTGGTTAATACATCTGAAATCAGTAATTAACATGCTGACTGAAATGATGATATCCAGCTTTTTAAAATTCTAAATAAAGGAAATGGCAGAAAGAACCACAGGTCTTTACTCCTTAGAATGTTTTAAGAATGATGGAAAATCCAACATTGACTTGTACAACTTCTCTAGTACACCAAGTCTAGAAACATTTCAGTAGTTAAAGGGCTTCATATTAATGAAAAAGAGAAATTCTTCTTTTTACTTTCAGGATGCACTTTAATTACTAAATTAGTTGGATATCTTTTCTTCAAAGTTTATTCTGCCTTACACAACTGAGTTGTTAAACTTCTTCAACTGAGAATATTTAAGATTCCTTTGCCAATATGATACAAAAATTTAATTCAAGGCCATAAGGCAGATCTTTGCTCGTCAACTAGAAGGTTGGGTTATAGAATTCTGTTTTACATGGCTTCAGCATTTTGCAGAACTCCCTTCATAAATGAAAAATGATCCATCACCCATCATGCTTGAGCTGAGTCAGGAGCCACTGTTGAAATAAGCCAGAATGTGTCTGATATGGGTGAAGTGTAGCCTACCAGGAATCCCTCCATGAGAAACAAAACAAAGAAATGTTTAAATGTGAGCTTGGATGGTTTCCAGTTTTACCAAATTGTAACTGTGGCTTCAGTTGTGAATTGTATTTTTCAGTACATTTACTCTCTATTACTTTGTTCACTGAGTTTGTCTAGATTGTGTATCTAACATTAAACAAAAAAGATGAGATTTTACTGGGATAGAAAAATTTTTACTGGATAAAAAATAGGAGAAGAAACTTGGGTAAATACATTAATATGGCTTGCAAAAACACCTGGTTTCTTACTCTAGAATTCCTGTAAGGGCTACTGCAAAAATTGCCAGGACACATTGCTTTTGATTTATTTTAATATTTTAAAAGAAGAAAAGTCACTCGTTTATACATGATTTAGGGAAGACGAGGTGAAAGTGAAGGTTGCCAAGCAAGAGTGATAGGATAGTATCATATACTTTCTCAGCCTTTAGTCGCCGTATTGAAATAAAATTCTTTGCTGAAGTTACTAGTTAATCAGACTTTTCTGATAGCTCAGTTGATAAAGAATCTGCCTGCAATGCAGGAGACCTCAGTTCAGTTCCTGGGTCAGAAAGATCCACTGGGGAAGGGATAGGCTACTCACGCCAGTATTGTTGGGCTTCCCTTGTACAAGGCTCAGCTGGTAACGAATCCACCTGCAATGTGGGAGACCTGGGTTCAATCCCTGGGCTGGGAAGATCCCCTGGATAAGGGAAAGGCTACCCACTCCAGTATTCTTGCCTGGAGAATTCCATGGACAGAGGATACCACTGAGCAACTAACACTNGCCAGTATTGTTGGGCTTCCCTTGTACAAGGCTCAGCTGGTAACGAATCCACCTGCAATGTGGGAGACCTGGGTTCAATCCCTGGGCTGGGAAGATCCCCTGGATAAGGGAAAGGCTACCCACTCCAGTATTCTTGCCTGGAGAATTCCATGGACAGAGGATACCACTGAGCAACTAACACTAATAAGGAATCTTTCCTATTGCTAGCATCAAGCCTAAGAGACTTAGATATGTAATGTGGTTCAAAGTTTGCTACATCTTATCCATAAAGGTTGCAGCACCGCCACACCGTTACATGGATAGGAACGGTAGGTACTGCTCTCTTTGTTAAGTAATGGCTTGAGGTTGGTGCTGAAAATATCTAACGACTCTTCATTTTGAGAAGCCATTTATTTTCATGGTTGAGAGTAAAGAACCTGTATAGTACCTGGGTTCAAATCCTGACTCTGATATTTACTTGCTTTGTAACCCTGGGCAATTTTATTTTTCTCTACTAAGAGGTACTTTTCATTAATATGTTCCTTTTACATTTTAATAAAGCTCTTTTCATCTGTGAAATCATTTCTATGGCTGTTTGGCATGTAATCATCCATTAGCTCCATAATGAGGTTGGATGAAGTCACATATGTACTGTCAGGGCTGCCCAGGTCTCCAAGGCTTATTTTTGGAACTTCAACTTGTACCTGAGACCTGAAAATTAGGAACGAAGAGTTGGATTATGCACGTCTGACTTCTGGGTACCCTCCCACAATGGACATGTGCTTGGGTACGTTTGAGACAGAGGATTGCAATCCTGTTTTCTTTTATCTGCTTCCTTGATTCACACAATTACCTTTAATTTTATTTCATTTATAGAAAAAGCACCAGACCAGTGATCCATAGGAGGAGATAACAAATGATTGAGTGAATAAATGTATTTGGGTTCACACACATTATGTGTTTAAATATCTGCATGCAGGTATGCATGTATATGATGGGTAATAATGTAAAATATATCTCCCTTTGTCATCTTAAAACCTTGAAGCCCAGAAAGGACCTTGAAAGTGTTTTCAGCTCTTGCATATTCTCACTTGCTGATTTAAACCACTGTCCAGCCAGACAGTCTGATTTGCTTCTAGACATAGTACTGTCATTCGGACCTCATTTCCAGCTTCAGTTTCTTGGCTGCTGCCTGCTTGGTATAAGGAAAAGAAAATCAGGTCATATGGAAGTGAGCAGGTCTTTGGAGGAGAAATCAAAGATCCTTTGTTGAAAGCTTTAAACCAGACTGTGTACTATCTGTAATTTTCAAGAATACTTAAGATGAGAGTGATCTAATCCAGGTGTTGATGAACTGTGGCCTGCAGGCTAAATCCAGCATGCCAACTGTTTTTTAACTTTTTTTTTAATGGAGAAAAAACAGATTTTTTTGGCTGCTTCTTGTGGCCTGTGTATTCTTGGTTCCCCTGCCATGAGTTGAACCTGTGCCCCCTGCAGTGGAAGCACGGAGTCTTTCCTGGGCCATCAGGGACGTCCTGCCGCCTGTTTCTGTAATAAAAGTTTTATTTGAATGCAGCCACCCCATTTGTTAGGTAGTGTCCGTGGCTACTTTCTGCTGCAGTGACAACAGTTATGTAGCTGTGACAGAAGTGATACGGCCTGCATAACCTAAAATATTTATTAATTGGCTTTTGATAGATGAAGTTTGCTGCCTTGATCTAAAGGAAGGTTATTTCCTTACTGAAAATGTATCTATGAATATTCAGAGATAACTGGTTATGGTAATATAATATTTTCTTTATGGGGACTCTCTTTAGTCTTTCTGGGTAAACCGTATAAAAACCATAAGTTTTTTCTTCTGCTGTTTAATATGTGCATGAGTTTGCCTCTGTATAGCGTATATACAGAATACATTGTTAAGAATGGAACATATAAAAATAAGGGTGCTGTTAAACTTGTTGAATGTTAGTGGGTTTACATGTATTATCACTAATCCTCATATACCTGTACTGTAACTATTATTATCTTGATTTTATTGGGAAGGAAACTGAAACTCAAAGACATCAAATAGCAAAGTTGTGTATGTGCTCAGCCATCTCTGCATGCTTCATCTATAAATGCTGTCTCTTTCTTCTACCGCATCAGTGACAATATATGCCAATTTGTTAAATTCCTTGTGTGTGTGTGTGTGTGTGTGTGCGCGCACTCAGTCACGTTCAGCTCTTTGCGACGTCATAGAGTGTAGCCTGCCAGGGTCCTCCGACCTTGGGACTTTTTCAGGCAAGACTATTGCAGTGGGTCGCCATTTCCTTCTCCAGGGGATCTTCCTGACCCAGGGGTGGAACCTGTGTCTCTTGCGTCTCCTGCATTGGCAGGCAGATTCTTTACCACTGTGCCACCTGGGAAGCCTGAAGTTGAGGAGATTTTAATACTGCTTCTCTGCAAAGATGGAGGGAAGTAAAATTGGACTTACTTTCCTATTCTGGTTAATTTAGTCTTATTAAAGGAAGATTATTTGGCTAGTTGGAGTATAGCATTTGCTTAAAACATAGACAGTTTGAATAAAAGTCTTACTAGCTAAATAATCTTGGATTATATATATTATACATATGTTCTTGGCTTGAAGTGGTAATCTAGAGATGAACAATTAGATAATTTATGGGTGTGTTTGAAATGAGCTCTTCACTCATCATTAAGAGTCATTTATATCTATCAATGATGGGCTTGAATTTCCATAAATGTATTTTAAGTTCCTTTTCCTTTATGGAGGAGCTAGACTGAAATAATATTTTCTTATACTAATTAACTACTAGCAGGGAAAAATATATATTTTTCTGGATCTGAAGTTGTGTCAGTTATTGCCTTTAACCTTTTTTCATAAATTCTCTTGTTTTTCTTCATTAGATCCTCTTTGTTATTGAACCAGAGCAATGTGTTAAGTATAAATGACTCATACTTATGAGCTCAAAGATATTCATCCTTTGTATCTGTTTGGATTTTTTTTCCTATTTGGATTTCTGTACTTAAATTGAGAACAAGCATTGCTTACCCTTAGATTGGGGATAAGCTTCCTAAACACTGACTGTGATGTGTCAGTTCTTATTTTGTACCTGCAATATTCTAAGAAGTTGAAAGGTAAAAACAATCTATTGAGATATCCCAGTAGGTTTCAGAGGAAATATGAACTTTATTTAAAAGCATCAATTTTTATACTTTTCCAATAATCTGTTTTTCTGGAAATAGACAATGTTGCCTCAGATTATAAATGGAATTACATTTAAGATATTCAGTAACAAGTTACTTTTCTGTTCTGAATTTTTTTTTTTTTCGGTGAAACGTATTGGCTTCTTTGTAATGCATTTTGGGGCTTATACGAGTAAAAATATATTATGGTTTTGATTAGCATAGATAGAGATGATCTATTCAAAGTTAGTTTGATTCAGTATTGCATGTGACCTAATGTGACACATATTACCCTTCCTTTGGAGGATAGATTACTTCTTAATGGAGGATAGATTATTTCTTAATGGAGGGTTGATTATTTCAGAGTTGGTAGTCACTTACATGAGCAAATTTGTGTACCACATTTAATTCACAGTTGGAAAATATTAATTTGTCCATTTTTGAGGGTCATAAGCAACAGTATTTAGAATATTGCATTTTGCCAACATATTTTGTCTAGAACTTTTCCTCTTACTTTTCAGAACCCTGTGTATTCCAATTTAAGAAAATAAAAGTTAAAATGGCCTCTATCTTTAGCTAAATGAGGCTTTTTCTTTACAAACAAAGAACCATGAAATATAATTCTGTATGTTTCTTGAAATTTACTTCAGTCAGAAAATTAAGACTTCATAGATGCTTTGAAGGGGTGAATGTGGAAGGTACTATGGGTTTTGAAAAAATGTCCTCCATAATGTTCAGAGTTGTCTGGGGGACTACTGACTTTTTATTTTTCTCCAACTCAGCTTGGTTCTAAATTAACCTGACCTTGAGTTTTATGGAAAGTTTTGATATCAGAAAGTATTTGACTTTAATATTTATTCTTTCAGGCTTCCCAGGTGGCTCTAGTGGTAAATGACCTGCCTGCCAATGCGGGAAATGTAGGAGATGCAGGTTCAATCCTTGAGTCAGGAAGATCCCCTGGAGGAGGACATGGCAACCCACTCCAGTGTTCTCTCTTGGAGAATCCCATGGACAGAGAAGCTTGGCAGTCTACAGTCCATGGGGTCACACACAGTCAGACACGACTGAAGCGACTTAGCACACACACTTTGATTCTTTTATGATTTCACAGAAAGGGTCTCTATGTCCATACTGTCTCATAGAGCCATCACCATCTGTTTAAATAAACACTCAATAATCTCTCTAAATTCTAGATGTTCAGGCAATATAATTTTTGAGATAGGCATATTTTAATTTTTTATATTTTTGCATTTAATGTTTCTTAGTACACATCCTTTCAGTGGGAATGGAAAGAAATTTAGGCAAGTCTAGGTTAGCTTGATTTTTATTTTCAGATGAACAGCTTGCAGTGCCCCACAAATGGGTTGTGCCAATGGAAGCAGGCCATTGTGTGACAGATCTGTGCCTTAGCTGGCTGACTGGCATAGAGGAATTAGCAATCTGTGAAATGGCTCTTCAGAAGTAGTTTTCCTCCAAGAGTCGAGGAACTTGCGGTTGTCATTTCACTGAAATGGTTTTGCTTCTATTCGTAGCCCTGTCACCAGCGGCAAACACAAAACCTAAAAATATAAGGTGTTTCCTTGTTCATTTTTCATTCTCTGTGCCTAAGTAAATTTCTTGAACATTATTTCAGTGTTGCCTCCTTTTGTCTAGCTCAGTGAAGCTTTGAATTTGTATGTTAGGTTTTTATTTATGAATTAGAGCCTTGCTAAGATTTCTCTTTTAAATAGGTTATAATACTGTACATAAAAATGTCTTAAACAGAGGGACATGTGTATAGAAGACTATGTATTAAAGAAGACTTTGTTTTTAGTCTAGTGAGCCTTAAAGGTAAACTAAGGTTATGCAAAGTGGGATTAGCTCTAGTTATATTATGTGCTGTCTGTTGTAAGGTTGAACCAAGTTATCTACAGACATTTTCCCCCATTACTCTTTAAACTTCACATAGCTTCTGGAATGTTATTGTTGCTATCATTATTATTAATGTGCCTTGAACTGTATCGTACTCCTGGATGAAACCCTTTAATGACTTCATACAATGATAGACTAAACCCTAAGTGTTTTACGGTGTCTGAAAATCTCATATTTAGTTTGATTCTTTTTTGTCCCCTGCATGCTTTTCATTCTCGTTACGCAGACTTGAGATTCTTCAGCATCTTGTGTTTCTTCAGATTTGTTATGCCCTTGCTTTTGGTTTTTCTCTAGTTTCAGTCCCACTTTCATTCTGGCCTGGCACATCCTTGCTCATTTTTATAGGCCTAACTCCATGAAGCCTCCCAAAACCAACTCGGGTATAGGCAGCCAATTCATTTGTCATTTGTGTTCTTTGTGGCTTTGGTCAGACTGTTATGATCCCCTGTTGTTGTTGTTTCATCGCTGTCATGGCCAGCTCTTTTGCGACCCCATGGACTTTAGCCTGCTAGTCTCCTCTGTCCATGGGAATGCCCAGTCAAGAATTCTGGAGTTGGTTGCCATTGCATTCTCCAGAGGATCTTCCCCACCCAGGAAGTGAACCTGCATCTCCTGTTTTGACAGGTGGATTCTTTACCATCGGGCCACCGGGGAACCCCATGATCCCTTGTAAGACACTGTATTTTAAATATATACACTTTCCATGTCTTTCCATGTCTGTCCATTCCATTCATCAGGCCAGGAATAGTATTTTTGGTATTTCTTATCATCTAGTCCAGTATACTGTATTAGTTCTTAACCTTGAACTTCAAAATTCTTTACAAAAAGATTCATAAAGGTTAATTCCTATGCCAGATACGTGGTGGATAGATATATTGTACTTCTTAGATTAGAACTTATTGTAAATTACAAAATAAAAAATTATCTTTAAAAATTCTTTTATCACCCAAGTCAGATGGACCAGAAACTTTTCCTAAGATTCTTGACTAATATGGCAGTGATGTGCAACAAATAACAGGGGTTGACCCACTTATTTTATATAGCTACACTTAGTTGTTATTGCTAATAAGAATCCTGGAGGCTAAAATTAACAATGGCCATGAAGGACAGCAATTAAGGCCATTTGTCTTCTAAATGTGCCAATGTAGGTTCCACTGGTAGTTTAAATTTATATATGGAAGTCACTCATACTATTATAATGGGCAGTGAAGGCCCTGAAGGTATGTGTTGCAAAGCAATAAGTCATTTTAGGGTCATGATAGCAAATTATATTTTGAGACAAACTTTCCCATTGCTATGGAAAGATTAATTTCCTAACAACCTCTTTACATTGATTAATTTTAAATTAAAAAGTACATCACTTTTCATGACAGCATTTATATAAAGGCTATTTTAGGCATATTTAAATGACAGTATTAAGACTTCAACCTGCTGAAATTTTGTTATTGTAAAGGATTGATGTGGTCATAAGAGTGATTTGAGGATATCCAAGTCATTCCACTTTTGATAAAGGTTGCTCAGACTATAGTGTGATCTAAACATTTCTGATTTTGCCTTTTTTGCCTGTAACTCTGGCTTGTCTCTGTCATTGGTGAGAAATATAACTTTTATTCCCAAATCGATCAACTTTTGATGAGGGAAATGAATTCTTCATTTACTGAGAATTTATAGGCCTGAAGTTTAACACCCGCCCCCCAGCCTGCTTTTAGTCAGAGAATTCACCGAGTTTCTTCACAAGGATCCCCATGGAAACTAAACAAAAAAGCTACTTGAAAGGAGACAGGTTATTGGTTTTTCTCATTAAATCCACTGCTGGATTTTCATTAGTTCTAATCCATTTTCCTTCAAGATTAGATATATAGGCCAGTTCTGATTTTCATGAATTGAATAAGCGAAATATGTTGTTACGTGTGCCTGTATATGCAGTCTGAAATGCAAAAGTAATTATTCTTCTTCTGCCATAAAATTACCCCAGAAAATAAAGCCAGGAAAAATGACTGATGTAAAGGGGAAAGGCCACCTCCATTTTTTAAAAAAGAGGTTATTAAATAAAGTGAAGGTACTGAGAGGGATGATAGGCTAATCTGATCAGTTTTATGCTTCATTCAGTTTTTCCCCATGGGCTTCCCTGGTGGCTCAGAGGTTAAAGCGTCTGCCTCCAATGCGGGAGAACCGGGTTCAATCCCTGGGTCGGGAAGATCCCCTGGAGAAGGAAATGGTAACCCACTCCAGTATTCTTGCCTAGAGAATCCCAAGGACAGAGAAGCCTAGTAGGCTACAGTCCATGGGGTCGCAAAGAGTCGGACACGACGGAGCGACTTCACCTCACCTCACCTCAGCCTTCCGAACAGTTGGCCTGGTGCTCATAGGTTACATACAGGTTTGGTCACCTGATAAGCACAACTCAGCATACTCCTTTTCTTATGAAATATAGGGTGCCCCATTCAGACCTCTATGTAGTAGAGGTCCAACCATAATGTTCTTCTGGGTGATAAGACAGAGATGCCATGTCTCCACCTGCCCAGGCAAGATGAGAGCTGCACTATGTCTCAAGATAGGTTTGTGTTAAGCATGTTAACCCCGATCATTGGGTTGAATCATTTCCAGTGAGGAAATGGTGCTGAACTATTGATTTTCCAACCAATTCAACCTTGATTGAATCCAGTTGTGCTTTTCAAGGAGCAAATCTTTGGCACTGAGCCCGAAAGCTTTTAAGGGCAAGAGGCGAGAACAAGTGAAAGTTTGACAATAAGCCAAAGAATTGATCCTACACCAGGCCAAAGAGAAATACTTGCAACAGCTTGGGAGGATAAAAAGGGAAAAAGGAAAAGAAAAATTAGATTAAGTCATATACAATTACTACTTTTGTAGGTCAAAAGTGGTGCATTATGGACAGTTTCATATGGTTCAACTTAATAGGTAAGAGAAGTTCTGACTTATTACCCACCTGGCATATACACCTTCCCTTTCCCAAAGTCTGGGCAGGTCTACTTTCAGCCACTTCCTTTCAGCCATGTGAACACTATTTCCTCAGTGGAACAAGAGCAACAAGTGTAATGGCCCAGGATCAGCTAACTCAGAGCATAGGCAGAAAGCAATATACGCTAACTCCAAGCACTTTTAGTTTTCCCCTTTCCTTTGACCTCTAAAAAATAAGCTGAGGTAAACAGAACATCTCTTTTGGTTAATTCTCAAGTCACTACCATTGTCCATTAAGATAGGCCAACTCAAAATCAGTCATGAGCTGAACAGTAAAATGTCCTTCATGGAATAAAGCCTGAAACTTTTTAATTGGTAGACATATTGCACTAGTGAAGTTAATATTCCACAACTATAACTGTAATAGAGTAACATGATAAGGACCCATAAAATAAGCGATTGTCATATTGAGAGCATCATTCTCTTTTATGTAAACTAAGAGGAAGGGAACAAAGCTCCTTGACCAGCTTTGTGCCCTTGGGAGTCCATTTCACCTCTCTGAGCCTCAGATCCCTCAGCAATCAAAGAAGGGGGTGGGATTCAGATCATTTAAAGCTGAATCTCCCCTGTTTACTGAACCTCACTGGAGTCTATGACTTTCTGGAGCTATGGATACAGCATGACTGTCCTGAAGGACAATATTAAATAGTGAGAAGGTACATAAGGGGGTTGGGCAATGACAACATAAATGACAACATACCTCACCATTTAATTTACGCTGTTTCAAAATAATCAATTCCAGCCTGGATGAAGGAAACTTCCCAGACTTCCAGTTCAAGGTGCTTATCTGAAAGAAGCAAAGGCAAAAGGTAACCATCCCTATTGGGGTGACAGGTTTTCCTCCACCACACACATCCAGTGTTTGTCTGTCTGTTTTCCAGGGATGATCAGCCCAGTTAGGTGCAGCAGCAGATCATCAGTAAAGAGCAGAGACTGGGGACCTCAGCTGACGGGGTAAACTGACACTGATGATAAAGGTACATGTTATGAAAAGTTTCCTTTCAAACTTGAATAACTTAGGTCTTGGCTATGATGGTAATCACCTCTTACTGACAATTGAAAACAAATGCATTGCATGTCAAAGCTGTTTTACAATTGAAGTTAAAATGTGATAGTGAGTTTCCATGTTGTAGGCTCAGTCCCTGCATGGCTGAACACTGTTGACAGCCAAGGGCAGATCCTAAGCCTTGGCCCTTCCTGTTTTGTTCACCACTGTGTAGCTAGTGCTCGAAGAGCAAATCCTCCTCAACATACACTTGTGGAATGAATGTGCTGCCTAGTTTTACAAGATTGTACACAGTGCACTGACTCATGCACATGACTCTCCAAAGCTTTAGAAATAAGATAACTTGAGTGGCTGGCGGGCGGTAAGGAGATACCCCTCATCCGTCCAAGGTAAGGAGCAGTGGCTGTGCTTTGCTGGAGCAGCCGTGAAGAGAAAACCCACACCCAAGGTAAGAGAAACCCAAGTAAGATGGTAGGTGTTGCAAGAGGGCATCAGAGGGCAGATGGGGGAGCCTGGTGGGCTGCCGTCTATGGGGTCACACAGAGTCGGGCACGACTGAAGTGACTTAGCAGCAGCAGCAGATACTGTGGGACTTCTCAGGTAGCTCAGGTGATAAAGAATCCGCCTGCCGGTACAGGACCCACAGGAGAGCTGAGTTCGATCCCTGGGTGGAGAAGATCCCCTGACGAAGGAAATGTATACTGGAGGCAACTCACTCTAGTATTCTTGCCTCAAAAATTCCATAGACAGAGGAGTCTGTCAGGCTACAGTCCCGGGGGAACTTGCCTTATAGAGACAATTTTCACTCTTTTCCTTCCTTCCCTTCCCCTTGATAAAGCTGTTAAAAATTATTTAGATTCCTGGTGGTTTATATAGTTAAATGTATCTTCTGTTATTATTCATATTTAAAAATCTGTGCCTCAGCCTTACTTCTGAGGCTCAAATCAATCTCTTATTCAAACAAGATATGATAGAAGGTTCAAGGTACGTGAACGTTTAATGAAAGTAGTGATAGATAGAAATACTGTTTACTATTAAATTTATGAGTACCACAATGTACATTAGGACTTCCTTGGTGGCTCAGACGGTAAAGCGTCTGTCTACAATGCAGGAGACCCGGGTTTGATCCCTGGGTCGGGAAGATCCCCTGGAGAAGGAAATGGCAATCCACTCCAGTACTATTGCTTGGAAAATCCCAAGGACAGAGGAGCCTAGTAGGCTACAGTCCATGGGGTCACAAAGAGTCGGACACGACTGAGCGACTTCACTTTCACTTTCACTTTCACAATGTACATTGCAATCTAATGTGTTTCCCAGCACATCTACTGTTTGGAACATAACAGTAATTCTTCTTCTCCCCTTTTAGGTGGCTGTACTTTTGATGATGGTCCTGGAGCTTGTGACTACCACCAGGATTTATATGATGACTTTGAATGGGTACGTGTTAGTGCTCAAGAACCTCATCATCTGCCACCAGAGATGCCTCAAGGTAAGAGTCATTCTGTTTACTGAGGTTGGAAAAGTCCTTTGGAATATGTAGCATTTTCTTATATTAGGTTATAATATGATAATTTGTTATAACAAACTACTGTGGTCAAACTACTTGACCCCATCAAAGACCCTCACTGGATTCTTTGCCTTTTCTTGAATAACTTTATCTAATCCTTTGTTCCTCAAGAAAATTCACTGTGATCTTCATTATCTCTGACCCCGAAAAAAGGTAGGTATTAGTGCTTGTTTTCCTGTTTAATACAAAAGTAAAATGGAAATAAAACCAAACCATAAAAAAATAAAAAGAACAACATCCAAAATCCTTTCAAAACTGTCTACATTGTGAGATCAGCTCACTTACTACCTTTTCTATTAAATCATAAGATTTGATGTAATCAGACCACTTTAATGGCAGAAAGCAAAGAAGAACTAAAGAACATCTTGATGAGGGTGAAGGAGGAGAGTGAAAAAGCTGGCTTAAAAACGAAATGTTAAACTACTAAGATCATGGCATCCGGCCCCATTACTTCATGTCAAATAGAAGGGGAAAAGGTGGAAGTAGTGACAAATTTCCTCTTCCTGGGCTCTAAAATCACTGCAGATGGTGACTGGAGCCATGAAATCAGAAGACAGCTGCTTCTTGGCAGGAAAGCTATGACCCACCAAGACAGCGTGTTGAGAAGCAGAGACATCACTCTACCAACAAAGGTCCATATAGTAAAGGCTTTTCCAGTGGTCGGTTGTGAGAGCTGGATCATAGAGAAGCAGAGTACCAAAAAATTGTTGCCTTTGAACTGTGATGCTGGAGAAGACTCCTGAGAGTCCCCTGGACACCAAGGAGGTCCAACCAGTCCATCCTAAAGGCAGTCAGTCCTAAATATTCACTGGAAAGACTGATGCTGAAGCTGAAACTCCAATGTTTTGGTCACCTGATGAGAACAGCTAACTCATTGGAAAAGTCCTTGATGCTGGGAAAGATTGAGAGCAGAAGGAGAAGAGGGTGTCAGAGGATGAGGTGGCTGGATGGCATGGCCGTGAATGTGGGCAAACTCCAAGAGATGGTGAGGGACAGAAAGGCCTGGTGTGCTGCAGGCCATGGTGTCACAAAGAGTTGGATGCAGCTTGGCGACTAATCAGCAGCAACAACCAGACTGAAGAGAAACTTTCTTGTTTCGTGGTAGGGAGAGAGCTTATCTCATGCCGTTGGCCATGAGCATGCCATCGGCCATGAGCATGCCATTGGCTCTCAGCAGAGACAGGCTAGACAGAGATGGAGATGGAGAGGACTTTTGTGAGTTGACTATAGAAAAATAAGGCTGAACCCTGCTTTCTTTACCTTGATCTTGTTACATCCTTTGCATTTTGGTTTTGTGATCCAGTACATCTTCTTATTGTTTAAGCCAGCTCAAATTGTGTTTTCCCTTAATTATTAATAACAAAGGATCTTAACATATACATACCATTTTATATACTAGCAGGCTAATATTTGTGCCTTCATTTCCAGACTAGTTTGGAATTAATGTCACCCTCTATGTGTGTATATTGTTAAACTGAAAAATTTAAACTGCAAATAGAAATTTTAAAATACTTTACTAAAGATAATAAATTACTTTCCTATTACTTAGAAGTAAAATATGGAATATAATTATGTATGATCATATATACAATATACTGATATTTAATAATGTACTATATTAATATACTATGCAATAGTACATCATCATTTTATTATAGTATATTTTCATATATGTTTGATAAGATGTTTGCCTCTTAGTAGTAATTTAAATTTTAAAATATAGTTTCAGTGTTTTAATCATAATATTATATATTTCTATTTTTCTTACTGTTTCACCGCATGGTGTACTCTTTGAAAGTGGTGTGAATTAAATCTGCTTTCTACTCTAAACTGTCACTTTTCATGGGTGGGTAGACAAATGGATACTTCTGTAGCTGAGCTGAGCCATAATTTCCAGAGGAATAAATTGGTATTAGGCAGCTAGTACCTTTGCTTCTCATATTTGACCCTTATGTTGTCAGCAGACTTATTTATTTATTTATTTTTGCATTCTTTATGATTTCCTTTATTTAAATATTTAAAAAACAGGTAAAACAATACAATAGAAGCCATGATAGTGTTTTATTTGGTGTAGTTAATGACTATAAGGAGGTTTAAAAGAATCTTCTTAGGGTGCCTCTAATATTCTATGTATGACCTTGGTATTATTTTACCAAGCATATTCACCTCATGAAAATCCATCCAAGCTATGCTTAAAATTTACTTTTTATTTTTTTTTAATTTTAATTTTACATTGAAATATAGTTGATACACAATACTGAGTTAATTTCAGGTGTACAACAAAATGATTCAGTTGTACATACACAAATATCTTTTCTTTTTTAGATTCTTTTTCCATATAAGTTAGGATACTGAGTAGAGTTCCCTGTACTGAAGAGTAGGTCTTTGTTAATTAACTATTTTATATTTAGTAATATATATATATATATGTTAATCCCAAGCTCCTAATTTACTGCCTTCCCACCCACACACACACTTTACCCTTTGGTAACAGCAAGTTTGTTTTCTGAGGTTGTGAGTCTGTGTTTTTTTGTGAATAAGTTCATTTGCAATATTGTTCTTTATATTCTACATATAAGTGACGTCATCTGTTATTTGTCTTTCTCTGTCTTACTTCACTTGCTATGATCACCTCTAGGTCCATTTACGTTGTTGCAAATGGCATTATTTCATTTTTATGGTTGAGTACTATTCCATTGTACATATATACCACATTTTCTTTACCTATCCATCTCTTGATGAAAATTTAGCTTGGCTATTGTAAACAATGCTGCAGTGGACATTGGGGGTTCATGTATCTTTTCGAATTATGGTTTTATCTGGATGTATTTCCAGGAGTGGGATTGCTGGATCAAATGGTAGTTCTATTTTTAGTTTTTTAAAGAACCTCCGTGCTGTTCTCCATAGTGGCTGTACCAGTTTGCATTAGTGTATGAGGGTTCCCTTGTCTCTAAACTCTCTCTAGTATTTGTTGTTTGTGGACTTTTTGATGATAGCCATTCTGACTGGTGTGAGGTGATACCTCACAGTAGTTTTGATTTGCATTTCTCTAATTAGCTATGTTGAGCATTTTTCCAGGTGCGTTTTGACAGCTGGTCTTCATTGGAGAAATGTCTATTTAGATCTTCTGCCCGTGTTTTGATTGGGTTATTTGTTCTAGACTCATTTAGTTGTGTATGGTAGGCTTGTATTTTCCCTCAAAGGTACATAGCCTTATTTTCCTGGTACATTTTAATTAAAGAAACTTCTGTAATATTTAGTCTCTGAGGTATATTTAGACTGAATTTTTATATAAAAGTAGAAGGGGTGGGCTGGGATGCACATATTTTGAATGTTTATCATCAGAGAACAATCAGAAAGATGTTGATTTATGGAAATGTTACCATTGTTAATTACCATTGAAGATGGGTAATGAATAGCTGAAGAGTTACTGTTCAGATGACCTTGTTGGTTCACCTTTGATGAGCAGCTTAATCGGTGGTTACAGTACAGGATGATGTGCACAGAAAATGAAAGTGTTTGGAATTCAGCCACATCTTTCAATTAATAGAACATTAAGTAATTAATCATGCAGAGGAGGGGAAAAGGTCATGGCCATTTTATTTTTGCAAATGCAATTTGTATTTGGTTTTTGTGGATGTTGAAAGAAAGTATCTATGTATCTGTTCTTTTTTTTCCTGTTCTCTTTTTATCATCTACACTACTTTTTTTTTGTCTGATATTCCTTTAAAATACTCACTGAACGTTATTCATAATTTGGAAAAAAGGAGATACTTAGATTTAGCCTATTAAAATGTTATGAATGATCCATTTATTTTAAAATAGACGTGTTTATTTTTCTCACTTATTTAAAACGAGAAAACTCAAACATTCAGCAGCCCAAAAGTAAGGCTGAGTCTCTGATGCAAACAATTTTTTTTCCCCTTTGGAACTATTTTAAACATTAAAAAAAAATAGAGTACAGTTGATTTCCAATGTTGTGTTAGTTTCAGGTATATAGCCAAGTGAATCAGTTATACATATTTTGGATTGGCCGAAAAGTTAGTTTTTGGGTGCTTCTGTAAGATGCCTAGTTGGTGCAGTGGTGAAGAATCCACTTGCCAATGCAAGAGACATCCCTGGGTTGGCAAGATCCCCTGGAGGAGGAAATGGCAACCCACTCCAGTATTCTTGCTTGGAAAATTCCATGGACAGGGGAGCCTGGAGGGCTGCAGTCCATGGGGTTGCAAAGAGTCAGACATGTCTTAGCAACTGAGTGTGCGTGCTACAGAAAAATCCAAATGAACTTTTTGTCCAACTCAATGTATATACATATACATTCACATATACATATACATGTATATATGGCTTCCCAGGTGGTGCTAGTGATAAAGAACTTGCTTGTCACTGCAGAAGATGTAAAAAGAGATGTGGGTTCGATTCCTAGGTCAGGAAGATCCCCTGGAGGAGGGCATGGTAACCCACTCCAGTATTCTTGTCTGGAGAATCCCATGGACAGAGGAGCCTGGTGGACTATAGTCAATAGGGTCCCAAAGAGTTGTATACTACTGAAACAATGGTGTTTCGTATGCATGCACGCATACGTATACATATATTCAGTCTTTTTTAGGTTCTTTTCCCACATAGACCATTACAGAGTACTGATTAGAGTTCCCTGCGCTATACAACTATTTTATACATATGACGTGTGTATATCAATCCCAGTCTCCCAATTTATCCCTCCCTCTCTTACCCTCTTTGTTTTCTACATCTGTAACTCTGTTTCTGTTTTGATACGTAAGTTTATTTGTACTCTTTTTTAAGTTTCAGATATGAACAATATTATATTTGTCTTTTTCTGTCTGAATTCTTCACTCTGTGTGATAATCCCTATCTAGGTCCATCCATTGTGCTGCAAATGACACTATTTTGTTTTTATTCACTGAAAAATATTCCATTGAGTATGTACCACATCTTCTTTATCCATTCCTCTGTTGACTGACGGGCATTTAGGTTATTTCCATGTCCTGGCTATACTGCAGTGAACATTATGGTGCATGTCTCTTTTTAAATTAATATTTTCTCAAGGTTTATGCCAAGGAGTGGGATTGCTGGATCATATAGTAGCTTTATTTTCTTTCTTTCTTTCTTTTTTTTCTTTAAGGAACCTCCATATCGTTGTCCATAGTGACTATACCAATTTACATTCCCACCAACAGTAGGAGGGTTCCCTTCTTTTCACACCCTCTCCATCATTTATTGCATATAGATTTATTGATGATGGCCATTCTGACCGGTGTGAAGTAATATCTTATTGCAGTTTTGTTTTGAATTTGTCCACTAATTATTGATGTTGAGAATCTTTTCATGTGCTTTTTAGTCATCTGTATGTCTTCTTTGGAGAAATGTCTATTTAGATCTTCTGGCCATTTTTTTAATTGGATGATTTGTTTTTTAAATATTAAGCTGCATGAGTTGTTTGCACATTTTGGAAATTAATCCCTTGTCAACAATATTTTTATTGGACTCTCTTTACAATACTTGGACATTGTTAATTGGCATCTGTTTGTTGATCTGTTTGTCCTAAAAAGGTAGCAGGGAAGAGATAAGAGAAAATAAATAGATTAGATACTAAAAGAATGAAGATGAGTAGAAAAGAAAATTACTTCTTTTTGTTTGAAGACATAATGCTGTTAGTAATTGCTTAAAGTGTTCTTCAGCAAAGCTGCCTTTGTCAGCTGATAATGATGGTGATTGAAAGGCCAGAGTAGGACATTTAAAATAGCATGCAAAAGAATGAGTATATCCAAATGGCCAAAAATCATATGAAAATGTGAGTACCTGCTCAACTCTTACATCAAAGCAATACAAATTAAAGCCACAACACGAAGAAGCTACATCACATGGAGCAAGAAGATGAAAATTAAAATTTCAAGTGTTGGTGAGGGTATGGAGCAAGTGAAAGTCTTCATATACTGAANATCATATGAAAATGTGAGTACCTGCTCAACTCTTACATCAAAGCAATACAAATTAAAGCCACAACACGAAGAAGCTACATCACATGGAGCAAGAAGATGAAAATTAAAATTTCAAGTGTTGGTGAGGGTATGGAGCAAGTGAAAGTCTTCATACACTGAACTTTGGTCAGGTATCAGTCTGTATAACCATTTTGTACAGCGTAATTTCCCGGAAGACCCATTATGGAGTATCAGCCCAGCAGGACTGAGTACGCATGTTTTCTAAATAACGTGTACAAGAGCACTTACAGCATTAGTATCCAAAATAGTCCAAAACTGAAAACAATCCAAGTGTCTGTCAACAGTGCAATGAAGAAAATTGTGATAAATCTACATAATGTTGCAATGTAAATGAACAAACTGTTGCTATATATGATATGAATGAATTTTACGCACATAATTTTGAGGGGAAAAAAACTAAACACAAAAGGGCATGTACTTTCATTTATGTAAATTTCAAAAACAGGCAAAACAAATTGATGGTATTAAAGTCAGGATATTATTTACCTACAGAAGGACCTAGAGGGGTGGGGAGTGGTTAGTGCTTAGAAGGTGACAGGAAGGGGATTTCTGGATACTGGTAACACAGTCTTTCTTGATCTAGATGGTTTTTTCACAGATAAGCTGAAATTGAAAAATCACTGGAGTACATAATTATGAGTTGTGTTCTTTTCTCTATATGTCTTATATGTTAATAGAAAATGCCAAGAAATAGAATAAATAAAATCACAGCTCACAAGGATACTTTGGGGAAACTAGATACAGAATTAAAAGATGTTACAGATTAGAATGAAAGATATATAATAGGATACCTCAAATGGGTTCAAACTCCTTTTTTTTCCCTGACCAACCTTTATCCTTTCTCCCACATTCAAAGATAATATGCTCTTTGACATCTCTGAGCCTTCGCGTTAATATGTTTCCTTTCCTCTGTTTAGGCAATTCTCTGTTTATCCATTCATCAAACTCCTACCCATTCTTACTATGTCTGCTCAAGTTCTATCTGCTATGGGAAGATTTNTGGTTGGATCTCCTTGCAGTCCAAGGGACTCTCAAGAGTCTTCTCCAACACCACAGTTCAAAAGCATCGATTCTTCGGTGCTCAGCTTTCTTCACAGTCCAACTTTCACATCCATACATGACCACAGGAAAAACCATAGCCTTGACTAGGCGGACCTTAGTTGGCAAAGTAATGTCTCTGCTTTTGAATATGCTATCCAGGTTGGTCATAACTTTTCTTCCAAGGAGTAAGCGTCTTTTAATTTCATGGTTGCAGTCACCATCTGCAGTGATTTTGGAGCCCAAAAAAATAAAGTCTACCACTGTTTCCACTGTTTCCCCATCTATTTCCCATGAAGTGATGGGACCGGATGCCATAATCTTCGTTTTCTGAATGTTGAGCTTTAAGCCAACTTTTTCTACCTATTAACTTATAGCATCTTTAAACTGTGGAGAGTTGCTGAGCTATTTAAACATTTGTCACACCATGATAGGTAAAAGTTGCTTTATAGTTCTACCAATTGATTTTCAGGAAAGAAATTAATAAACAACAAAAAGGAAGTCATGAAGCATTTTGTAAGTTTTATCTTTGATGATGCACACTGCTTTATATTTTATTCAAAACTCAGCCATTAAGGTAGAAGATAATTCTTCACTCTTAAACTTTCAGACTCTGATTTGTATTAAATCCAAGAATCCTAGAGAGATTGAAACTGTTATCAGTCACTGAAAACTGATTCATTATTATATTTTAAGTCATTGATGCAGACAATTATTTACTCACTATCCAGTTATCAGCAGTACATTGCCTAGTTTCAGCTTCAGCTAATGTATTTCAGGCACAAACTAAGGGCCAAGCACTATGGTGGGTATCATAATCACACAAGAAGTTTTTTCCTTTCAAAAGCTAATAATCCTTTAAGGAAGTGTAGGGAAAAATCACACTGTATTTAATTTTATTAAACTTCAAGATGTTGCAAGAGGGCATCAGAGGGCAGACACAATGAAACCAATCCCACAGAAAACTAGTCAATCTAATCACACTAGGACCACGGCCTTGTCTAACTCAATGAAACCAAGCCATGCCTGCAGGGCAACCCAAGGCAGGCGGGTCATGGTGGAGAGGTCTGACAGAATGTGGTCCACTGGAGAAGGGAATGGCAAGCCACTTCAGTATTCTTGCCTTGAGAACCCCATGAACAGTATGAAAAGGCAAAATGATAGGATATCAAAAGAGAATCTCCCCAGGTTGTTGGGTGCCCAATATGCTATGAGATGGCTGGATGGCATCACGGACTTGATGGACGTAAGTCTGGGTGAACTCCGGGAGATGGTGATGGACAGGGAGGCCTGGTGTGCTGCGATTCATGGGGTCGCAGAGAGTCGGACACAACTGAGCGACTGAACTGACTGACTGACTGAAACTTCAAGCAACTATGTATACACACTCACTCACTGCAGCTCTGGGCAGTTTCATCTTCTGGGGCTATTGTCTCCCTTCATTCTTTTCCGTCAGACATATTCTAACTTTATTTTTTGTCTTACCGGGGTTTTATTCCCTGATTTATCTCACAGAGTCTCCAGTGTTATCAGTTGCCTGATGGGGTTCCTAGACCCTGTGTTGGAATCAGTGACTTGGCCAAAGCCTGACCACACAGCCACTTCTATCCTCATAAAGCCAGTGGCTCACATGGACTTTTAGAATGGAACTGTGTAGTATGGCAGCCACGTGTGGCTACTGAGCACTGGAAATGGGGCTAGTCTGAAAGTAAAATAGTAAAATGTCTCATTAATATTATTTAAAGCTTTCAAGTATGTTAGATTAAATAAAACATTAAAGTTTATTTTACCTTTTAATATGGCTAATAAAAATGTAAAATTATGTATGTTTGCCTATTACCTATATTATATAACACTTAAAATGGAAAATCACACTGTATTTTTATTGCCCTTCTCTAGGTTGAAGGTCAGCCAAGCTTTTCAGTAAGCGGCCAGAGAGTAAATGTTTTGGGCTTGAAGTCACAGACAATATGTAATGAGTACAGCTGTATTTGCGAGCTGCGTAGGGGAGAAGGAAGCCATATTTTGCCTGTGGGCCATAGTTTTTGGATGCTTGATCTAGACCTTAAGCTACTGGTGAATATTTCACCCAGGGATGCTGACTTTAGTTGGTTTTTGAACCTCTGCCTCTCTTGAGTCAATTTTAATTAACTTAAAATTCGTACATTCACCTTGCTGTGCAACGCTCTTAATCAGCCATTCTCCCATTTTAGAGAACGGAATGAAGGCCTGTGTTTGAGGCCCCACAGTAGAGAATCATGAAAGCAACTAATTTGCATACAAGACAGAGCATGATAAATGTAAAGCAAAATGGTGTGGGGGCACAGAAGGAGGTGGGGTGGGCACAGGGTGCTACCAATGAGCTTGTTAGCTTTCCCTTGAGAGCACTTTTTGATTGGAGGGCACTCATATGTTTTTGTGTGCAGACACAGATTACCTTACTTTACTCTTTAAGACCTGTGAAGTATGTTATTAAGACCATTTTATAAGGAGAGAGTGGCTGAGAAAGGCTAAGCAATGTGTTATTCGAAGGAACATAGGTTGTGAGAGACAGAGCTGGGGTGAGAACTGGGGCCTGTCTGAGACCAAAGTGCATAGTCTTTTTTTTGCTGAGTTGTACCTCTTCCTCTGATGGTCCTGAATGTCTGACATTGTATTAGAATATCACAATGGGGCATAAACTAAGGAAATATCAATTGTCCCTTGAGTTAGCTAGTATATTAAAGGCTCCTGGGAGCATGTGGTGTGGGATCAGCTTTTCTTCTTTAACTTACCTATTTGGGTCAGTTGATAAACTGAGCACCCCCCCAAAAAAAACAGACTTTCTCAAAATTCTAAAGCATTATATGTTAATATTAAGGACAGTGGACAAAGAAGAAAATAATGATATCTACTGTCTCTACTGTCTATTCTCTTAATATCCTCAGGGCAGGATTTTCTATTATCTAGGCATGGCCTTGGCATAGGGTAGCTGATGTCAAAAGTGGGATTGGTGATTCCTCTTAAAATGTGATTCATCTTTTGAGGTTTTTTTTTTTTTTTTTAAGTACTACTGGAGAAACTTTTAAACAGAAAACTTTATGTGTACACTTTATTATACAGTGAACCAGACATAAATATATACAAGAAACAATGAATTCTAAAACAATAGAGACTGGATACCAACTTCTTTCTTACTAGTGAACACTGTTAGCCTGATGGTTTTTAACCTTCTTGAGGGATGAGTGGTGAAAGGGAATACAAACCATGCTGAGACTGAGATAAAAATTCATCATGGACAAATGTAGCTTTGAGCACACACACACAGTTTTGTACACAATATCAGGCAGTTTATGGATCCTTGAAGGCCACTCATAGACTGTACTCTAAGACCCCCTGGTGTGTGCTCATTGTCCCACATCTGTTGATCCTCTGTTGGCCCATCTGAGTTGCTTAAATTTACCCAAGACTCCCTGGCTCCTAATTCTCCCAATAATGCTCACATATTTCAGTATCTAAGACACAGTTGTTGAGACTCCAGAAAAATTTATGTGATATCTTACAGTAGATGCTTAGATACTATGTCAAGAAACATGACAGAACATAAGTGTACAAGACTAAGCAATTTTTAGTTATCCTGAGTTAAGAGTAGACATTTTTTTCCCTCAGTTTAGGACAATTGCAATAGCACCCCACTCCAGTGCTCTTGCCTGGAAAATCCCGTGGACGGAGGAGCCTGGTGGGCTACAGTCCATGGGGTTGCTGAGGGTCAGACACGACTGAGTGACTTCCCTTTCACTTTTCACTTTCATGCATTGGAGAAGGCAATGGCAACCCACTCCAGTACTCTTGCCTGGAAAATCCCATGGACGGAGGAGCCCTGTAGGCTACAGTCCATGGGGTTGCTGAGGGTCAGACACGACTGAGCGACTTCCCTTTCACTTTTCACTTTCATGCACTGGAGAAGGAAATGGCAACCCACTCCAGTGTTCTTGCCTGGAGAATCCCAGGGACAGGGGAGCCTGGTAGGAGGCCATCTATGGGGTCCCACAGAGTTGGACACGACTGAAGCGACTTAGCAGCAGCAGCAGGACAATTTTATTGGTTTTTGGATGGCAGCTGCTTCTGCCTGTCAATGATATAAATATTTTAAGAATGACTAGACTGGTATAATCTATCCCTTAAAAACTTAATGTATAGATTTAAATAGCACAGAATATCATCAAAACCCTCTACAGTGAACCATAAAGAGCACCAGGAATAGGTACACTCCTTAGAGAGATTAGAGAATACACTGATGTGTGCTATTTTTGTCAAGTTGATGTCATTGTATGTGAGTTCTTAATATTTGGGGAGGTGCTTATTTAAATAATTGTAATTCAGACCCATGAATAAAAATCTCCCTCACCAACCTTTTTTCACTTGCTTCTTCTAAATAAATACACAGAAATAATAAAAATACAGCTTTTCCCCCTGGAAAGTTTTGAGTGTGGTCGTAATTTAGTCACGAAACCACCAGTCAATGTCTCACATTCTTTTAGACTTGATTATATTATCACTCATTATGTAAAACTTTCCTTGCCTTGGCAAACGGTCACTCTGCCTTCTGTGCTCCTATAGCACTTTGAACAGACTATGCAGCATGTATTGGAATTATGGGCCTGCTTTTCCCAGTAGATTGCAACCGTAGTCTCATCCATCTGTGTAACCCCAACTCTAAGCACAGTGCTTAGAATAGATGCTCAATAAATGTGTGCTTAATGAATGGGAGAATGGGTAAATGTCCATAAGAAGGACCAAAGGAAAATAGTCATAGCAGGTAGCCAAATGAAGCACTGAAATGTCTCTGCTGGGAATTAAAATTCACTCTTGGTGATATTCCTTGGCAATATTAACATAGTGATTATAAATAGGGACACAGGAGCTAGATGGTAAGTTTCAGGAGCTAGATGGTGAGTTACGCTACCATTCACTCTGTCGTTTCCAACTCTTTATGACCCCATGGACTATACAGGACTATCCAGACCAGAATACTGGAGTGGGTAGCCTTTCCCTTCTCCAGGGGAATCTTTCCAACCCAGGAATCGAATCCAGGTCTCCCACATTGCAAGCAGATTCTTTACCAGCTGAGCCACCAGGGAAGCCCACGCTTCAATTTATTTATCTGAAAATGGTTGTAAAAATGTATCTACTTCATACGTTGTGTTGATTATGTTACAAGTTTGATTAAATGAATCAATATTTGTAGAGTGCTGACTTGTAAGAAGCACTATGTGTGTTCTTTGTTATCATTATTATTTCTATGTATATTTGTAGTGAAATGGAATGAACAGACAGTTCACATGTCCTGTTTCACTTCCCCAAATTCTCTGGATGCACTGGGATAATGTGGATAAGGAAAGTTGGACCAAAAACCAGACTGACAGAGTTGAAATGTAAATAACCATATATCTCTTCTCTAATTTTGCCTTTCATCAAATTTGTTGTTAAGAGATGATGAAAATTAGTTAAGTAAAGCCATTCTCTTCTTATCGGAAAAATTTATTTATAATAATTCCACAGTCTGTGATTCAAGTGAAATAATGTATGGTTTGGAAAGGAAACATTTGGATGGAAACAGTCATTCCTCCTTTTCCAGGTCCTAGTTGCTCCAGGGTTATAAGTCAGGTGGTAGACGGGGTGCTGAGGTCTTGCAGACTCCTAGTCACCAGTCAGGTACAGTCTAGCAGAATCCCGGAGGGGACACTGTAGTTGGGACACCATTGCTTAAAGCATTGTGCCCCTGATGTCAAGCGTGCTGGCTTTGTTCCCAAGTGAGTGGTCTGGCTTGGGAAGCTGAATGATCTGGCTAAAGGAACACTGGGTTTAAATAGGAGAACTAGATGTCAACCCAGACTTCAAAATCATTGCTTTAAACCTTTAGGTGTCAAAAGTTTTCCATTCATCCTTTGCCTGATATGTTGTTCATTGTTGTTGGTTTGGTTTGGTTTTAGTGGCTAAGTCCTGGCCAACTCTTTTGTGACCCCGTGGACTATAGCCCACCAGACTCCTCTGTCCATGAGATTTCCCAAGCAAGAATACTGGACTGGGTTGCCATTTCCTTCTCCAGGGAATCTTCCTGACCCAGAGATCAAGTGCTTGTCTTTGGCATTGACAAGTGAATTCTTTACCCCTGAGCCACTGAGGAAGCCCTGATATGTTATTAAATGGCATAAATTAATAAATTTTTATTGTGTACATTATAAGAATAATACTGTACAAAATACCATGGATATAAATTCTGACTTCAAAGGGAAGTGATGAAAGTGGCTGGGCAGAAAACTACTGTCTTTAACTCTTTACTTGATTGCAGGGACGCACAAGAAACATTCCTCAGTTCCCACTCCTCACCCTTGACACCCACATTCTTTAGTGCCTACAGAAATACAAGATGACTGTTACATGGCTAAATGTATAACCAGGAACCTCAGTTACCCTGTCTAGAGTCTATAGGAGTGACAGTGTTCAGTCCAGTAAGTATGCATGCACAATGTTGATCTCATAAATTATGGTGAGGGTGTTCTCATCAAATATTCTTATGAAGTAAATTTTCTTGGGGATCAGTGCGGAAATATTTGCTCTTTCGCAAGGGATAAGGATAAAAACCTGACATTCAATTCCATGCCACAAACAAGTATTGAACTCCTATAAAGATAAGAGATTCATCATTTCTTTAAAAGAATTTTCGGGGAAGAGGGTCTAACTCAGTCTAAATTTGCCCGGTATGTTGGGTTCAATGGAGATATGTTCTTCTGGGGCTTCCCTGGTGGAAGTCAGTAAAGAATCCACCTGCAAGGCAGGAGACCCAGGTTTGATCCCGGGGTCAGGAAGATCTCCTGGAGAAGGAAATGGCAACCCACTCCAGTGTTCTTGTCTGGGAAATCCCATGGACAGAGGAGTCTGGCGGACTCCAGTCCCTGGGGTCACAAGAGTCAGACACGGCTTAGTTACTAAACACGACCACCACCACCAGACGGGGTTCAGTGCAAACACATTCTTTGCTTACTCTTCACTTTCCATTCATCCCTGTAGAAAAATTGAAACATTAGTTACCTCTCTGTCTCTATACATGTGTCTTAAAGTCTTCATGGGCCTATGTACTGGGATGTGAACATAAAGGTCCACAGTAAAATTCCCAGCCTTCTGCTAAAGAAGTATAGTTATTATTGTATGTAGATTAAAGTATATAATAACTGGATTAGCCTTTTTAGGCAATTACAGTGTGAAAATGATTTATAATCTTTGATTCCTTTACCATAACTCACCAAGAACTCTCATAAGCAAATAGGAGAGACAAATGAACATAATAATCTCTAAATCCATTTTAATCTGCTTGACAGGTATGTGCACAAATTAGTAGAAGAATGATTAGTATTATAAATTAATTGTAATAATTATCTTCTAATAAAATCACATCTGTTACTAAACAACCAAGAATTTTTATAGATCCCCTTAGCTGGAAGCAAAATTCTGTTAGTAATTTTATACTTTAATTGCAGCAAGGAGGTATAGGTTCTCACTGAAGCCATCAAATGATTAACTTTCATAGTATACAGACTGGATCCTTTTTTGCAGCTGTCTGGTGGCTCCACTTTAGCGTTTGATTCATCTATAGCTATAACATATGCCTCTACCCTCCCATCCTGTGAGCCCACAAAGGGTAGAAATTGCCATATGTTGTAAGTAACTTTGAAATGTCCCTGCTACTTAGCGGTATTAACGTCCTCTGTTTTGCATTGAAATGCCTGTTCATCCTGACATTTAAAATTTTTTTAAAGCCATGGAAAACTCTATTAAAAAGTACATGAGCAAATGCCTTTGCAATTAAAACCACCAACAAAGAAAATCTCCAGTTCCTTCCCGAAGTGGAACTGAGTACTCTAGAGATTCCCTTCAATTTTATTTCACACTTAAGTAAATCTGCCTCCTAAATCTGCCAATTTCTTAATAGTGATCTTGCTTTGAATTCCCAAGGATGTCGAGAAAATTTAGTTCATTCATTGATAGTGGTCCAATAATGCATTTAGTTAAGTTCAGAGGAAAAAGAAAAAAAAAAAAAAACCAACTCTGCTTCTAGAAGGAATCTCTTAAGCTGAAAAATGAGAGGAGTTAAAAAGTTCTGTAATTCCATGAATCCTAACATACTTGTGATCCTGAGCAAAAGTGATTTGCAAAGCAGAGCTCCCAGTCTGTCTTAACTTGGCAGGCTTTCACAGAGGAGGCTACAGATAAAGCCTATTGTTATAATACAAACAGATGCCATGGAGATGATTATCTTTGTCTTAGGCATGCATTTTAAAAATGAGTGCTTTTCATTATCTCCTCCATGTACAAGCCGAATTCACTGTCTTAATAAGATACATTAAGAAGTAAGATTTTAAAAGTAAATATTGTTTTCTAGTAAAAGTATCATCCATGTTCAGGGATATTAGTCATTCAACAGAAACTTTATGAACCACAACTTTTTGTCAGGCATCTGTGTAAAACATGAATAAGTCATTTTTCCTATCCTCCTAGTACTTACAGTGTTGAGAGTTTGATTTTTTGTGTGTGTTGTTTTGTGTTTCGTGGGATTTTTTTTTTTTTTTTTTTTNGTTCAGGGATATTAGTCATTCAACAGAAACTTTATGAACCACAACTTTTTGTCAGGCATCTGTGTAAAACATGAATAAGTCATTTTTCCTATCCTCCTAGTACTTACAGTCTTGAGAGTTTGATTTTTTGTGTGTGTTGTTTTGTGTTTCGTGGGATTTTTTTTTTTTTTTTTTTTTTGGCAACAGTGAACAAGTATATATCAATAAAGCCTGCTACAAAGTAAAATAAACAATGATAGGATTATGAAGGTCATGAAGAGGCTGAGCTGTAAAAAAGAAAGGGGTGAAAAAGGGAAATTATTAGCAAGGAATGCATTCTTTCAGGAAATGTCACCCTCTAAAGGGGAACAGATTGTCCTTACCAATGCTGACTAGGTAATTCCAGGTTGATGAGTTAAAGGTTATATTCCTGGCAGGGAAGGGAGGACGAGACTGCGATTAGGTATTAAGTTTTGTTTTGTGACATGAGATTTAGCACAAGTGACTCCATTTGGAGCCTGCTGTCTCATTTTTAACATGGCTTGAGTTTTCAAAGGAATTTAAATTTCCACCAGGCTCTGCTTTGGCAAACAGGTTCATTGTTTGATTGTGCTATCAGAAAAAGTTAAGTATTCATGACTTTTAAGAAGTCAATGGATGGGATCATTTCTTTGTATCAGTGTTAGTAGTAGTTATAGACCTAATGGAACATATGGATCATGTGTTGGCCTTCTGATCAGAATTTAAAAGTTGAGAATCATTGCAATATCTCTTGAATGCACTCCCACCTCTTGATTGCTTCAAGAACTACTGTTTTCCATCTGTGTTATATTCCTTTTTCAAAAGGATAAAGTCAAAAAAACAAGAGATCAACCCACTCCATAGCTATAAAAAGTCTCGTGTTTCATGACATCACTATAAAGTGTCATTAGAAGTTTTTTATTCTGAGGTTAAACATAATCAGCCAAGGAAAGAATTAAAGCAAAGGTCTAAGTTCCAGTTCAGTTCAGTTCAGTTCAGTCGCTCAGTCGTGTCCGACTCTTTGCAACCCCATGAATCGCAGCACACCAGGCCTCCCTGTTCATCACCATCTCCTGGAGTTCACTCAGACTCACGTCCATCGAGTCCGTGATGCCATCCAGCCATCTCATCCTCGGTCGTCCCCTTCTCCTCCTGCCCCCAATCCCTCCCAGCATCAGAGTCTTTTCCAATGAGTCAGCTCTTCGCGTGAGGTGGCCAAAGTACTGGAGTTTCAGCTTTAGCATCATTCCTTCCAAAGAACACCCAGGGCTGATCTCCCTTAGAATGGACTGGTTGGATGTCCTTGCAGTCCAAGGGACTCTCAAGAGTCTTCTCCAACACCACAGTTCAAAAGCATCAATTTTTCAGTGCTCAGCCTTCTTCACAGTCCAACTCTCACATCCATATATGACCACTGGAAAAACCATAGCCTTGACTAGATGGACCTTTGATGGCAAAGTAATGTCTCTGCTTCTCAATATGTTATCTAGGTTGGTCATAACTTTTCTTCCAAGGAGTAAGCATCTTTTAATTTCATGGCTGCAGTCACCATCTGCAGTGATTTTNGAAAAACCATAGCCTTGACTAGATGGACCTTTGATGGCAAAGTAATGTCTCTGCTTCTCAATATGTTATCTAGGTTGGTCATAACTTTTCTTCCAAGGAGTAAGCATCTTTTAATTTCATGGCTGCAGTTACCATCTGCAGTGATTTTGGAGCCCCCAAAAATAAAGTCTGACACTGTTTCCACTGTTTCCCCATATATTTCCCATGTAGTGATGGGACCAGATTAGAGGCTGGCAAACTTTTTCTGTAAAGGGTCAGCTAGAGAATATTTTAGAATATATGTACCACACAAGTTTAACTATTAAACTCTGCCATTGAAGTACAAAAATAGCCAGAGACAAAATGTCAATTAATACATGACTGTGCTTCTATAAAACTTTATAGATGGATACAAACATTTAAATTTCATACAATGTTCATATGTCATTGATTCTTTTTTAAAAATTTTTTAATTGGAGGAAAATTGCTTTACAATGTTGTATTGGTTTCTGTCGGGGAAGGCAATGGCACCCCACCCCAGTACTCTTGCCTGGAAAATCCAATGGACGGAGTAGCCTGGTGGGCTGCAGTCCATGGGGTCTCCATCTGCAGTGATTTTGGAGCCCTCCCAAATAAAGTCTGACACTGTTTTCCCTGTTTCCCCATCTATTTGCCATTATGATCTTTGTTTTCTGAATGTTGAGCTTTAAGCCAACTTTTTCACTCTCTTCTTTCACTTTCATCAAGAGGCTTTTTAGTTCCTCTTCACTTTCTGCCATAAAGGTGGTGTCCTCTGCATATCTGAGGTTATTGATATTTCTCCCGGCAATCTTGATTCCAGCTTGTGCTTCTTCCATCCCAGCATTTCTCATGATGTACTCTGCATATAAGTTAAATAAGCAGGGTGACAATATACAGCCTTGATGTACTCCTTTTCCTGTTTGGAACCAGTCTGTTGTTCCATGTGCAGTTCTAACTGTTGCTTCCTGACCTGCATATAGGTTTCTCAAGAGGCAGGTCAGGTGGTCTGGTATTCCCATCTCTTTCAGAATTTTCCACAGTTGATTGTGATCCACACAGTCAAAGGCTTTGGCATAGTCAATAAAGCAGAACTAGATGTCTTTCTGGAACTCTCTTGCTTTTTTGATGATCCAATGGATTAGTTCATTTAAAAAGATGAAAATACTGTAAGTATTGAATACAGGCTATAGAGTCTAAGAAGGTGACAGAGCCTAAAACCCTCAGTTTAAAACTGGAAGGCTATGCATCAAAATCATTTGATTTTTAGATTAAGAAAAAATAGAGTTCTCTTTTTGAAAGCAGTACTTCTCTGCACTCAAATATGTAAAATTGATAACTAAGAGCCACTGGTCCCAGAACTTGCTTGCTTTGTACTCCCTAACATCGCTACCCTACCCCTTTCTCCACCACCCAGTTCCATCAAAATGGCTTCTCCAAGAAATACTTACAGAAGTAACATTCCAAAGGACAACTTTAAAACAATAGTTAAATGCACATTCAACACTTCAGATAAGCCTCTCTGAAATGAGTACTTGCCCCCATTGGCTATGACTTATTGGTAATTTACTGGGTTCCTACTATACCAGGGACATGATATATATTTTTAATCCTCATGTGGACCCTGCAAAATTAGTGACAGTTTAGAGATAAGTGGAGTGAATTAACTTGCTTAAAGCTGCTTAGAGATCAAATTTGAAGTTGGGTCTGTCTGTCTAATATCACAATTACTCTTGCTACAGTGCTCTCCTTCTTGATAAATTGTGGTGTAGCTGATGTATTTCTTTCACTTGGTCTTGCATCTTTAAATCCCCTATAAAAGGAGCTATAAGGTTTATTCCACAATGTTTTCCTACTACTTAATCTAGGTCCTGTTTTTTTCCAAGATTTAAAAGCTTGAAATGATTGTCTCTTAATCTTCACATGAAGTAGGGCCTGAGACTTGCTGTTGTTTGGAATTGCAGTCGAGCTTTGGGGTTTCCTCATGGTATTCTTATCCACTAGTAAGAGGAGATGACCTTTCTTTGACTTACCTGTATGTTATTTTTAGTTATTTGATGAACACTTGCTGCATGGCTGTGTAAGCAAAACCTTGGAAACATATATATTATCTGCTGTCTCATTAGAGCATTTATGGTAGAAGGAAACATTTTGGACTAAAGAACTCAGACTAAAAATTAGGGTTTGAAAATAGTTTTAAGACACTGTTTGCAATAGGATATTTTAGGACCTGAATTATGGGCTTATTTCAACATGCTCTTCCAAACCATGTTATCATGTGTCTGTTGGTGCTTTTTGCCCTCAGCACAGAGAAGATAGTTTACCACATTTGAGTTGCTTATTAAAAACAGTAGGAATCGGAGGCAGTGCAGGGTCATAGAGTGAAAGGCTGTAATGGACCCTGTGAAGGGTGAGCTACTTCATGAGGGCAGGTTTTTAATGTCAGTACTGTTACCCTTGTGAACATAAATGCAGCGTGAAGAATGTCTAAATTACAGTGGACAGAAGTGGCATGCTGAGACAGGAATATTTTCCTGTTATTTCAGGTACGTAATGTATCTAAGTTAGATATGTCTCGATATATCTCAGGGGGAGAAAACAGGTCAGTATTTAAAAAAAAGAAGAGAAAAGAAATTAATATTGGTGTCAGTGTTAGAGGACTTCCAATCTCTTAAATGGATTAGGGGTAAGAATACAGAGTAATTTCAAAGACTATCCAGTCATCTTTAACATGTGCCTTAAAATCAATACATGGTCTAAGGAAACAAAATTACTTTTCCTTGGAGGGGAGAAAGACTGAAAGTACAGTTATGACCTTATACATCCCTCTCCAAAAATAAACTTGGCTCATGATGGCTAAAGAACTCTTTTAGACATTCTCAGGTTCAAAGCTTTGTCTTCAAACATCAGAATGCCAGGGGAAAAAATTTACACACAAAAAAGCAATGAAATCTAAGTGATTAAATTAGAGATTACTTAAAGATATGTGATGTTAATTTTCTCATATAGTTAATGTTGTAAAAAATACAGAGCTATGCATATATATTTATCATGACATTAAAAAGATGCTCTGAATATCTTGGAAGATTGTCAGTTTTCAACCTTGTATATGTTGAGAGTATGTTAACAGACCTTTTCCCCCTGCTTGAAAGAGAAAATTATTGATTATTTAATTATTATAATAATTAAATTATTATTCCCTTATAATATTTCTCAATAGAAGTGAGGTGTTTTATACATTAAGAGCACGTGACAACTTATAAATGCCAGCAGCATTATGAAATCTTCACCTGGGGATGTAGACTAAAAAAAATACACTGACATGCTTCTTGTAGTTTATGGAATAAAGTAGGACAATTCTACAAATTTTATCAAGTCAATTATATATTTCTGTTCCTCTCTTCCTCCCCTAGTTCTGAAATAGTTGGTAGATTAAATAGAAAAGTGGAATGGCAAATATGGCTATTTAAAAATTACATTTTGAGTGCATGATTTTTATTCAAGCTAGGGTAGACTTAATGGATAATTTTAAAAGAATGCTGTTATGACCACTTAGGCATTTTTACATGTCATTTCACTTAAATTTCATAAAAGCCCTTCTAGGTATGTGTTAACACATCTGTTAGATGAGGGAACTGAGGTTCAGAGAGGCCAAGTAAATTTTCAGAGGTTTCATGTCTTGGGAAACTGAAGATTGGGAATCCAAGTATAAAGAGATCTAGCGTAAAGATCTCACTTTTGACATCTCTGTAAACAAACTGGAGTACAGATCCTTCCTTTAGAGACTACAGAAGAAAAAAAGCTTCAGGGCTGACTTGAAAGTATGGCAGAACTTCTCTCTCATGCTTTCTCCAGCTCCAGATGGTGGAGAGCCCAAGTCAAAATGTCTTTAAATCATAAATAAAGAAAGCTGCTTTCACACAAGAGGAAGACCAGGATTGCTAATTAAGTGATGTCCTTGAGGTTCCAGGTTCTTTTGTCTCTCTGTTCCTCTACTCTTAAGGTTATCTTTTAACCTCAGGCTTGCTCCCCTCATGGGTATAATAAGATCTGTAGCTATTCTAGGTATTAATTTCAGACACTAAAAATAGAGGTTTTCTCTTCATTATGTCTGTTTCTTTGTTTTTTAATCAGCATAAATAACTTTTCTGAGATGCCCATCAATAGATTTATCTTCTTGTCTAATTGGCCAAAATCATGTCCCATACCTATGTCTGAACCAACCAGTGGTGAGCAGAGTAAGACATGATTGGGTGATACTTTCAAGCCTGTACTCCTCCCCTAATTGGAGCAGAGGTTGAAATTAGTGCCAGCTTCTTCTGATCTTGTTGCTAGACAAGTTGTAATGGAATAAAGATGGGGAGGATACTGGGTAGGTAACAGCAATGTCCATTACAGAACTATTTGATGCAGATATAGTAGGAAAGGAATATAGGTAGTAGAATTCAGAAGATGTGAGATTTAGAAGGGTGGACAAACAAAGCAATTATTATAGCAACATGATATTCTCTAATGCATTGCGAGCCTAGTGTCAGTTTTTCCTTGATTTCAAAGCATTTACTGTATCTGTCGGAGAAGGCAATGGCACCCCACTCCAGTACTCTTGCCTGGAAAATCCCATGGACAGAGGAGCCTGGTAGGCTGTAGTCCATGGGGTCGCTAGGAGTTGGACACGACTGAGCGACTTCACTTTCACTTTTCACTTTCATGCATTGGAGGAGGAAATGGCAACCCACTCCAGTGTTCTTTCCTGGAGAATCCCAGGGATGGGGGAGCCAGGTGGGCTGCTGTCTCTGGGGTTGCACAGAGTCGGACATGATTGAGGCGACTTAGCAGTAGCAGTAGTACTGTATCTGTAACTTGAGAAGTGGAAAATCTTCCTGCCCTGTTTCAGTTATCTGGGCTTTGCTTGTGGCTCAGCTGGTAAAGAATTCACCTGCAATGGGGGAGACCTGGGTTGGATCCCTGGGTTGGGAAGAGCTCCTGGAGAAGGGAAAGGCTACCCACTCCAGTAGTCTGGCCTGAAGAATTCCATTGACTAGTCTATGGGGTCACAAAGAGTCGGAACTGCNCATTGGAGAAGGAAATGGCAACCCACTCCAGTGTTCTTGCCTGGAGAATCCCAGGGACGGGGGAGCCTGGTGGGCTGCTGTCTATGAGATCGCACAGAGTCGGACATGACTGAAGTGACTTAGCATAGCATCCTTCCAATAAGCAAGCATCTTTTAATTTCATGGCTGCAGTCACTGTCCCCATTGATTTTGGAGCCCCCCGCCAAATGAAATCTGACACTTTTCCACATTTTCCCCATCTGCTTGCCATGAAGTGATAGGACTGATGCCATGATCTTGGTTTTTTTAATGTTGAGTTTTAAGCCAGCTTTTTCACTCTCCTCTTTCACCTTCATCAAGAGGCTCTTTAGTTCCCGTTCATTTTCTGCCATTAAAGTGGTAACATCTACATATCTGAGGTTGTTGATTTTTTTCCTGGCAATCTTGATTCCAGTTTGTTTTTCATCCAGCCTAGCATTGTACATGATGTACTCTGCATATAAGTTAAATAAGCAGGGTGCAATATACAGCCTTGGCGTACTCCTTTCCCAATCTTGAACCAGTCTGTTGTTCCATGTAACTGTTTCTTCTTGTCTTGTATACTGATTTCTCAGGTGGTAGGTAATGTGATCTGGTATTCCCATCTTTTTAAGAATATTCCACAGTTTGTTGTGATCCACATAGTCAAAGACAGACTTTTTTTTGGAATTCTCTTGCTTTTGCTATGATCCAGCGTATGCTGGCAATTTGATCTCTGATTCCTCTGCCTTTTTTAAATCCAGCTTATACATCTGAAAGTTCTTGGTTCATGTACTGTTGAAGCATAGCTTGAAGGATTTTGAACATAATCTTGCTGACTTGTGAAATGAGGGTAGTTGTACAGTCAGTTGAACATTCTTTGACATTGCCTTTCTTTGGGATTGAATTGATAACTTACTACTGAATTTTCCAAATTTGCTGGCAAAATGGCTGCAGCACTTTAACAGCATCATCTTTTAAGATCTGAAATAGCTCATCTGGAATGTCATCACGTCCGCTAGCTTTGTTTGTAGTAATGCTTCAGGTGTATACCATGGATTTAAAAGATCAATGCTTTATTTTATACTGGTAGCTAATTCTTCAGTCTTCTTGCTTAGCTTCTGTGCTCACTCCAGCTGCTAAAAAGAACTTCCCAGTAAGGTTGTCTTTGAGATAAATTAGAGGAACTGTCTGGTATGTTAGAAACCATTTTTGCCTTACAAGGCATTTTGCAAACCTGTGTACAGTAGTTCCTCCTTGTCTATAGGGGATATGGTCCAAGATCTCCAGTGGATGCCTGAAAAAGCATATAGTATCCAGCTCTATAGGGTTAATTCTTGAACACTGTGGGAGTCAGGAGCACTGGCCTCCAAACAGTCAAAAATCCTACAACTTTACAGTCAGTCCTTCATATCCATGGTTCCACTTCTATGGACTCAACCAACTGCATGATTCGTGGATTGTGTCATACTGGTATATATTTAAGAGGGAAAAGAATCTGATTGTAAGAGGACCAACACAGGTCAAACCAATGCTGTTTAAGGGTCCACTTGTGTGCAATTTTTGTATGTTTCCCTATACATACCTATGATAGAATTTAATGCGTAAATTAGGCACAGTAAAAAATGAACAATACTAACTAATAATAAAATAGAACCATTATAGCAATATACTCTTACAGAAGTTATGTGAATATGGCCTCTCTCTTTCAAAATGGCTTATCATACAAATTTAATGCCTTTTCCATCTTAACCGAGCACTTGTCACATTCAGAGGCTGTGACTTTTGTAACTTGGGGTGTGACAGCAGAACTAGCACAAATCTCTTTTCTTCTTCCCTTGAGGTATGACAGCGAAACCGGCACAATTTCACAGATAGAAGATTCATTCTTACCATGATAGATGGGAGATAATAAATCAGTAAAAGTTGCTCAGTCATGTCTGACTCTTTGTGACCCCATGGATTATACAGTCCATGGAATTCTCCAGGCCAGAGTACCTCAGTAGCTATAGCCTTTCCCTTCTCCAGGGCATCTTCCCAACCCAGGGATCGAATCCAGATCTCCTGCCCTGCAGGTGGAATCTTTACCAGCTGAGCCACAAGGGAAGCCCATGAATACTGGAGTGGGTAGCCTATCCCTTCTTCAGGGGATTTTCCTGACCCAGGAATTGAACCCCGGTCTCCTGCATCGTAAGCGGATTCTTTACCAACTGAGCTATCAGGAAAGCCCATAGATCTTAGCAGCCTCAGCATACAATTTCTTTTTCTTTCCTTAAGTCAAAACCTTTCACTTTTTACTTAAAGGGAGTGCTTTACAACTTCTCTTTGGCATGTCTGAATGTCTAACATCATTACTCTTTGTGCTTTGGGGCCGTTAAGTAAAATAAGGGTGAGTTGAACACAAGTACTGTGATGCTGTGACAGTGGATCCGATAACCAAGGTGGCTGGCTCCTAAGGAACTAATGGGAGAGATATGCTGGCCAAAGATGATTTCACATTCCAGGCAGGATGGAGTGGAACTGCATGAGATTTCATCACTGCTACTCAGAACATCACTCAACTTAAAGCTTATGGATTGTTTATTTCTGGAATTTATCACAAAATATTTTCAGACCTAGGTGGACCACGGGTAACTGAAAATGCTGAAAGCAAAACAGTGTAGCTCCATGGGGGTAGGCGGATACTATAGCATTTACTTTACCTGGTAAACTTTGTGTCTTTACCCGTGTCATCTAATAACTCTCATCTTAAAATTCCATTTTCCTTTCAAATTCCTGAAAGAGTGTTTTTTGGAATGGAAGCCAAGGCTTTGTCTGCTGTTTCCTTCTCCTGAGGTAGCTCATTCACACTCTTATTTTTACTGAAATCATAGTGTGCAAACACAAGGATTTCTGTCATTTTTATGGAAACTATCAGAAGACAGTTTAATTTGTTCACCATGATGGCAGTGTTAGGCGAGAGACATTTATTAATTCGTGTGAATGAATCAGTTTTACTGCTATACAAAATGTGAATTTGAGAAGGATGAATAATTACTTCTTGAGCTGATATTGTTCTGACTACATAGTGTATAGTTCAAAATGTATCTATATTTTTTTAAATAATGCATAATTAGTAAATATAGCTTTATGTCCTCAAGTAATCCCTAATGTGTTTTACCACTTCACACAGCTTTGCATATAATTCTATTTAAAAAATGTTTGCCCAGCAAAATTGACATGAGTGCCAGTCGATCTTTACTCTCCTATCTAATTCTTTTCCTCCTTAACCACTATCTACCTCACTAGGAAAAACCTGGGTTAGACACTTGAACTCAAGCAAGTTCAAAGTAGTACAAGTTAAATTCATTTTGAACTCAGTGAGTAGTTTTATTTTAAGCTTTGAGAAGAAAAACTAGTGTGTATTTTCATAGAAGCAATCTTTTTCCTCCTTTTATACTCAAATCTTTGAAATGATATTCATAAAAATTCTACTATCTGTGGCACTGGATTGCATTTCAAATGATGATAGTTGATGTTAGCTGATACTTCCATAATATTCCTCACACTGTACCAAGAACTGTCCAAAGTACCATAGGTATGTCAACTCATTTAATCCACACAGCAACCCAAGAGGTAGGTAAAATTATAACTGCTATTTTACAGATGAGGAAACTTGGGACACAAAGAGGTCAAGCAACATGCTCAAGGGCACAGAGCTAATATAGTTGATAGCAGAGCTGGGATTTCAACCCAGATCTGCCTTTCTAATATCATTAGCATTCAGTTTTGTCCAGCCCCTACTGAGATTTCAAGATGCAATTTTGGCTGAACAAACAAATGAGAATATTAAACACATAGGCTGAAATTTATGTCTGTTGCATTTTGGTACAAAATTAGGTAGGTGGATTTCACTACAGCTATGTTAAAAGGGAAAGATGGGGTAACAGTAATATTGAATATGCATTATGAGCCACGATAGTCCAGTAAGGGGGAAATTTTTCAGGTTTGTAGAAAAGGGAGGATGAAGCCAAGAAAGGTTAGTTAATATATGTACTGAGTAACCGTGTCCTGCTCCAAAGCTTCTCTGCCCTGAAACTAGACCTTCCTCAGTGTCAACCAGAGAAGCCCAACATTATGTATCTATGGGGGCCAACCTACAGGCCACCAGTTTGTAACTTGGTTTTAAATAATTGATACTGTTTTCATACAATCACTGCATACCATGGTATTACTTGCTTTTCGGAGCTTCCACTTTTACAAAAAAAAAATGCAAAATTCAATATATATAACATCCTTCCTCAGAGAACATTTTCTAATACCTACTATGTATCAAGTACCATTTTAAGCTATTTACGAAAATTTACTTATTTATCCTTCATAATACTTCTATGCAGTCAACCATACCATTAGGTTCATCTCACAAATGAGAGTACAGAAGAGGAAAGGGCCTTGTCGGTGGCATAGCTGGCATTTAGATCTGAACAAGCTTCATAGTCTAATCTCTTAAAAATGATTCTTTGCTAAGTGTTAGAATCGAGAGTACCAAAATGTGCTAACTGACACATGGTCCTACAATATCCAGCTGAGTTCTTGGGCCCATCTGTCCTCCCCATGATGCTTATATGTACCTGCCACTCTATACCTGGAAAGATGCTCAGAGCAAACACAAAGGAAAAGTTGGGAAGTTTTAAAAGTAACAACCTGGGATCTCTGCTGATGAAATCCATGCCAGAAAGCTCAAGTATAACAATATCCTTTAAAAATGTTAGTAATTGAATTATCTTGTGAGATAACACAAGGACCTAACTTATAATCCATGATGCTGTATAACAAAGAATGCTTTGCAGTGCTGCTAGTATGCATAAACAGTAGCTCAGAGGTTAAAGCATCTGCCTGGAATGCTGGAGACCCAGGTTCGATCCCTGGGTCGGGAAGATCCCCTGGAGAAGGAAATGGCAATACTCCAATACTCTTGCCTGGAGAATCCCATGGAGGGAGGAGCCTGGTAGGCTACAGTCCATGGGGTCGCAAAGAGCCGGACACAACTGAGCAACTTCACTCAGTCAATAACCATAAAGAAAATAGTTTTATTTACAAATTATGTAGATGTCTTATATGTATTACTAGATAAAATTTAAAGGAGAAACCCTCTCTCTTAATGGATCTGATGCTTACTTGGTTTAGCAGCAATTGTATTACTAAGTGTCAATCAGAAAGCAAACATTGGGGATGATTAGGGTGGAGTTAGAGGTGAGGTGACAGCAGCAGGATAGGTGGTCAGTGCACAGGGGAAAGGGGGCGATCTGGTGAACTACCCATGATCTTTGTTAACAGAATATGTAGACTGTAAAACTCCACCTGTGATACAAAGCTAAAAATACAAATATTGAATATCCACAGGTGTGTGCGCATGCTCAGTTGTGTCCGACTCTTGGTGACCCCATGAACTGTAGCCTGCCAGGCTCCTCTGCCCATGGGATTTCCACGGCAAGAATACTTAAGTGGGATGCCATTTCCTACTCTAGGGTAATCTTCTCAACCCAAGGATCAAACTCATGTCTCCTGAGTCTCCTGCATTTGGCAGGCGGATTCTTTACCAGTGAGCCACCTGTGGGGCCCCTGAATATGCACATGAACAAGGACCAAAGGGTAATGTAGTTTTTAAGCAATGCACTTGAGGATGTGAGTATAAGTAATTGTTTTGCTTTCTGTTATCTCAGTACTATCTGAGATGAACTATTTAAAAAGAAAGGAAAGAAACATATTCAAGATCAAAAAATTGGGAAGTGAAATAAATATACTGCAAGTAACACAAATAATATATAGAATACTATTTTGTGGAAATTAAAGAATATACATATCTTTTATAGTAGTCTTTAATATGTATATATACATATATAGCAATCATCGTATATCAATATGTATATCAATATATGTATATCATACATTGGTTCTAGTGAATTACCTATCTAGAAATTGGTTCAAGGTGATTATTCTTTAAGTATTTGTATTGTAGTATATAGTTTGGTAACATTTGATCCCTTTTTTAAGTCTAGCTGAGTTCTCAGACATAATTGATGTCAAACTGTTTTCTTTTTTCTAAGTAACTTCAACGCATTTCCAACTGTATACTTTTAATATTATCCATATACTACTGGTGCTACTATAGAAGTATTTTCTAATGTATGTATATTAGTTAAGATAAAGTTTGCTGCTGTGGCAGATGAATTTAATGGTTTAGCAAAATAGGAGTTTCTCTCTCACTTGTGTCACAGTTCAGTGGGAGTAATCTTGGCTGGGTACCTCTTCTCCAAGCAGTAATTCAGGGTCCCAGAGCTCTATCTTATGATTGTAGTGTCATCAATTTGACACCCAGACTCGCTTTGGGGGCCATATTCACTCCAATCAGCCAGTCATCTGTAGGGGGCTGTTCATGGACTGACGGGATCTGGAAATAGAATGCATTCTTTTGCCCAATTCTGATGGACAGAACTCGGCAACAGGACCACACCTAACTAAAGGGAGGTTTGGAAGCAGCGTAGCTGAGTGTTTGTTAAGGAGGAACAGGGTTAATGAGCACAGAGTCTCTGCCATTGGCCCTCTTGGAAACCATATTTCTATGTCACTTGTCTCCCCTACGTGAAACATTCTCATCCCCTTCCCGTGAGAACTGTTAGAGCCAACAGTCATTAGTAAAAATTCCAGTGATCTGTAACTGTAAATTAAGTTTTCTAATTTAGCAGAAACAAAGTGGGGGAGGGAGGAGCCTGATTCAAGCTACCCATTACAAAAATCACAAAGTTACAGCTACAAAAGTTAACAAAAATTGCAAAAAATGTCACCCTCTCAATAAAATGAATTTTCAACATTGCCTATATATATAAAATTATTATATATCTTTTCTTTTCCCAATTCTTTTCTATTATAGGTTATTATAAGATATTAAATATAGTTCCCTGTGCTACACAGTAGGGCCCTGTTGTTTTTTATGTATAATAGTGTGTATCTGTTAATCCAAATTCCTAATGTATTTCTCCCCTCTTTCCCTTTTGGTAACCATTAGTTTGTTCTCCATGTCTGTGAGTCTGCTTCTGTTTTGGAAATAAGTTCATTTGTATCACTTTTTAGATTCCAAATATAAGTGATATCATCTGGTATTTGTCTTTCTCTGACGTTACTTAGTATAATAATCTCTAGATCCACCCATGTTGCTGCAAATGACATTATTTCATTCTTTTCTTTCAGTGGCTAAGTAATAGTCTATTGTATGTGTGTGTGCGCATGCATGCCACATTTTCTTTATCAGCTCATCTGTTAATAGACATTTAGGTTGCTTCCATGTCTTGGCTATTGTAAACAGTGCTGCTATGAACATTGGGGTACATGTATCTTTTTGAGTGATAGTTTTCTCTGAATATGTGCCAAGGAGGGGGATTGCTGGATCATATTAGTTAAGATAAAGCTTGCTGGTTTAGTTAAGGGTAAAGCATAGTTTAGTTAAGATAAACCCTGCTTTTTGTTTTTTGAGGAGCCTCCATACTGTTTTCCACAGTAACTGTACCAATTTACATTCTTACCAAGTGCAAAAGGGTTCCCTTTCCTCCACACTCTCTCCACCATTTGTTACTTCTAGACTTTTTGATGATGGTCATTCTGACTGTTGTGAGGTGATACTTCTTTGTAATTTTGATTTGCATTTCTCTAATAATTAATGACATTTTTTCATATGCCTGTTGGCCATCCGCTGTAAACTCTTTTAGAGAAACTTCCATTCATTTATTAGTCTCCTTTAGGTTGAACTTTAAACTGTCAATTTGTTTTTAGAAAGCAAAACCTCATGCCTTATTTCAGCCCCCCAACCCTCCACCACCCTGAAGCTTAGGTTTGGGAGAAGACAACATTAAAAATGCTGTAAAAGGAGGGAATTACATTGATACCCTTTAGACATTTTGTTCAGTAATATGTACTTTTATTATACTGACATAAATATTTAAGATAGTGCCTTTCTTTAGCTTAGAAAAAGCAAGAGAGTTCCAGAAAACATCTATTTCTGCTTTATTGGATATACAAAGCCTTTGACTGTGTGGGTCACAATAAACTGTGAAAAATTCTGAAAGACATGGGAATACCAGACCACCTGACCTGCCTCTTGAGAAACCTGTATGCAGGTCAGGAAGCAACAGTTAGAACTGGACGTGGAAAAACAGACTGGTTCCAAATAGGAAAAGGAGTACATCAAGGCTGTATATTGTTACCTTGCTTATTTAATTTATATGCAGAGTACATCATGAGAAATGCTGGGCTGGAGGAAGCACAAGCTGGAATCAAGATAGCTGAGAGAAATATCAATAACCTCAGATATGCAGATGACACCACCCTTATGGTAGAAAGTGAAGAACTAAAGAGCCTCTTGATGAAAGTGAAAGAGGAGAGTGAAAAAGTTGGCTGAAAGCTCAACATTCAGAAAATTAAGATCATGGCATCCGGTCTCATCACTTCATGGCAAATAGATGGGAAAACAGTGGAAACAGTGGCTGACCTTATTTTTTTGGGCTCCAAAATCACTGCAGACGGTGACTGCAGCCATGAAATTAAAAGACGCTTGCTCCTTGGAAAGAAAGTTATGACCAACCTAGACAGCATATTGAAAAGCAGAGACATTACTTTGTCAACAAAGGTCTGTCTAGTCAAGGCTATGGTTTTTCCATTGATCATGTACGGATGTGAGAGTTGGACTATAAAGAAAGCTGAGCACCGAAGAATTGATGCTTTTGAACTGTGGTGTTGGAGAAGACTCTTGAGAGTCTCTTGGACTGCAAGAAGATCCAACCAGTCCATCCTAAAGGAGATCAGTCCTGGGTGTTCACTGGAGGGACTGATGGTGAAGCTAAAACTCCAATAGTCTGGCCACCTGATGCGAAGAAGTGACTCATTTGAAAAGACCTTGATGCTGGGAAAGATTGAGGGCAGGAGGAGGAGGGGATGACAGAGGAAGAGATGGTTGGATGGCATCACTGACTCAATGGACATGGGTTTGGGTGGACTCCAGGAGTTGGTGATGGACAGGGAGGCCTGGTGTGCTGCGATTCATCGGGTAGCAAAGAGTCAGACATGACTCAGCGACTGAATTGAACTTAGCTTAGAAATAAAGGTCAAAAGTGAAAGTTGCCCAGTCACATCTGTCTCTTTGTAACCACTTGGACTGTAGCCTGCTAGGCTCCTCTGTCCATGGAATTCTCCAGGCCAGAATACTGGAATGAGTAGCCTTTCCCTACTCCAGGGGATCTTCCCAACCCACGGCTCGAAGCCAGGTCTCCTGCATTGCAGGCAGATTCTTTACCATCTGAGTCACCAGGGAAGCCTGAAATAAAGGTTACTGGATATCAAATACATTTTTCTTAAAAAAGTTTTTTTATTTCACTACTGAAAAGGCAAGGCAAAAAAAGTAACTAATGTATTAGAATGTTGCATTCATTTCTATGTCAGAGAATAAAGTAGTCAAAGACACCTCGCAAGCTCTCCAGGTCACTAAATGGAAAGGTAATGCAACTCGCAGATACAGTATTACCCTGAGGCCAGGGCTCCCAGTGACTGAATTCACAGTTCAGTTCTCTGATCCTTGATGAAGTAGTAGGTTCAGAAATTTGCTGTTCAGTTGTTTCTTAAGGAAATAAATACAGATTAAAGTTAAGAGTTTGTCCACAACAAAAGATCCAGTGTTTATATTTGAAAAAGAGGTGCTCTGAGTTGTCAGAATAGCAATACTTACAAATAGTTTTTATCTCATAGAATTGCAGACAAATAGAATACAGTCCAGCATAGAAAATGCCTGTATCAGTTATCACTGGGTGCCAGACTTTCAGCCTAGATGGTGTAAAGAATTCAAAGTTTAAGAATTAATGAGACCATGGGATAAAAATAAGTGAAAAAGATCAACAAATACATAAATGTTACAAGGAATTTGGGCATTTATTGTGATTTTCTAGCATAGACCATGAGTTAAGGAGAGACTAAAATGATCTGGAAAGGCCAGTCATGAAGAGCATCATGGAAGAACATGAACCTGAGAAAGGGGTTGAAGGTTGCAGGTTAGGTGGCCTTTTTCAATATAGTCAAAAAGCAAATATATAAAACTCACAGAATCTTGTTTTATTTATTCAACCAAAATTTATTGAGTGACTACTATGTAGCCCATACCACAATGGCACTGAGGACAGAGACTGGTGTTGAAGTCAGAAATTACAGGCCTTTTCAATACATCTTTTATGTTTAGAGAGCTTGGATTAAGTATTCAAATGCTGGCTACATTTTTTTTTTGACTTATGTGGCCTTATAAAAGTTTTATTATCATTTTAAGCTCAAGTTTTCTTCATCTCTAAACCTAAAACATAAAGGCTCACTGGCAGTTCTATTCTGAAGAGTAAATGAGAAAATTTATCTCTGCTGTCAAACAGTGCCTGGTATATAGGTAGTAAGAGCCCTGAAAACAAGAGTTGCTTTCCCTTTGGTTGGAGCTTACATAGTGGAATAGAAAAAGATTTATTGGATACTTGGTTGGGAGACAATCTGTGAATAGATTTCAGTGCCAGTCTAGGGGTTTGGGCAAGTTCTGTAAATTGTGGAGAGTACTCCCCAGTATAATATAATGATCACTGTGGGTGTGTAACAAGTGGACTAGGTCAGAGGTGCAAGGTGGCTAACTGGGTAGTTTTTTAAAGCTTAATATCCTAGAATAAATGATATTGTGGTCCCTTGTGTTTAGGTAAATGTGGGGAGTTCATAAGAAAATGCATGTTATAAATTTATGGAATATATAACAGCATCTGTAGGAGTTTATAAACTGTTAAATGTTTCCCTTTACCCAGTCCTTCATTATCCTACACATCCCCTCTTATAGAGAGCCTCAGATGCCTGGAAGTCTTGAATGTTTTCAGATATTTCATACATTAAACAAAATAATTGGATGAGCAAAGAGGATTGTTGTCTTTGAGCTAATTACATTAAAGCTCTGTGGCAAGCACTTCTTCAGCTTGATGTCTGGATATGCATGGGAGTGCCTTAATTGGTGAGATTATAATAAGGATAGGCATTCGCTCAGCAGATAATAACTGCATGCTCAGTACTTAGACATTTGTGAAAGTTCTTTAGGAATAAGATAGGCTGAACTGCTTTGTTCAGTATATTAGATACTTGTGGATCCCAAGTGAAATGGAGATTTCAACACCATTACTGCCTGGTTTATATTGAGGAAGTGTGCAAAATGACATGATCTGATTACTGCTCCTGCTTTGTGTACTGAGCTGTCAACAGAGCCAAGCCCTTATACCTGTAATACAAAAGTCAAGTCAAAAGACAAGGCATTTGATTTGCTCTTTCAGATTCTTACATCTCTGATGGCAACTGGGGAAATCAGTTTGTAACTTTCAGTGTATAGAAATGACACCAAAATCAATCAAGGGAGACAAAAAAAATCCTTTGCTGATTTTACAAATTCTTTCCTGGTTACTGTGGCCTGCAGATGGATTTTTATATGAATAGTGCATGTGACTGGAAACATTATCGTGTATTTGATATGTAAACTCTTGGAGATAAAAGATTTTAAAAGCAAATCATAGGCACCTATTGAGATACAGAATCACCGTGGAGGGAGAGAGATGTACATATAAGATTATGTGGCAGAAGTTAATTTGAGATGTATATGAGAGAGAGGAATGAAGTAAAGGGAGGGACCAGACATTTTAATTGGGCTTGAAGAATGCATGGGAGTGTGATATTGGAGTCGCTGGGTGGAGAGGACACAGTATCTGTAGGCAGAGGAGCCAGCCTGAGCACAAGCACAGAGAAATGAAAAAGTGGAAGGTATCATGAGCCATGCAGGGCAAGGTAGAGTGGCACTTGGAAGTGGGTGTGATGGGACTAAAACAAGAAAGCTGAGATAGTCCCGGAATGCAAAGTCTCATTTCTGGCGCTGAGATGTGTGCATCCAGTAAATGAACCATATGGACAGCAGCTTGAGAGCTCGTGTATGTGCATGCACCTTCGTACATATTATATGACACATAAGTAATTTTATTTAACAGCGAACATTTAGATGGACCTAAATAAAATTTCGGAGAAGGCAATGGCAACTCACTCCAGTACTCTTGCCTGGAAAATCCCATGGACGGAGGAGCTTGGTAGGCTGCAGTCCATGGGGTCGCTGAGAGTCAGATATGACTGAGCGACTTCACTTTCACTTTTCACTTCCATGTATTGGAGAAGGAAATGGCAACCCATCCAGTGTTCTTGCCTAGAGAATCCCAGGGACGGGGGAGCCTGGTGGGCTGCCATCTATGGGATCGCACAGAGTCGGACACAACTGAAGCAATGCAGCAGTAGCAGCATTCAAATTTATTAATGCATTCTTTTTTTTTTTTTTACTAGTTATCTTTAAAAATTCATTGTCTTTTTAAAATTTTTTTTAAATTTTTATTTTTATTTTACTTTACAATACTGTATTGGTTTTGCCATACATTGACATGAATCTGCCACGGGTGTATACGAGCTCCTAATCCTGAACCCCCTCCCACCTCCCACCTCATATCATCTCTTGATTGACTCATGTGGCAGGAACAACAGGTTTTCATGTGAACTAACCTGTAGTAATCTTCCACTTAAAAGTAGTTTTTTTCCCCCTCTCTTTTTGAAAGGATGAGAATAACATTTAAGAAAGCAGTAAAGCTTTTATTTTTCATTTCTCATGCCTCCTTTGATGAAGGTTTATGCTGGAGTGTGAAATTCTCATAGGGAAAGGGAAAAAGGTGAATTTTACTATGTAGTAAATCAAGGGAGTATGTTAGCCTTATGATTTTTATACAAATGAACTATATTGCTGTTCAAGGAAGAGGCTACCAAAAAGGAAAAACTGAATACAAATATATTGCTTAGTGGGCAGACGAAAACTGTACTTCTAAAGCAGAAGGAAACAAAGTAAATGGATGACCTAACATAGACTTCGGGGAAGGAGTCTTAGAAGTGAGAATGCTTGGGGACTGGATGATCTTTTTCCCAAAAATCTTGGACACAAGATAGAGGCCATTGCTGATTAACTGAGTTTTGGAAGCATCCCTGTTGATATGATGTCACACAAATTGAATTAAAACCCATTCTATTACGTGCTCCACTTTGGGGGAAGAGAACAGTCTCTTCCTTTCTTGAATTTGTAAAATAGATCCTTTTTTGATTGGTGGACACGTGTACAAAAAAAGCACAGTACTATAAAAATAGCAGTTTTTCACATTTACTGTATGTCAAGTACTGTGCCTATTACTTTGTATACATTATTTAATTTTATACCGATTTTAAGAGGTAAGTATCATTTATTATCTATCAGTCAGTTCAGTTGCTCAGTCATGTCTGACTCTTTGCGACCCCATGAATT